>JARHVA010008830.1:0-412504 GCA_037957365.1 Torreya grandis | reverse complement strand
CTCTTCTTGAATCTTTCTCTCCTTATGGTATCTATTCTCATCCTTTCCATATTTTATCTTTCCTTTATCTTTCTTCATCTCATCTATCCCTCAATCTCTTGGTCTCACCTGGACATATTCTCTTTGACAAGCCTCATCCACTTGCCTTCTCATGACCTCTCACTTGGGTCTTTCTCACTCTATGACCTCATCTAGGTCTATCTCATTCTATTATCCTTTGTAGAAGACTCCTTTCTCTCTCTCTAAATATTTCCTTGAGTTCACTCTTGATATTTTTGACATATCTCTCACACTGTCAAGCCTCACTGGTTTCAGGGTTGCTTACTACACTCACAACTTTCCACTTATACCTTAACACTATCTCATGAACATAAAAAAATCAAATGAAAACAAAATCAACACATAATTTTTTTATTGATTATTATTCCTCTCCTCATCTCATGAAATTTATTTCTCTGATACCAAATGATGCAAATACCTCTTTCATTCTCTACTCTATGACTTTGATGCCTGCAACTCACTCTTACTCAAATAACCAATCTTCTCAATCTCTCTTGTGTACCAACTCCTCACAAAGTTTGACATCATTATCATGTATGATATTTTGAATAAGATTCTTGAATTACTTACCTTAGTCTTTATAACCTATAAACATCTCATACTCATCCATTCACCTCATCCATTCATTTACTCACTCCCTATCATTCATCTCCTCTTATACTAGTCTTGATGGCTACTTGACTCATATCAAGTTTAAGGTGTCCTTGGTAAAAATAAGGTTCTTATAATAATTTACATACTAATTCTACCCCACATTTATCTTCTCACCAAACCACACAACTACCAAACTCAACCTTTCAATCCTTGACTATTTCTTGTTCTTGATCTTTCTTCCTAATAACCTTTTTTAGGCTATTTCCCATGGTACGAATTGGTATAGTTGAATATTGAGAAAATAAAAACCATTTTAAGGCCACTATATATCAATTAAAACCTATCCATGAAGTTTCATTCTTCAACTCCTTTCCTAGAACCCTTTTTTAAACCCTTACACAGACCTAATTAGGTCTCTTTACCCCTTCTTTGCGCACAATCATCTATAGCCGTACATACAGAGATAGTGCAGGTTTAAAACTTACATAATCCTTTGATCCATGAAAAGACACACTCAAATAATAAATTTATCAATTTTCATTGGTTCAAATTTTAGTTATTCCTCTTTTTGGATTTTAACCCTAAAATAGGGTTTATGTGTTTTGTGTAGACCTGAGAGGGGTAAATAAAAAATATTGAGTTCTATGAAGACTTTTTATGCACTGTGAAAGTTGATATACATATATAATCCATAAACACATTCTCCAACAATTATAAATTCTCCCCAATACCTATTCTAAGAATTTTCATTAAATTTTAGGCTTGACTGTGTAGGTTCCTTAAATCTCTATAGGACTGTGTTAACTTTTACACATAATAGTATGAAAAAAAAATGTAACAAAATGCATAGGGAACCCTTTAATAATCCAAGAGAAAACTTATAAAATGACATTATAATTATTATAAACTTGTTTTCTTGTGTCTTCTTTGCATTTATTAGTCCACATAGTCAAATACCAATATGCATACACACCAAATAGGGTTTATCTGCAATTTATCTTCAAACCAAGAAATTTTCTTGATATTTATTGAAATTTGAGACCTATTAAAATATTTAATATATCCATTCATAAAATAAATTAATTATGAATAACATACATATAGGTTTCTTAGACTGTCACTTGTAGACAAAGCACTCAGAGTTTCCTAACTTAAACTCTTGTCCTGTTTGGGATCCAACATAGACATATATGCATGAAATAAAAATATATAGATGTTTATACTCTTAATATCATTTTAAAATGCATGCTATCTTTCTTAGGCAAGTTCTTGGAACACCAATCTCTCAGTTTCAATACAACTTCATAGAATATTGACACAATCTAACCATACACTAAGTTTTCATCTTACATTACAAAACACTATTCCCAAAGGATTTAAAGGTTTAACCACATCTAATTGAAATAATAAAAAAATATCAAAACAAAGGCATAAATTTATATATTTAAAATATGTTATCTTTCATTATTTCTTTCTCTTTACATAATAATGTCACCATGGATAGAGAACATGACTCTTCATTGTTTTTCACTCCATTATCATGCTCCTCCATACCTCTACCTCTTCCAAAATTCTAACTAACTCCTTCTAACTTATAAATGACCTATTTACAATTATACCACCTTTTATATCCATCAAAACTCATTACATTCCTCCTACACACAAAACAAACTAATTTCTTAAATAACCAACTCTTATGTCAAATACTTAGACATGGTAAAATACATTCAAAATTCTTAGTCTTGTCATTTTACTCATGTCATGTATGTAGACACCTTATAGACTCATTTATGGACTCTATACTAACATTTAATAAAATGACACTCTTGTCAATTTCTCAAAATACCCCTAAACACACTAACACAGTTTTAAATATTCAAGTGACCATTTTGGTGGGAAAAGGGGCTATCAAAAAACACTACAACACTCTTCTAAACTCTAAAATCCCTTCTAAGTGTTGGGGATCAACTAAAAATGTTGATTACAATATGAAAGCAATTAAACGCAAAATTAAATCAGAATGATAAGTAACTAGAATCAGAAATAGCAAAGAACAAGAGATACAAGAAACCACCCTGAAAACTTGTATTAAACTCTTTACAGAAGGAATACAGTTGAAGAAAATTCTTTTCTTCCACACCTCTCTCAGATGTATAGATCTCTCTCTAGATCTCTTTCCCTCAAGAACTCTCTCTCTCAATTACAATCAACTCCAACAACCTGGAATGATTCACATATACAATTCTATACTATTCAACATTACTCATCCAATAAGCTAAGAAGATCTATCCTATTATATAATAATTAGGAAACATGAGCATACAACTATAGCCATCAGATGCACCTCCTAATCAAGGGCTCTAAATAGTCTTACTAATAATAGAGATGCAGACTTAAGACTATCACTTAATCCTATCATGCAAACACTCTGTTCTGTCCACAGAAATAGCTTTCTAGATGCATAGGTAATTGACGTTAGTTTCTACCTATTTGCCTGTGACCGACGTCAGCCGATCCATGATTGATGTTAGCATCTCCTGGTCTACTCTTGACTGATGTCAGTCACTCCTGACCAATGCTGGTGACTGTGTAAACCTGCAACTTTGCAAACTCACTCATTTGGGGAAGCTTTTAGCTCCACACCTTAACAATCTCCCACTTGGAGATAAACAGCTGCACCAGTACCTATATAGCAACATCTTCTAGCTCCTCCATCTTCAACTCAATCATGAAGACCAACATAAGTTGAATGAAGATTCAACTTCTCCTTTGTTACTGACTTGGTTAACATATCATCAGGGTTCTTATCTGTATGGATCTTCTCCAGCTTCAACTCACCATCCTCCAATACCTATCTTATGAAGTGGTACCTAAGCTATATATGCTTTGTTCTTGAATGAAAGGCTGAATTCTTAGCCAAATGAATTGCACTCTAACTATCACTATACAATTTACAACTCTCTTGCTCCTTTCCAAGATCTTCCATGAATCGTGTCATCCATATCATCTCTTTGCTAGCCTCTGTGACTGCAATATACTCTGCTTTTGTAGTTGACAAGGCAACAACCTTTTGCAACTTTGATATCCAGCTAACCGCCGTTCCACCAATAGTGAAAACATATCCTGTGGTGCTCCTCCTGCCATCCAAATCACCTACCATATCTGAATCTACATAACCATGTAGAGAAGTATTTGAACCTCTATAACACAAATGCCTACTATTGGTTCCTCTCAGATATCTAAGGATCCACTGAACTGCTTTCCAGTGCTCCTTCCCTGGATTGGCCATATACTTACAACTCCCACTGCTTGGGCAATATCCGGTCTATTACACACCATTGCATACATTAAAATCCCTACTATGGAAGAATATGGAACTCTACTCATGTACTCTACCTCATCATGTGAATTAGGACATTATTCTTTACTCAACTTAAAATATCCAGCCAAAGGTGTGCTTACCGGTTTTGCATCTTGCATATTGAACCATTTCAACACCTTGTTCACATAATCCTCTTGAGACAAAATCAACCTGTAATTTTTCCTATCTCTCTTAATGCTCATGCCAAGGATTTTCTTTGCTACTCCCAAATCCTTCATGGCAAATGTTTGAGCTAATTTCACCTTAAGCTCAGAGATATCCTACATGTGTGATCTTGCAACCAGCATATCATCTACATACAACAATAGAATAATAATATATCTACCATTATCCAGTCTCTTAAAATACACACAATGGTCAGATTGACACCTACTATAGCCATGCTCAGTCATAGACCTGTCAAATCTTAGATACCATTGTCTAGGAGCTTGCTTGAAGCCATACAAGCTTTTCTTCAATCTGCACACTAGCTTCTCCTTACCTTTGACCTCAAATCCTTCTAGCTATTCCATATATATTTCTTCATCCAAATATCCATGAAGAAACATTGTCTTAACATCAAGCTGCTCAAGATGCAAATCCTCAATAACAACTAAAGACAGTACAGTCCGTATAGAAGTCATTTTAACAATAGGAGAAAAAATATCACCAAAATCAATACCTGGCTTTTGTGCAAATCCTTTCACTACCAACCTGGCCTTATATCTCATCTGTCCATTCTCACCTTCTTTCAATCTGTAGGTCCATCTATTCTTCAGTGTCTTCTTTCCTGCTGATAACTCAACCAAATCCCATGTTTGGTTCTCTTTCAAGGACTCCATTTCCTCAACCATGCCACGCTCCCACTGATTCTTGGATTCCACTTGTATTGCTTCTTCAAAACTCTCTAGTTCTCCACCATCAGTTAGAAATAAATAGAATAATGAAGGGGAATATCAAATTAGAGGTTTACTTACCCTTTTTGACCTCTTGATGGGCGTCTGAGACTCATTCACAACACACTGTCTACCCAAATTCTCTGACAGTGACCGACCTTGGTCACTTCCAGGCCTGTAACTGGCCAACGTCAGTTCTGCCTAACCAACGTTAGTTCCTGCCTGGCCGACGTCGATCACTATATGACCGACATCAGTTTCTATTCTGTCGATGTCGGTTCCTGCTTGGCTGACGTCAGTCTTTGTGTTTTCTTGTTTGTGATTAATTCTTCCCACGAGCTTATTTTGGACCGTTACCTCGTCCAATTCTCCATTGCTCTGCCCAGATTGATTCAGCTTCTTGAGCTGATCACTATACATCACTTTTTCATTGAAAACAACATCACGGCTCGTAATTATCTTGTTAGTTCCTAGATTCCAAAACCTGAATCCGAAATCATTAGAGCCATAGCCAATAAATGTGCACCTCATAGACTTAGCATTTAGCTTCTTTCTATTTTCCTTATCAACGTGCATAAAGGCTTCACAACCAAAAACTTTGAGAAATGAGAGATCTACCTTTTTACCTATCCATGCCTCTTTTGGAATTCCACCATCCAGAGCTGTAGAGGGTCCTCTATTAATCAGGTACATTGTAGTGTCAACAGCTTCTGCCTAAAAATCTAAGGGCAAACTAACATGCAATCGCATACACCTTGCACGCTCCATTATTGTTCTGTTCATCCTTTCAGCAACTCCATTTTGTTGATGTGTCCTTCGAATCGTCCTTTGCCTGTGGATTCCATGCATATAACAATACTAGTTGAACTTGTAGCTGTAGAACTCACCACCATTATCAGATCTCAGGCACTTCAATCTCCTACCTATTTCATTCTCAACCATAGCTTTCCAAATCTTAAAAGTCTCAAATACATCAGATTTCTTCTTAATAAAATAGATCCATACCTTTCTTGTAGCATCATCTATGAACAAAACATAGTACTGTGATCCTCTAATAGAAGCAACCTGAGCTGGTCCCCACACGTCTGTGTGAACAAGCTGCAACTTATGCTTCTTCCTTATTGACCCAGTCTTGAGAAAACTCACTCTCTTCTATTTTCTAAAAACACAGTGCTCACAAAAATCTAGATCTATGCTTTTCAAATCTGAAAGCTTACCTCATGACTTAAGAATTGACATTCCCTTCTCACTCATGTGGCCGAGCCTAGAGTGCCACAACTTTGCATCCACATCTGAAGTAGATAATATAGAAGGAGAATTATTAGTAACACAATTACATAAATAGAGAGTACCTACTCTCTTACCTTTGGCCAATACAAGTGCACCCTTGGTCACCTTCCAAGATTCAGCTGTGAGAGTTACTGTACAACCTTCATCCCCTAACTTTCTTGCAGAAATCAAATTCCTCTTCAAGCTGGGAACATGCATGACATCTCTCAACACCCATGTGTTGCCATTCTGCATTTTCAGCTGCACTTTTCCTTTGCCAATAATTTTACAAGGCTCATCATCCCATAGATACACTATTCCAAAATCTCCATGGATATAGTCACTAAAATATTCTCTATTAGGGATAACATGAAAAGATGCACTAGAATCTAAAACCCAAGATTCTATATTATTATGCAAAGAGAATATTAAAGCATCTTGTGCAATACCTGCAACCTTTGCTTCTTCTTTTCCTTCGTGTTGATTGTCCTCCTTAGGCTTTGACCAGCAATCTCTGCTTATGTGCCCTATCGTTCCACAATTTCAGCATTGTGGCTTCCTACCATTTCTAGATTTGGATCTACCTCTCACCTTTGACTTAGACCTTGATCTCCCTTTCTTGCTCTTCTCTTTTTGCCTTCCCCTGCTCTCAAAACTTAAAGCGTTCCCTGATGTTTCCTCTGTGCTTTTCTTGCAAATTTCTTCATTCAAGATCACACTAACAACATCCTCTACTTTTAAAATATTTGAAGCAGATGCAGTATTACTAACTACCATTACTAAGCTATGCCAACTTTCAGGCAAAGAACATAATATTAAAAGAGCTTTAATTTCATCATCAAAAACTATTTTGACTGAACTTAATTGATTTAAAATTCCATGGAAATCATTTAGATGATTAGATACAGATCCACCTTCCTGCATATGCAAATTAAATAACTGCTTCATAAGATATACCTTATTAGAAGCTGAGGGTTTTTCATACAAATTTGCTAAAGTAGTCATTAACTCTACCGTAGACTTTTCCTGTGATAAATTAGATATCACAGTAGATGCCAGACTCAGTCTTATACACCCCAGAGCCTTTCTATCAAGAACTTCCCATTCTTCATCATCCATGTCTATGGGCTTCTTTGCAATCCCACCTAACGGTAAGTATAGATCTTTCTGATACAGATAATCCTCTATCTACATTCTCCAATGTTGATAATTTTTGCCATTAAACTTCTCCATTCTCAGTTTACTTTCTTCTGCCATTGCTTCTCCCACTCAAACAGAAATCCCTACAGAAACCCCTATGAGTAACATGTAATCAATACGCACTACATAGATCTGAACCACCTGTTAGTGAACCTGAGCTCTGATACCACTTGTTGGGGATCAACCAACAATGTTGATTACAATATGAAAGCAATTAAACGTGGAATTAAATTAGAATGATAAGTAACTAGAATCAGAAATAGCAAAGAACAAGAGATACAAGAAACCACCCTGAAAACTTGTATTAAACTCTTTACAGAAGGAATACAATTGAAGAAACTTCTTTTCTTCCACACCTCTCTCAGATGTATAGATCTCTCTCTAGATCTCTTTCCCTCAAGAGCTCTCTCTCTCAATTACAATCAACTCCAACAACCTGGAATGATTCACATATACAATTCTATACTATTCAACATTACTCATCCAATAAGCTAAGAAGATCTATCCTATTATATAATAATTAGGAAACATGAGCATACAACTACAGCCATCAGATGTACCTCATAATCAAGGGCTCTAAATAGTCTTACTAATAATAGAGACGTGGACTTAAGACTATCACTTAATCATATCATGCAAACACTCTATTCTATCCACGGAAATAGCTTTCTGGACGCACAGGTAACCGATGTCGGTTCCTACCTGTTTGCCTGTGACCGACGTTGGCTGATCCATGACTGACATTGGCATCTCCTGGTCTACTCCTGACTGACATCGGTCACTCCTAATCGATGCTGGTGACTGTGTAAACCTGCAACTTTGCAAACTCACTCATTTGGGGAAGCTTTTAGCTCCACACCTTAACACTAAGGAATTATATAATATCAAAGACATGTACACACCACCTAAATACTTCACTCATGACTAAATGAACAATGTTTTTATTGATGCTCCTAAATCATATAAGAAGTGTAAACACTATCTATGGGGGTCTGGAGATCCCTATAAACTCTCATTGACTAACCTTCAAACTATATAAAAAATATATTATTACAATAATATATTCATATAACTAACAATCTAATTATTAATAACCAATTACTAACTTACCATATGGTACATACTATCTAGTAGATAACAATTTACCCTATAGTAAATACCAATGTAAATGCTAATCCTTAACATTCCTCCTTTAGTGTTTACATGGGGAGAATGCACAATAAAATCATATGCCAACACATAATTTTAGGTATGAATACTACTGTCTGAATATTTCTATCTAGATCTTACTACACATGACCACTACTATGTAAAGAATGCATCTCACATTTACTCCATGCGAACATAATCGATGTTTCACTAGTCGATCATCTTCATAAATAAGTACAACAATTAGAGGATCTCTATAGTTAAATGATTTTTGTAGTTAGCTACCCTCCTATACAATTTTTGCCACATTCCATTATATCTACACTCTCCGTTTCTCCAATCCAATAGGGGAATGAAAACACACATAATACTTACAAAATGAAATATCAAGAGGAATAAATTCTCAATATAATCTTATGTAGCCTCTATTAATGTTTGTTTCCACCAAAAAAAAACTAACATAGATAATTTTAACTACCACTAAATAACTATCCTTGGCATTAGCTGACTTGGCATAAAATGCACCACACTAAAAAAGAAAAAGCACACCACACAAAAATTGTCACCAAATCATCTAGGGCCTCGACATTGGTGACTAAAGAGAAGTTATAAAACCTCTAGACTCCATTTACTTTGACCTCTAAATTTAGAAGCTTCTTACTCAACTTATATGCTGATGAAGTTCATGTGTATGAATTTTATGAGGAGAAATTCCCCATAATGTGGACATCGCATACAAGTGATAATGCCTCTAGTTATAAAAATAATATTTTTGAGATTTTTAATTTTGACACTTTTTTATTACTTTCTAATATTTTTGACATTTTAAATACTTTTGAAAAATAAAAACACAATAACCTAATAAATCCCACTATTAAACTCTTAAGACTCAAGTTACTATAATAGACTTATCTTTTAATGACACAATACATAGAATTTCATGAACTATGACCAAATCTAAAATATTAATTAACTAAACTCATAATAAGAATATTCCTCTTTATTAGACACTATGTCATATCGTATGATAAAATAAAAAATAATTATAACTATATAAAATGACTCAATCAAAAAAATACTTTGATTATATAAGAAAGACATCTAAAAACCTAAATGACTCAACTAATATAAACACTAAACTTGCCTTATTCCTCACAGTTATTAAGTCATTTTGAATTGATAAAATAAATTAAAATTGATATGACTTGACTCTTTATAAATAAAATCTTATCCCTAAAAACCAATTTAAATGGCATGATTTGCATGAACTAATAGATGGATTGATAGTTGTATCATGAACAACAGATTGATCTAGTTGTATTAGAAGATAGATACAGAATGTATGGCACAACTTATGCATAAAACTCCCTATAGTCTCATAATTGAGATGTATTGGATTTAGGTTGACATGTTCACAATACAAATTTTGATGCACCAAACCTTTGTCAAAAATTTGATGTCATGGTAGATTGTCCATTCATAGGTACAAATTTGGTGAATTGCTTCAAAAATCGATATTATTTTTGGGGAAAATTATAAGGAAATTATAAATGCAAAAGAATGAAAATAATTATAAATATGGGGCTCTATGTTTTAAATACATAGTGATAAAAGTTGATAGTATCACATGGGAAAATAATAATGGTAAGTAAATCTGTATCTCCCCTGATTACAAATCAGTCTATTTCTATGGATTCACTAGTTCAAAATGTCATTGACCTTGATGTTGGATTCAACAAGCTAAGTTGAATATAAATACATTAATATGAAACCCACATAGAGGTGAAACTAATTAAAAAATGTTGAGCCATGGATAAATCTAAAACTAAATACTATAACAAGCACATATTTGACTAAACAAAAACTACATTAAAATATTTATAAAATCAAGCCTTAATCATCCTTAGGGGTGAAATCAAGGAATTCCCCTTTAAAATCCTCACAATCCCATCCCACTCTGATACCATTTATTGGTAAAAAAATAGAGTTATAAATCAATAAGAACACCAACTGAGAATAGACAAAATTATAATATAATTCTCACACTTTATATTCATTCGAAACATTAAATGACACTTATATAAGAAGTAAAAAAACTATATATGGGGATATAAATATTTTTGGATAATTTTTAGTGATTTCATGGAGCTGTCCAAGTGAGTGGATGAAGTGTCTTGATAATCTAAGTGTCAATGACAAAGTGTGTAGTGTGTTTGTTTTAGTATGCTTGAAGTAGGCTTGGTTGATATTTAGTTTTGGCATGGTTAGGGATGTTTAGAGATGAGTATGGTGATTTTAGGATGTGAAATATGTCCCATAATAGGTCTTCTATGCTTTGAATGTTTATGTGATGAGTGGATTTCATATGGTATTTCATTGTTTTCATCTAGATATTTTGGGTCTAGTGGCAAAAAAATCTAAGTAGTTAGTTTGATGACATCACCATTACTAAATATAGATGAGTAAGGGGGAATTGGTCTTATGGGTGTGATAAAATTATTCCCAAGTTATTATGGTTTAAATTTTAGGTCATGAGGTTGAACACAACTAAAGATATGCGGGTGAAAAGTTGGCCTTTCAGATAAAAGTTCACTAAGTTTCTATACTTAGCCAGACTGTCACTGCATGTCATGCAGATATGAATGAACCAAAAATTTTATGAATTTAATAAAGGTACTTAGATAATAAACTAAGGTCAAAAATTTTAATTAATATGTTATCTATAGTGCCAATAAATTATCTTATAAATTTTGAGTCTTGAAGTGATTTATAACTCAAGTTATAAAGCTTCAAAGTTACTCTAGTAGATTATGATGGGACAGAGACCATCAAGTTTTATCATGTTAAAGTTTGAGGTCATTGGTATAGAAGAACCAATGGTGATATCTTAATCATATAGATTCAAATCAATGATGTGTATTAAGTCAACATGTCAAAGGTTATATGTGCTAGTGACAAGTGTCATAAGTTCGCTAATCTAACAAAAGATCAACAGTTAACGGTGGCTCATACTTATGAATATAAATGGTGTAGGATAAGTCAAAAAGTTAAAAAATAATGTAGGACTACCAAGTGGCACAAACACATAGATTGAAAACAAAGTGTTTAGAATATATGTGAGGGTGCCAAGTATTGTAATCATGGGAGTTCTGATCAAGATCTAACGGTGAGCATTGCAAGATAAAGACCTAGTTGATCCAAGGAGATCAGTAGTGAATATTTGGTAAATATTGTAATGGTGCATGAGATGAGGTAAAAAATTTCAAATTTTAATAGCTGCTCAGTGACCATTGGAATTCAAATATTCAAATTTGTGAGGGAAGACTAGTCTATAGTTTTTGTGTTGTAACTTTTGATATAGCAAAATTTGACCATGGTGTAAAAAGAAAAGTTGTAGAGGAATTCAAGGCACATCTATAAATATTTATTTTATGGTTTGAATTTTTATATAGTAAAAGTTATTAAGATCCAAATTTTACTTTGTATGTGTTCATGCTCTACAAGTAACCCGAGAAGGGTAATTAAGTTGTTCTTGATGGTATTTTGATGTTTTAAGATAAACTAAGTGTTGAAGCATATTTTAGACTTAATGAATACATTTAATTTGGATTATATAGGTTTGAACAATCCATATTATGTATGATAAAAGGATTATAAGTTTATTATGTGTTCATTCTTGGTGAATATATATATATATATATATATATATATATATATATATATATATATATATATATATAATGATGTTTGGGCTAATTATGTTGTAACAGAAGGGTGTTGTGATGAATGTTGTCACTTAAGGAGGACCTATAGGTTATGTGGTATGGTTATATGTATGTGAAAGTGTTATTTTTTTCTTAATTTTCATAGATAAGTGTTAAATAGATGGATGGGTCTTCATGAGACCTACAAGGGCTAATAAGGCTTAATTATAAGGTGTAGTTGCTTAAGTGTGACCCATGGATGCTATGGCATACCTATATGGATGGTATTGAGCTATGTTAAATATATTAAGGGATAAGTCAAGTATTATGGCTAACCTAGAAGATAATAATCATGAAGGCTCTATAAAAGGTGAAATCAAAGGTGATGATTTCTAGACTTGTGAGTAGGGGCTCTAAGTGGAGGAAGTGTATAAAGTTGAGAGGCAAAGGAGAGTAAGGGTGCCTATTTGATGGAAAGAATAATAGATCAGGTTGATGACTATGTGTATGATGTATATTCCATATTTTTTATGTTAAAAAGAGTTATCTTGTAGGTTTGAAGACCTTTGAAAGAGATCCATTTGTAAGAGTTGAAGAGTGAAAGAAAGAAGAAAGGGTTTGTGCCCAGTGGATGGGTTGTAGAGCAGAGTAGGTTGATGACTATGTGTATGACCTATAGGTCATAATTTTGATGTCAAGAATAGTTATCTTTTAGGTCTAAATATTGGGGAGAGAATCAAATAGAATAATAATTTACAGGTCTGAGTAAGTATATGAGAGTAGTTTGAATGAAGAGGAGGAGATATTGTGGCATGCCTATGTGAGAGGCTTGTTTGAGATAGAGATGGTGTTTTGCAAGGGTTAAAAAATAAAAGTTCAATCATTAGGTGTTGAAGACATTAGTTAAAAGGTGGAAAATTTCAAATCATAGGTGTTGGGAGGGTGTTCAACATCTAGGTCACAAAGACTTGAACATCTTATGGTAAGTTGCTCCTTGTGGAACAGGGGTTTCACTAAAGTTTGGTCAGAAATACCTAACCATCCTAGGGGAACGTACTCCTTATGAAATAGATGTTTCACTAAAGTCTCATGTTTTCATACTTATTATAGGATAATTAGTCCATTTTTTTTAAGCTTGAGAGTGGTTTTTATTCCGTAAGAGGGCTTTCCACATAGATCTTATATTGTGTCTATAATATTGCATTATCTATTTGTTCATTGCTATAAACATATTGAATGCTTCATGAATGGTTGTATTGAATGATGAAGTATTTAAAGGGTTTGGAATTTGAATTATATTATTTTCCACCACTAATTCACTCCACATCTTAATGTTTTGTACCTCTAATAACTGGTATCAGACTAGGGCCTTTGGTAAAGGCTTGACAACTTGAAGGAGATCTAGGGTACAATATGGGTAGTATCAAATGCAAGGAGGTTTTTTCACTAAGAAAGCATCGATGTTTAATGGATCCAATTATGCTTTTTAGAGTGTGAATATTAAGACCTATATCATGTCCCTAGGGTTTGACACTTGGAAATCTATTGTGGATGGTTATTTTGCACCTACTATTCCTCCATATAGGGCTAAAAAAAAATTAGTTTGAGAAAAATTCTAAAGCAATGAATGCTATTACTTTGTGGTCTTTTAGAGACTAAATAGACCAAGGTAATTCATTACATATCTACCAAAGAAATGTGGGATAAATTAAATACTATTTATGAAGGAGATTCAAAGGTTAAGTTGGCAAATTTACAAACTCACCGAAGATAATTGTGAGTCTTAAGATGAAGGAAGAAGATTCTATGACATCTTTTCTAGAGAGAGTCGATGAGATTGTGAACATAATCAGAGGTCTTGAAGAGAATATTGAAGAAGATACTATAATTCAAAAGGTATTAAGGTTTCTCTCTCTTAAATTGATTCAAAAGTGTCTACTGTAAAATAAAGTCGTGATCTTACTCAATTGAAGATGGATGAATTGCATGGCTTTGTTACTACCTATGAGATGAGAGTAAATGATGATATACAACCAAAGAAATAAGTAGCATTCAAGACATAAATGAAGCCAAATAATAAGTTCCAAGGTAAGAAACTCAAGGATGATGATATATTTGATATTGATGAAGATGAACTAATTACTTTGTTTACAAGGAAATTTAAAACAAGATTAGGTAAGTATAAGGGTAAACTACCCTTAAAATTCTTCAATTGTGGAGAGGTAGAACATTTTTCTATTAAGTTCCCTCATAATCATAAGAATAATGATGATGAAGAGCATGGTGATGGTCAAGATGAAGACAAGAAGACATACAAGTCTGACAAAAGGAAGAAAGGATTTAGAAAGTATGACAATAAGAAAAAGCCCTTTAAGAACAAGGAGTCTCTACACTAATAAAAAATTGTAACTCATCACATGAGAGTGAAGATAGTGACTTAGAGTATGATCATGAAGATGATGGTCCTATTAAAGATAAAACCGTTTTCATGGCTAAGGAAGGAAGTTTCTCATATTAAAAGGAGTCTACTTGGAGTGATTTAGATGATGATAAAGATGAGGTGGACTATGAGACTAGATTGATGAATGCTCTTGAAGAACTAAATATTGAGAAGAAGATTAATAAGAAGATGAAGTCATAATTCAAGGACTATAAAGATAATTTAAGTGTGCTTGAGGTAAGAATGAATGAAGACACCAAGGAGCATGAAGATATAGTCAAGCATCCCAGTTTTCAATAAGAAATTCTATCTACAAGCCTGAAAGCTAAAGAAGATGAATGTTCAAGTTATGTATTTGAAAATGAGTATTTAAAATCTAAGTTAGAAAAGACATATATTATGGTGAAGTCATTTGTGAGATTTGAAAAGAGCTCAAATGATCTAGACAATATTCTGAGTGATCAAAAGCATAAACCAAGTGATATAACTAATCTTGGATACAAAAAAGTAGAAAATGCAACTCAAAACAAGATGAAGACTAATGTAAACCAGATCTTGAATGTCAATAATTAGTTAAGGAATGAAGATGTTGGTAGAATGAATATAAATCAGATCAAACAACCAAATTCCATGAGGTATGCAAGTTTTAGTGGTTAGTGTTACACATGTAATCAGTTTGGGCATAGATCTAGAGAATTCAAGAGACATATTAGAAATGAGTTTACATGGAACTATGATGGGAGTCATCAGTTAAAAGGTGATTCTTATTCAAAAGGAATAGTTATTTTCAATTGTCAAAAGAATGGACATATTTCAAAATTTTCTTTTAATTAGGAAAGATAGGATAAACTTCTTTAAAAAAGTATAGTGTGTTTCAAGTATCAACAGAGAAGTCACATTTTTAGATTCTACAAGCAAAGGCCTACAATATAGAATAGGTTTAATCAGGCTCCTAGAGTGTAATAAATAAGACAAGTTAACTCATGGAAACCAAAGGTGGTAACTGTGAGTCATGATGAGTCTATAGGTCCAATTAATTTGTTTGAGAGAATGCTATAGAAGTTGGAGAGTGCCAAGAGCTCTCATTGTCTTCTCATGTTGTGAATGAAGAGAGCAAGGTCAAGGAGAAGACCAAGGTTTTGGTTGAGGCTAGTTCTTAGGTTTGTTTAGATGGTAATGAACAACCTACTATGCATGATATATTTTTAAACTTGGTTCCTATGTTGTCAAGATTTGAAGGTGATGTTTTATAATGCAAAGAAGATACTTCAATGATCAAGGTATGTCAAGATCCCATATTTACTCCAAATTTTGTATATCCTATCATAGAAGAGAAAGTGAGTGATGTAGAAAAGGAATAAGTTGTCATATTTATAAATAAGAAGAACAAGAACAAGAAGTATTATATATATATATATGGATTCCAGTAGTTACTGAGGAGATGTGGGCCACTCTTGGTTTCACTTTGTTTTAGAGCATTATGGTGTAGAGGATGTCTCTGTCTATAATTCATAAGATATTCATTTTATTGGAGAAGCAAGTGTTGTTGTGGTGTTCTTCAAAAGGTCCTAAAATACAAGAGATGAATGTTTATAGTTTGAGTTTGTGTGTCCATATGGGATAAGTTATTTGATGAGGTCAAAGTGATATTGATTTAACAATTTTGAGAATATTTGTGTATTATTCCTAACTTAGTTAAAGGGTCTGAGTAGTAAAATTAGTAAATAAATATGTAATTATTAAGATACTAATTTTTGAAATTTAAACTTTTCTAAAAATAGTAATAAGGGGAAGAAAACAAGAGTTAGCTAGAAACTAATTTATCTGACTAGGACAAAGGCTAGAATTCACTGTGAAATATTGGGACACTATCATAAACTGATATTTGAACTTCATTGTGTGATTGGATAGGAGCACCAAAATTAGACAAGAGTGGCACTGGCTTTGTATTACACCTTTTTCACTATTATCCTCAGGATTTAAGCTTTATAGGTTTTGCTCGCCAGGTCTGTGTGACCCTATCCATGAAGTTGTGGTAGCTAGAAGTCTATAGAGCTCCCTGTAGAGTATATTTTATCTTTAACCCCTATCTTCCATTGTTCTTTGACCAATTTTGAGCAAGGAGGGGTTAGTGTGTTTAATATTCACTAGACATGGATCCATACCTCTTGTATGGGCATGCTACCAACATACCAATACTTTGAAGAGGGATCAAGCCATATTTAGTTCTCCCACTTGATGTGCTTTATGAAATTATGTGTATGAAGATGTAGAATGCTAAACTAGATGTGCTTGAGGTGGATATGGACCAGTGTAAGCATTTGAATGAGCTTGTAAGTGTGTTGGATAGCTATATGTAGATAATAGGGAAGATTGCTTGAGTAGTCTTACTTGTAATCTTGTTTGCTTAGTGATAATTACCAACCCTTTCTCAATTATCTTTGAATGGGATTTTATAGGGATATATTGGTCATGGGTTGAATGTACTCACATTAAGCTGACAAGGATAAGGATGAGAAACTAGAATAAATTAACCATTGGGGATAGAAATAGGCTTTGACAATAACACTAAAGGTAGATAGGAGTGGCATTGGTGCTATAGTCCTAGTGTGACACTATTGTCCTAAGCACATGGGACTTAGGGGGATGGATTAGTCATGGAAAAGGGAATTTGGCTCAGCTAGGATCAAGTCTAGAAGGTTACAAATGATTGGGAATCAATGAAAAGTTGTATATGAGGGTCATGAGAGAAACAAAGATGGACCTAAGGGTTGGGTGTCATTAGTCACACTCAAGTTACCAATTTTTGCATTTTATATGACTACATTCCCCCCCCCCCGACTTTATTATAGTGGTGCAACAAAGTGAAATACTAGGATAAAATAAAAATAGAAAATGTACCTGACCTTACCTAAAACGGGTGAAGCTCATCAAGCTATGTGATGATGGGTGTGCATAGAGAGAGATCACTATAAAGTATAAATCTGTAAGAGAAAACAAAGAGTAGATTAGTTCTTACTAGATATGTTATATCTAAAATAATAATGTACAATGTTGGGTAAGCTAGAGAGGAATAGAAAGGGATGAATACACCCCATCAGGTACGTGGACCAATACAAAACCTATTGTCATGTTGAGTGATGTTGAATAATGTTGAATGTGAAACTAAGAGTAATATCATGAATGAAGCTGAGTGCTCAATTCCCTAAAAGTGGTTCAATAATGTAAATTTTGGCCCTTTGACTCCATCATCACCAACTAAATGAAGCTAGGTGGTTATGCATGTGCTAATCGATGTCTAGACTATGTGTCCAATGCCTCTAAATAGGTGGCTCAAGAATATAAAGGCTAGCTAGTCCTTTGGTTCCATCATTACCAACTAAGTGAAGCTAATTGGTCATGTGTGTGCTAATCAATGTCTATATTGTGTGCCCAATCCCTTTGAATAGGTGGTTCAAGAATATAAAGGCTAGCTAGTCCTTTGTCTCCATCATTACCCCATGAAGTGAAGCTATGAACTGATACCAATATGAAATGTGTGTCATATATGATGGCTCTTGAAACCCATGAATGTACTATGATCTGACAATGTTCATGTGAAAACCTAAATGTATGCTAGAAACTAAGCCTTTTTTGGTCACTCTAAAAGATGGAGATTAGGAGGCTTGTATGAAATCCATTCTAAACTAGTTCACTAGGATTGTATGAAAGTCACTCAAGAACTCAAGAACATAAGAATGTGGAAGTTAGGAGTATATGAAAGCCATTTCAAAATTATGCCAACCATTTGTAGATGAAGAAAGGCACACAACTACTGAGAATGCCTAGGTAATACTAAACTTGAAAAGAAAGAAACAAAATGTCACGCACATTGCCCCCAATCACTAGTGTTTGAAATATGGACTATGATCTCGAAGTCATATCAACTACCGTATCTAAAACTAGAAGTGATATCCATCATGCTACACATGATGCCCCCTATATATATTATCTAAGTGAAGGTATACTAAATTTTTTTGATTCTAAACTATTTTAGTTGTACAAAACTGTAGCTGAACCTACTTTTTAGCTTGCTTTTGGAAAGCTTGGTTATTTTGTTGTTTAGATAAGATCACTAAAAGTGGACACTAATGGCACTGATGTTGTAGTCTAGGTTGGGTGTTATTATCTTGGGAAAAATATGGTAACTATTTTGATATTATCACTATCTACTTAGTTTGTTCTAACTATTTTGATGTCTAGTTACTATTCTAGGTGTGTTGAATGCTAGATTTTTTATGGTTAAGAGATCTGATCTCTATGATAAAACCCCTATTTATTGCCCCCTCTTTTGAGGGTAGGAATGAAAACACTACCATGACTTATTTTAGAAGAAATATCCTTGCAAGTGTGTTATTCTATAAAGATATATGATATAACAATGATAATCGATAAGATATCTCAAGATATAACATGATTTGTATTGAGAGATTGTTAGATCAATAGGGGTATGCCTAGATAGATATAACAATGTCATAACATCTTCAATGTACTGAACTAGAAATGAAATTTTGGTTAGTTATTAGTTATTAGTTAGAGGGATGGATCATGATGTCAATCATGACATCCAAGAAAGCAAGATAAATGCATGATGTGGATCATGGCATTGCAAACAATGAGAATTAAACAAGCAACAAGCACACAAGTCAAGAAGCAAGAAGCATACAAGGGTGTTTTTAGGGCCACACAAACAAGGGACATGGGCACATGCCACTCAAACTAGAAAGCAAGCATATAAGTCATGTTCAAAACCTGCATACATATATAATTGAAACAAGCAAGGGTTGGCATGAGGGACACAATCATATAGAAGAGTATAGACAAGGGACATTGGAAAATGTCCAAAGGCATAGACATGAATATAAGTAAAGGACATTGGAAAATTTCCTAAAGTACATATAGGAACTAAGAAATTCAAATAATCTAGATATGAAAAGCAAGAAAGAAAATCATGTAATAACTGGAAATACAATCACATCTAACTAATCAAAGCAAGAGGGAAAGTACGAAAGACATGTTAATACAACACTACGTATATTCTAAAAAATATACAAGTGCTATATACTAGTGAGATGTTGATATAGTAATCTATATAAACTAGTAAATATTGTACATCAACATGACAACTAGAGTGTGTGGTGTAGGAATGACATAACTTGGATGGTGTAGTCATATATAAGATGCCCCTAGTGGGTATGTATATTGATGTATATCTTGAATGTAGAAGTAGGATGCCCCCTAAATGGGTAGAGTGAAGAAATCAAAGATTTGGATGTCACTATACACACTCAACTAAGATCAAGTGAAACATGGTAATGTAGATAAATAAAAAAACAATAACATAGAATAGCAAATGTAAGTCTAACATTGTAGTAGAAGTGTAAAGCATGGTTGATGCATATAATGAAAATATTTTTAGTGTTTTTGAGTTATTTGCATGTTTTTGATTTTTTTTTTAATATTGTATTGTTTTTTTGTATTTTGAAATTTTGTGTTGTTTTTTATTTTGAAATTGTGTATTGTTTTTGTATTTTTGATATAAGTTATGTGCAATCAAGCAATATAAAATATTTATAGGTAATTTTGAAAAATTAAGTACAATACAATGTGTGTAATGAGGTGTTAGACATGAAATATATGTAGATGCATAATATTTATTAGGTTTTTGAGTTTATTTCTTTCAAGTGAGGCTAGATGATACACTTTAGGGCTAAGCTTTTTGATAATAATGTATGGACCTAGTTAATTTGGTTTAAATTTTCCTTTGGTTTCTTCTTTGGAATTGACATTGTGAAGATGTTATTTCAAAATGAGATCACTAATTTCAAATTCTCTAGCATGAACTCATTTATTTTAGGATCATTATATACATTGTTGGTAGATTTTAAGATGTTATGCTACTTGAATGCATGTATGGTCTAATTGCTTGAGCTGGTGTAGATGATTTTCATGATACTGGTCATCAATGATAATACCTTTAAGGAAGACACAAAAAGATGGGATTTCTAATTCCAATAGTAAGACTAATTTTATTCCATATACACGTGAATAAGGAGTGGCTCTTGTGGGTGTGTAGATACTTGTGTGATATGTACATAATGGAAAGACTAGTTGATTGTGCCAATCATATTCAAATTTGATCACTATTTTGCTAAAAACAAATTGATGGTTTTACTAGTGGAATTTGCTTGACCATTTATTTGTGGGTAATATGGAGTGGAGAATGTGTGTTTAATATTATATTTTGTACAAAATTTCTTGATAATTTTGTTCTTGAATGATGTTCCATTGTCACAAATGATGGCTACAGGCAAGCTAAAGTGTCAAATAATGAGTCATGAGAAATTTTTAAATGTCCTCACCTATAGTAGATTGAAGTGGAACAGACTCTACCCACTTATTAAAGTATTATATGGATTTGATTATGAATTTATGTCCATTAATAAATTTAGCATTAAATTTTCCAATAAAATCAAATCCCCATAACACAAATGGCCATGGAGAGATAATAAGCTATAATTATTATGATGGTGCATGTTGTAAGTTACTATGTCATTAACATTTATTGCATAGTTTTACATATTGTAAACATTCATCTTTTATGGTGGGCTAGTAGTACCCTTATCAAAGAAATTTGTGTGACATGCCTTTTCCACTAAAGTGGCCACCACACTCACTATCATGTATCTATGTAAGGGCAATTTGGCTTTTGTTGACATCAAACATCAAAGTGATTATTTGTTGAAGGATCATTTAAAAATATCTCCACCAATGATTAAATAATAGAGTGTTTGTTTGTGTAAATTGCACTTGTCATTTTGATAAAAATTATTTGGTGTAATAGATTTGTTTAGAAAGTTATAGATATTAGAGAACCATTCTAGAGTTACAAAACTACATCTAGTGCCTAGAATGGATAGTGCAATCAAATCTACATTGGATATTGATGGTGATTATAATCATTTAATTATGAAAATAGCTTGATCATCATTAATGTTGATAAGAATCAAAGATTTTGTACTTGCCATTATATCTGCATGTCAATTGTCTTTTCTTGGTATACTTTCTATAGAAAAGTAGTCAAATTATGATGATAAACATTGTACCATGTTTTGGTATGGGATAAGATATTCTTATTTTGTTGGACATACATCATAGAATTGGTTAACCACAAGTTTAGACTCACCAAAGACTTAAATATATCTAATTTGGAAAGATTGGGTAGCAAATAAACCTAAACTAACTGCTTCATATTCTGCAGTGTTGTTGGTATAGGAGAAACTTAAACGATATGTAATAGGAATTGTGTGACCAAAGGGGTCAACAAAGACAATGCCTACCCCTACACCAGATGTGCATCAATAACCTTCAAAGAACTTGGTACAAGTATAAAAATTAGTATAATGAGTAGTGAAATCATCTTTGAATGTGTTGTTAATAAGATTAGTGTTGAGGAGTGGTGTGACTACCAAATGGTCTACAATGATTTATCCCTTTGTTGATTTTTGGAGGACTATTTTTAAGTCAAACTCTATTAATAACGTGACCCATTTTATGATGCAACTAGAGAGATGTGGTTTTTCCATGAGAAAATTAAATAGATTTGATTTTGTGATAACCTGAGTCTCATTATTTACCATGTAATGTCAAATTTTTTGTGTGGATAAAACTAGTGCTAAACATAGCTTTTCTATTGTGGAGTAATTTTTTTCATAATCAACTAATGTGAAAATGATATAATAAACTTCTCATTTAGTGTGTTGATCATTATTTTGTGTTAAGAGTGCTCCCAATACATGGTATATTATTGAGATATATAGTAGGAAAGGCCTATCAAGGATAGGTGGTACTAAGATAAGTGGTTTGAGAAGATATTAATTGATTGTATCAAAGCTTTCCTGACATGCTTGGTCCCAGACACACTTTGTATTAATTGAGTGAATGACTGAGTTGTATTAGCAAGTTGAGTTACAAAATGGTGGATTACTTGGATCTTACCCTATAGGGATCAAAGTTGCTTTAAGTTCATACAAGGTGGTATATTGATGATTGCTTTGACTTTATTAGGGTCAACCTCTATGACACATTGAGAAATAATGAAACCTAAGAGTTTTCCTGATGTAATATCAAATATACACTTTTTTGGGTACAATTGGACATTGTATTGTTTGAGTCTTTAAAAGATCTTTCATAAATTAATAACTTGATGTTGTCGATATTTGGATTTAGCTAAGATATCATCAACATAATCCTTGATAGTATGATGAATCAAATCATGAAATATATGTGTCATGGTATGCTAGTATGTGGCTCTAGCATTTTTTAATCCAAAAGTTATGACAATGTAATAAAATGTACCCCAAGGTGTTGTAAAAGGTGTTTTCTCTTGATCCTATTCAACAATTTTGATTTGGTTGTATCCTACAAAGCCATCCATAAATGATAACATTTCATATTTGACTATGGAATCAATGATCATGTCAATGTTAGGTAAAGGAAACTCATCTTTTGGGTAGGATTTATTTAAATCATAGGAATTGAAACAACACCGAATTTGTCTGTTGGGTTTGACCATGGGGAGTTTATTGGAAACCCATTTAGGGTGTGCTACTAGTTGAATGAAAATGGCATCTAAGAGGTATTAGATCTCATATTTGATTAAGAGAGCCACTTCAGAATGCATTTTTTGATTTTTAAAATAGGTTTAGCATCTAGGTATAAAGGAATATGATGAATTGCTATGGATGTATCAATTCTTGGCATATCAGAGTAAGACAAAGCAAAGAGGTCTAGAAAATCTATTAAGGCTTGACGAATATATATATCTTTTTCCCTTCATAGGTCATCAACTAATAAAAAAATGTAGGGATCTTGATTGGTTCCAAAATTAAAATTAATGATTTCTTTGTTAAGCAATGTGGAATGATCTAGTGTATAGGGAGTGGTAAGAATATCATCATCTAAATCAACTAGTATGTCTTGTGGAGAATCTAGACTCTCTATAAAGTATGCAGGGCATTTGTGTGATGAGGAAATATATTTTTATGATAGAAATATGGAAGGTTCTCATATTCTCTAAGAAATTTTAGGAGGGATTCATCATTGGAAAATTCATTTAATGCGAGCATGTCTGGTGAAACTACATCATCAATGAGATCAAGATAGATCAATGATAATTTTAAAGTATGATTAATGGTGTGGTCTATTGATGTAGTGGGTGGGTAAAAAATTTATATGCTTTGAAGTGGTGGAAGAAGGATTATTATGAAGGTGGGTAAACTGATATCCTATCCCTTGTGTTTCATGTTGCATAGATGCCTTGACATGATTGATGATTCCTTGTTCATGTTTTCCAAGACCTTTTCCATAATATCCCATCTTATTAATACATTTAAGTGCAAAAGGAGAGGTAAACTAATGATTTGGTATCAATGTTATTATGGAACTTGGAGTGTGTTGATGTGTTGCATGGTTTGAATGTATACTATGAATAATAGGTTATGTTAGTATGCTACCAAGATTAAAGTGCAAAATATAATTTTATGGAGTTTCAGAAACTTGGTAGTATTTAAAAGGTTCATTATCTATTGGATATATTTATATGTATCCTTTGTGACTAAATTTTAAATAAGCATGGAGTGTATAAGGGACCACATGCATATCATGAATCCATGGCCAACCAAGTAATAAATTATAGTTGAGGTCATTTGGCATGACTTGGTAAGTAGTTGGTAGTGTCTTAGGCCCTACGATAAGATTGAGTCTTATTTAACCCATGACTTTCAATGGAATGTTTTCAAAACCTCTGATGTTCATATCATAATGGTAAAGATATTGAAGTTGTATATTAAGATGTTTAAGAAAATAAATTTTACAAATGTTGAGTCCTGAACCATTATCAACTAATACCCTTTTGACCCCCACATAATTAATTCTTAATTGAATATATAGAGGTAGATGCTATTCAATGGAGTGGCATGGGGATAAATCCTCTTTTTCAAAGGAAATATCTTCTTCAATCCAATACATGGTGTTGAGGATAGATGTAACATAAGCTGGTTCGTCAAAAATAAGAATTCTAGTATTACAAAGGCTTGCATATAATCTTTGTAAGAATATAATCACTAAAGGAGCTCAATAAATAATACTATATCAGTAAGGGTGCTAAACTAAGTGATAAACCTATGGCCATGGGTGTAATAAACTTTATTATCTTCCAAAACCATGTGATCTACTATGGGCATAGAGATGGTAGTAGGTGTGGGATAAGAGCTAGATGTATCAAGTTTGAAAGGAGGGATAGATATAATCGTTAGTGTTTTCTTGTGTCTATTGGTGATAATAAGATACTCAAAAGTTGTTAAGGATTTATATGCATCTAGGTAGAAAGCATGAATGTAAAATTAAATGCATGAAATGTGAGATATAAGTTATATAACAATATGTTTATAAAGAGCATTCCACATGAGAGATAGCAAGTCTGGGATATAAAGCATGAATTTTTTCATGAATGCATAAGAAAAATTGGCATGTGCTATGACATTTTTAATGTGTTTAACATGATAAACTTGAATTTTTTTCCATATTAGAGATAGAAAGCATGAATTTTTGCATGAATGCATAAGAAACTTTGGCATGTTCTATAACATTTGTAATGTGTTTAACATGATAAACTTGAAAAAATTTCCACATGAGAGATAGAAAGGAAAGTATAGGGAACATGAAGATGTGCATGAATGTATAAATTTTTTTGACATGTAGCATAACATTGGTAACATGTTTAGGAACATGGAGTTGGAAATTATTCCACATGAGCGATAGAGAATATGCAAAAGGAATATTGAAATATTATGATTTTTTAGCAATAAATGTTGTGATATCATCCTTGATTATAAAGAATAAACATGAAATGGAAAGAATAAAGCTTTATACTAACATATGATAAACTTCATCATTCATTTACATGATAAGACAAATGATGGTCTCCTTATTATTTACAAGAAATGTAAGAAAAAAATGTAAATAAATAAGATCCATTTTTGAAATATCATTTTAGAATGTAAGGTGATATCTCAAAAAGAAATGGGACCTATTATATGCAACTAGGGTTTTACAGATAATTATTTTGAAAATTTGCTATGAGATTTTGGAATTGAAAGTGAATTTTTGAGTTAGATATGTAAGTAAAAAATCAAAAAATTATTAGGAAATTGGTGATTTGATGGCACCTAGTACATGTAACTAGGGTTTAGAAAAATAGATATTTTGGAGAATTAATATTGAATTTTGAACTTTGAATGGATTTTTTTATTTAATTATGCTAATAAAAAATTAGAAAATTATGGAAAAATTATTGAGAAAATTACTAGAAAAATACTAGGACCTAGTATGGGCAACTAGGGTTTGAAAGAAATTTATTTTAAAATTATTACAAAATTTTAGAATTTAATACTATTTATGATATTATTATGTAGGTAAAAAATTAGAAAAATATATAAAAAAATAGTAGAAAATTTACCCTAGGGTTTTTATACACAAACAAAGTAAGTCAGGTTCACCAAATGATTTAACAATTTTGGGAATATTCATGTATTATTCCTAATTTAGTTAAAAGGTCTAAGAATTAAAATCAATAAATAAATATGTAATTATTAAGCTACTAATTTTTGAAATTTTATTTCAATGTGAACTTTCTAAAAATAGTAACAAGGGGAAGAAAACAATACTTGGTTAGAAATTGATTGATTTGATTGGGACAGAGGCTTGGAATTCAATATGTATGACTAGGACACTATCACAAACTAAGATCAAAACTTCATTTTGCGATTAGATAGGAGCACTAAAACTGGACAAGAGTGGCACCAACATTGTAGTCCACCTCTACCACTATTTTCCTAAAGATATGAGCTTTTTAGGTTTTATTTACTAGGTTTGCGTGACACTACCCATGAAGTTTTGATAGTTAGAAGTCTATATAGCTCTTTGTAGAGTAGATTTTCTCTTCAAACCCTATCTTCCATTGTGATTTAGCTAATTTTAAGAAAGAGGGTGGGTTAATGTGTATAAGATTCACTATATATGAATCCACGCCCCTTGTGTGGGTATGCTACCTACATCCCAATACTCCGAAGAGCGATCAAGCCATATGTAGTTCTCCCACTTGATGTGCTTTGTGAAATTGTGTGAATGAAGATGTAGAATGCTAAACTAGATGTGCTTGAGTTGGTTAGGGACTAGTGTAAGGATTTGAATAATCTTATAAGTGTGTTGGCAAGCTATATGTAGAGAATAGGGAAGATTTCTTGAGTAGCCTTGCTTGTATTCTTGTTTGCTTAGTGATAATTGCCAACCCTTTCCAATGATCTTTAAATGGGCTTTTATAAGGATCTATTGATCATGGGTTGAATGTACTAAAATTAGGTAAAGGATAAGGATGGGAAATTGAAATAAATTTACTATTAGGGACAAAAATGAACTTAGACAACAACATCAAAAGTAGACAGGAGTGGCATCAGTGTTATAGTCCTAGTGTGGCACTATTATCCTGAGCAGACAAGACTTAGGGGGATGAATTAGTCATGGAAAAATGGGTATATATTAGTTGGGATCAAGTTTAGAAGGATATGGATGACTAAAAATTAGTGAAAATATGCCTATTAAGGTCATGAGAGCAATCAAGAGGGACCTAAGGGTTGGGTTTCATTATCCACACTCAAGTTACCATTTTTTTTTGCATTTTATATGATTACAAATGTCATAAGGTGTTTTTATTGTGTATGTAGTGTTTGGAGGATAAAAATGGGTGTTTTTAGATGTGATAATGAGATTGATGGAATGTCAATAAGAGTTTGGTGCTCAAAAAAAAAATTACACTTGTTTATGATGTGTTTCAGGTGTTTTTGTGACTTAATGATCATGTTTATGCCTTTTGGAGGTTTTTGTGTGCTCCCAAATTTATTTTATTTTTTGTAAATCAATGTCATGGTATAAGAATTAAAGGTTTTTAAAGGTGTAAAGGATAAAATATTCATCCAAAAGTGTGTGATGGTTGTCTCTAGGTGTACAATAAGTTTTAGAGGTGGGTATTGACTAGAAAGAGGTTTGTTGAACCTATTTATTTTGAGATTCTAGAGTTTTGGGAAATGCTAGAAAAGTGGTTTGCCTTATGATTTGAGGTATAAGGATTATTAATAGGTTGAATGGGCTAAATGGGTTGTCAAATCAAGTGTCATATATATTTTAAGGTTTGTGTTTTTCAAATTATTCATTTTTTTGTCAAAATGGAGGCATAATTGGCTAGTAGATTTGTGAAATAAGTATGTCTAATATAAGAATATAGGTGATGTGAATTGGTGTGTTGAAGGGGGAATATGAGAGTTATATGTATATTAAGTTTCAGGTCTTGAAATTATATCTACTAAAAATTGTGGGCTCTGCAAGTTCTAGGTAGGGATACAAGGAGTCTAGACAGACCTAGTGTGAAGATTTTATGTTTTTGATCAGTTTCTACAAAGGAGAAAGGCATGAGTGTTTCAAGTTGATTTATTATGTTGGTTTAGATCATGTTTTATTTTTAGTGAGTGGCATGAACTTTTTTTGGTGGTCCTTGAGGTGGCTTGAGAGAAAAGGATAGTAAGACTGTGTGGTGGTTCTTTATGGTGTGTGAAGATGTAAACATGATCAAGAGGTGAAATGGCTTAGAAATATTAGGGGTATTCCCTCTCAGATGTTTCTTGGTGAGTTCCATCATATTTTAGTGCTTTTATGTGTTGTTTCTTCATTGGTTTCAATGCTTGGTTGAAGAGAGTGTTGCCATGTAGCAAGAGGAAGTTATCAAGGCAAGAAGAGGTATGCTTAAGGTAAGGGGGAGTTTTTATCATCCTTTTAAGGTGGTAATCTCCTTCCTTTGGTCTTTTTAGGTCATTGGTGTTTTTTTCCCCACTTTGTCATTGTGTCAAAAGGGAAAAGGTTATTATTATGAGAGTGCTTGAAGAGAGATAACGAAGGTGAGCTATATGATGGGTGTTGACATGAATGACAAAGGGAGAGATTGTTAGAGATTTTTTACTGATGTCATGGAGGTGTCCAAGTAATTGGATGAAGTGTATTGATAATCTAAGTGACAATGACAAAGTGTTCAGTGTGCTTATTCTAATATGCTTGAAGTAGGCTTGGTTGATCTTTAATTTTGACATGGTTAGGGATGAGTATGGTGAGTTGGGGCTATGAAAGAGGTCCCATAAGAGGTCTTATATGATTTTAATTCTTGTGTGCATTAGTATATTTCATTTATTAGTTCATATTTTTCATCTAGACATTTTGGGCCGAATGGTAAAAAAATCTAAGTAGGTAGTTTACTGACATCACCATTGCCATGTATAGATGAGTCAGGAGGAGTTGATCATATAGGTATGATCACATTATTCCAAAGTTATTTTGGTTTAAATTTTAGGTCATGAGGTTGAGTGTAGCTAAATATAGATGGGTTTAAATTTGGCCTTTCAAACAAAAGTTCACTAAGTTCCATTACTTAGCCAAACTGTCACTGCACGTCATGTAGATATGAATAAATCAAAAAAAATTGTGCATTTAATATAGGTAATCATATATTTAACTAAGGTTAAATTTTTTCATGGATATTTTTTTTATAGTTTCAAGAAGGTACCCTAGAAACTTGGAGTCTTGAAGTGATTTCTAGCTTAAGTTATAAAGCTTCAAAGTTGCTCTAGTAGACTATGATGGGCTAAAGACCATCAAGTTTAATCATGTTAAAGTCTGAGGCCATTGGTTTAGAAGATATAATAGTGAGAAATTAATCATATAGATGTAAATAAATGATGCATATTAAGTCAACATGTCAAAGGTTGCATGCTTTGGTGACAAGTGTCATAAGCTCGGTAATCTGATAGAAGATCAATGGTGAGTAGTGGTTCATACTTATGAAGATCAATAATGTCAAATAAGTCAAAGAGTCAATAAATCACATCAAACTGCTAATTGGCACAAGTGCATGGACTGATTAAAAGTGTTTAAAAGGCATGTAAGGTTACCAAGTGTCATAATCATGGGAGTTCTGATCAAGATCTAATAGTGAACATTGAAAAATAAAGACCTGGATAATCTAAGGAGATTGATAGTGTGTATTTTTCTGATATTGTAAGGGTTCAAAAGATAAGATCAACATGTTTGAAGTTTAATAGTTTCTCAATGACCATTGGAATTCAAACATTCAAATTTATGAGGGAATACTAGTCTATAGTTTTTATGTTATAACTTTTAATATATGTAGAATTTGTTGTGGTATAAAAAGAAAAGTTTTAGAGGGTATGGGAAAACACTATCAAAATGCCTGAGAGACCACATTTTCACCCAAATATATTTTTATTCACTTTGGTGCATGATCTAAAATTTAGTGAAAAATAATTAGGGACTAATATGATAACAACCATATGACCAAATCCCATTGACTCATCCATACATAGTGATTTAACAATTTTTGGAATATTGGTGTATTATTCCTAATTTAGTTAAAGGGTCCAAGTAATAAAATCAGTAAATAAATATGAGATAATTAAGCTTTTGTAAATTAGATTGCAATTTTAACCTTTCTAAAAATAGTAATAAGAGGGAGAAAATAAGATTTAGCTAAAAACTGACTAATGTAGCTGAGGTAGGGTCTAAGATTAACTATCCATGACAGGGACACTATCATAGACCAAGATCTAACCATCATTATATGAATGGATATGAGCACCAAAAGTGGATAGGAGTGGTACCGACACTATAGTCCACCTCTTCCACTATTGTCTAACAGATCTAAGCTTTTTGGGTTTTTTCCTCTATGCCTATATGACCTTATTTGTGAAGTTTCAGTAGCTAGAAGTTTGTAGATCTCCCTATAGAGAAAATTTTCTCTTAAAACCCTATACTCCATTATTATTTGACCAATTTTGAGAAATAGGGGGGGTTAGTGTGTGTAATATTCACTGAACGTGTATCTACAACCCTTTTATGGGCACATTTCCTACATACCAATACTTTGAAGAGGGATCAAGCCATATGTAGTTCTCCCACTTGATGTGATTTTTAAAATAAAGTGTATGAATATGTAAAATACTAAACTAGATGTGCTTAATGTGGATAGGGATTGGTGTAAAGATTTGAATAAGCTTGTAAGTGTATTGGTTGGATTATGCAGAGAATAGGCAAGATTGCTTGAGTAGTCTTTCTTGTATTCTTACTTGCTTAGTGATATTTATCAACCATTTACAAATGATATTTGAATGGGATTTTATAGGGATTTATTGGTCATGGGTTGAATCTAATTACATTAGTATAACAAGGATAAGGATGTGGAATCAGAAGAAGATGAACATTGGATCCAAAAACTCACTTGGATAACAGCACCGAAAGTGGACAAGAGTGGCACCAATGTTGTAGTCTAAGTATGGAACTATTTTCCTAAGATAATGGGGCTTGGGGGGATGGATTAATCATGGAAAGAGTAGTCTAGCTGACCTAGGATTAAATATGGAAGGTTATGGATGACTGGGAATTAGTGAAAAGATGCCTATAAGGGTCATGAGAGCAAGAAAGAGGGACCTATGGGTTGGGTGTCACAAGCCACACTCAAGTTACCATTTTTGTATTTTATATGACTACACGTGGTAATGGTGACATCAAAAAATTGCCTACTTAGATTTTTTGCCATTAGACTCAAAAAATCTAGATGAAAAATATAGACTACTATATGAATTCCACTTATGCACACAAGCTCTTCAAGCATATGAAACCTCTTATAGGACCTCTTGAACATGCTCAATAACCTATACTCATCCCTGACCATATCCAACCATACCAAAACTAAAGATCAACCAATCCAAATTTAAGCACACTAGGACAAGCACATTGCATAATTTTTTATTGTCACTTATGATATCAAAGCACTTCATTCACTCACTTTGAGACCTCTATGACATCATTGACAATACTCCAACACACGTTACACTTTGCCTTTCTTGGAATAATTTAAAACTCCACACATGGTAGGAACATATCATATAATAATAAAATATACCTCTACTAAGCTCATATAGGCTTCATAACACATTTTAGGTTCAATCACCACTTCAAGCACACCATTAGTACTATTCACAATTAGGCCAATGAACCTACAGAAAGTTTGCCAAACAAAACTAAAGCATGTACAAAATTTAGTCATATAACCATATCAATAAATAATATGGATACAAGCTACATGAAATTAGAAAAATCACCATATGATTTATACTTCGCAACGTAGGGAAAAATAACTCAAATACTTCTTTGTAAATATCCCACTCAGAACTGCCAAAACACTCCAAAACCTAGTCATGAACAACTTGATATTTGACATCTAAAAGAACACTTATAATGATAATTGGTACTTTAAAAATATCCTTTTACATATATATACCACTCTCAAATAAGAAATAACAATGTGTAATGTCAAATATTAGTCTTGAAGACAAATCTTTTATCCTTGTTACACATAGTTAAACCAAAACTAGACAAACCATTTTGGCTTAATATTTCAACCTCTTATCCCAACTTAAAATATTTCCAAAAGCACTATCAATACTTTAAATTCACAAACATCAACACCATATGAATTTTATATATATATATATATATATATAAACTCATGGCATAAAGACTAAAACTTATCACTGTAACTTGTTTATCTAGAACTGCTAATTTACCTTAAAGCACAGTCATGGTGACTAAGACCTTCAACATCTGTGTATACATCTTCAATGACTTTTGATGCATGTATATTATCATATGAGATCATTATACCTTTATGAGATAGAAATATAATGGTTAAATAACAATATTGATCTTGTAGATTAATCTCATAACCTCACTGTATACATACCTCACTGAGCTAGATAAGTTAACTTGTGAGCAAATTTTTCACTATAACCACTTACCTAAAAAAATTATATAAAACATGAGAATGTATTAATATTAATTAAAAACATCTCCATTTAATTTTTTTCATCACTATTTCATGATAACACATCCCTAATCATCTTCTCATTGCTACCTAGATTTCTCACTATTTTCACCATTAGGCCTGTTAGTGACTGACTAACTTGGATGATCAATTCTTAGACCCTAAACTTTCTAAGTACTGACTAGATTGGATTTTGAAAAACTCTTTTCCACATCGTAATACATGTAACTGTGAGACCAACTCTATCAGATGTAGAGTGACCATAATTTTATATATTTACTAAAATAAATTTAAAATATAAATATAAATGTAAACTTATACTTAACATTTAGAGTAGTAAATATCAACTTTAAGTCAAGATTGGCTTCATGATCTTGTCCTATTTTTTTTAATACTTTTCAAGAGAAAATGTGTGTTTTCAGGTGTTATAAAGATACAACGTGATCACATTATTAACATGACCACATTACTAAAATGATTGCTCTATTTGAATTTGAATTAAAATGCCAAGCCTTTTAGCTCAAAAATGGCTTGGATTCACTAGTAGAAAAATAACAATAAATGACTAAAAAAACTACTAAAAATTGTATATAAATAACTAAGCTTGGTCACATGACCATTAGTAGTTTATTATCGATCATTTATAATGTGACTAAATTTATGACAAAACTATTTTTAGTCATTTATTGGTTATTCTGATTGATCTATTTGGTAGTATATTTAGTTGTTAATTTAGTCATTGATTGTTGTTAATTGATCATTTATTTAGTCATGGTAGTCATTTATTTAGTCAATGTGATTATTAATTGCCATCAATTGGTAGTATATTTAATCATTTTTATTCATTGATTTCCATCCATTGGTAGTATATTTAGTCATTTGTATTAACTAATTTCCATCCATTGGTAGTATATTTAGTCATTTTAATCATTATTTTATCATCAATTGGTCATATTTATTCATTGATTTCTATCAATTGGTAGTATATTTAGTCAATTTAATTATTAATTAATGTCAATTAATAGTATATTTAGTCATTTTAATTGATTTATTTCCATTAATTGGTAGTAAATTTAGTCATTTTAATTTTTAATTGCCATAATTTAGTAGTTTATTTAATTGTTTTTGTTCACTGATTTTTGTCAACTAGTAGTATATTGATACATTGTTTATTAATTGCATAATCATTATATTTAATAGTAGTTTGGTAGTAAGTTTTAATTTATATGATATGAATAATTTATTAAATACTATAAATTATATAATGCATAAATAAACATATATTTTTTTGTTTGATACTTGGGAATTATAAGGGTCCCAAGCCCTTTGACAAAAAAGATTCAACAAAAATAAAATAGTTTGGATTAGCATCCTTCCATGCCGAGACATATGACCAATCTATTAATAGAACAAAATACTACCAAATCATCTTTAGATACATATATATTTCTATTATTATCTTACTACTTTAATGACTATTAACAACCAAAAGCTAACAAACTAACCAACTATTCTAGAATTACTAATTCCACAAGCTTCCCCTGATTTGTGTGAATATTATTCTTCTCTATCTCCTCAATCTAACATCTTGATTTTATACCCCAAGCCCTCAGATTCTCACTTGCCTTCAAATGGTTCAAAGCCACCATCTTCTTATCCTTCTGAACACTTACAAATTGCTCACAGGCTTAAAAAATAGTCTTTTTTGTACTTTACCAGCTACCTCCCCATGCTCCTTCTGCTTACCTTTCCACTAGGGTAGAGACTTAAAAGAGCATCTCACCACTCCTTTACCCAATCTTTTAATCACACAAACCCTATATTTCTCATGTCTCAGTTCCCTCTATTCTACCAAGCTAAGAATGAGTTTGAAAATATCTTTAATAAAAGGAAAATTGACTCCCTACATTTATTATAACTTCAACTGCACTCTACAGGCTGCTTTCACATCCTTGGTAAAATAAACTAAAGTTAGGAATCAAAACTCAATCTCTCAAAACATTTCCAGTAGGATAAACCCCAAATAGTCTCTCTCTAACAATGGAAAAAGAGGAAACGACCCAAGCAACAAAGATGCCAAAGCCTCTACTAACTCAAACTTGTATTCTAGCCATATGAAAAATTCCACCATTGCTTGAATCTAGGATCTATTCATCATAACCAGGTAAATATTAGAAGTAAATAGAGAGGTCAAGTTAGAATTAACTCTAACTTGATGACTCTATGCTAGAAAATCCATGCCCAACACCAACTCGATATCTGCCACCACTTTAGGAGGAGTCCAAAAAACATTCGACAAATGCATCTTAAAGACCATTCCATAAAAGCCCATCTCATGACTTTTGGATTTTTTGAAAGCCAATGGCCAACCAAATGATTTTAAACAAAATTTTTCCATCTCTACTACACCCCAAACTTGAACACCACCAAACCAAGAAGCCTATCAACCATCCCACCAAAATGTTGCTCCAAAACCACTATAAGGCATAAATATCCAAAAATTAATAAAAGATATGACATAAATGCTTTAAATTATGAATGATCCACATCTCATCATCATCAAAAAATAATTCCACCAACTTCAAATGACATTAGCCTTCACACTTAGGAAAAGCTGAATAATGATTACCCTGAAAACTAATCACTTTCTCATGAATTCACAATCTTTCATAAAATATTTCAAATCATAAAAATTCTCTATATTAAAAAATATAGAGACATCATTAGTTTGTTTTAAAAAAACAATTTAAATAAAATACCATACTAACAATATTAAAATTGCATTTTCATATATTTTTTAAATAACAATCTAATATTGATAGTTATCAGTTAAAAACCTTAAAAAATCATATTATCAACATTAAAATTACTTTAAAAAAAATATATATATATATAATGTTGATATTTATTAATTTAAAAATTAATCTAATCAAAAGACTGATAATCCTCTCAACACTTATTAACATTATCCATCCTTTCCTCCTCACTTTTATCAATCATTGTATTAGCCAAAAAATCATCCACTTTATTACTTTATCTAAAGTAATGGTAAAAATATTGATTCAACATCATGATTAAAAAAGATAATTTGCAATAAAAAATATAATGCAATTTTGATGTATTGTAATAAATATATCTATAGTAGTTTGAATGTGTTGTTTAGGGATATTTATCATGGTGTATTTTCAAGAGTTGGAAACTCTTAGACTTTGATATTTTTGATTATATATATATATATATATATATAATCAAAAATATCAAAGTCTAAGAGTTTCCAACTCTTGAAAATACACCAAGATAAATATCCCTGAACAACACATTCAAACTACTACATAAAGTAATGGGCCAAGCTATCTAACAACTAGTACATGATAAACATCAACTATGTCATTTTTGCAAATATTTTAGTGGCCACCATTTTAAGTTTCCTTATTTCTCTTTTAGATGGATAGCTCCATCTATTTTGTCTTCATAAGCAAGGGGTATGTCATCTGTGACCTTTAAAATATTTAAATTTTCATCTCCCATTCCTTTCAATTTAACTCCATGTACAATAGATAGTGAGTGAATCTGCCCAATGCCCATAACAACATCAAATGAATCCAACACCCCAAATTTGTCCCCTTCTTGGAGTTTATCAATATATTTATAAAAAAATAGAAAAATACACATTATATTGAGATATAAAACATTTGATAAATATTTATAAGAAACTAGAAAATGATGATAAGAAACCTGGAACTATGCACCTGATATATTATACAAAAATTAACTTTTTTATATTTGATATAGAATGGATGTTAGATATAAAAGGTGTCAATATGTTAGTAGTCATGTGCCATGAAAATTTGGATGCTACAAGGATAACAAGTTCCATTCCTCTAGTTGTTATGGGCTATTTTATAGTTATTGTAGGCACCTTCCTCATCATTGGGCACAACTTTGCAGTGGCTATGGGCTCAACCTATAGTTGCTATAGGTACATCCTAACCCATATATACACCTCTCTAGTACCTATAATTTAATTCTTCACAAATGATAAGCTATGGATTTGGCTATGTGCTATTGATAAATTCATGGAAGACACTAGACAAGCTAGAGAATGAGTGAAGGAATATTAGAACAAAAAGTTTTGGGTGTTTTGAAGAGATATCTATTTAAAAAATTTGATAGGAAGATAAAATAGATAGAATGGGACATTCAGTAGTGATAAGGGAACCCTTAGACCATAGGTAGTTGTAAGGAGACCTAGACAACTAGGCCATCTTTAACAGGGTTTGATGGGCTACCTATTTAAGAAACTGCAGTATTTTTAGAACCTCTCACTAGAGAGTTTGTAGGGTCTTTAAAGGAGAACATGCAACAATATTTGGCACAATATTTGGAAACTGTAGAGTTAGGTCCTATGTATTTATCCTATTTTATTATAAAACATTACACCTAAAATCTTTGATATTCCTACATACCTAATATTGTAGAGATAGGAACCCAGAAACCATGCACCTAACATATTAAACAAAAATTAATTTCTCGCTATTTGAAATTTGTGTATGTACTCTATTACAAACTAAGATCTAAGATTCCATATGAAACTTATATGTTCTCCCTTATTTCAATAATCTATGTATACTAGCTAATTACACTTCACTACTATTCTAACCAGCTTCTATCATATAGGTAATGATTACCCTTATTTACATAATAAAATAAAACAACCACTACTTACTTTAATAATACTTATTTTCATGTGGTTTCATAGCACTCACATTGAGTTTAAAACCACTACTACTATTAATATCATGTACATGCTTGTCGAGTTTAGCATAACCACTATCAACATTGACATGAAGTTGTGTAGCTTTGCAGAGAGCTCTATTGATAGGGTCTTTTTCTTTTTGTTCTGTTTTCATATAATTTATCAACATGTAGTTTAATCATCATTCAAAAAATAAAATAATTCAAATAAATAATGTAAAATCTATAATTTTTTGTCCAAAAAAAAATTTTAATTTGAAGAATGACAAAACATTGGGACAGAATAACTTACAACTTAAAGAATATAAAAGCTATAAATTTTTATCCAAAAGAAGAATGACAAAACATTGGGATAGATTAAATTACAACTTAAAGAATGGAAAATATATAAATTCTCATCCAAAATAACATTTTAAGCATGAATAATGATAAAACATTGGGACAAATAACTGACAACAACTATTATATTACCTCAACTTTAACACAATTATGACTATGTTGCACATTCTTTTCTAGTTCATCATGATCACTATCAATATCAACAAATTTGTTGACATCAAGGCATTTTAATTTTCCTGTTGTTTTGATAAAATTTATTTTCTTGTGTTTTAACCATCATGAAAAAAAAATACAAAGCATTCAATAGTCAAGTAAAGAATACAAGCTATGAATTTGTCCAAAAGAACATTTTGTGGATCACTCTAACGATAAAGAAACTGGGTTGGATTCTCCTATGATTAGATTTCAATATACATATTAAGAGTTATTTGTATACAAAATTTCCAAATGAGAAGAAATGAGATCAATAAATCTTCTTACCTCATCTGAATCTATGGAATTATGCTCATTTCATTCAAAAACTATAGGCTTAATAGAGGCAAATAACTGTGAAACTTTCTCAGTGAGACTGTATATGAATCTCATTACATTTTGGTACCATTAATTTGAGTTGACATGATCTAGAGAGGCTCTTAATGGGCATCTAATAGATGGCTATGAAATCTTTGTTCATGAATTGGATTTCCACTTCATCATACTCTTAGATTTACTAGGATCTAGTGTTACCATATAATTGCCAATATCTTCTGCACCTACTTCTCTATTATTGTTTTCCACCTAAAATACAATGTCAATTTCAACATATGGTCAGTTTAATAAAAAATGAAATAAATAACACAACATAAATTGAACCAAAAATCCATACACTTACTCCAAATTTGTCCATTTTGGCTTGCAACCTGCCTTGACCAAATGTGTATCTAGCCCTCACATTATCTCTTGCTTTCTTACCTCTGTTAATTTTTGTCAAATATTCTTTGAAATGCATACTTTATTTTAGTAACTCCCAATATTTTGGAGATAGAGTGGATTTTAGCCTCTCTTTTCCCTCCATGATTGTTGTTCTACAATTGTATCTAAAATTGTTCTTCAAAAGTCTCATCTTTTGCTTGTAATATTTTCTAGAGATTTGTCCACCAATAGTCTCAAAAGCATTTTCAATTTTTTGTATAACATTTTCCACACTTCATGGATCTTTCTCTAAAAAATTTGATTTGTAAATATCCAAATGGGCCCTACATCTTACACCTAACTCGAAGGCCTACCTTATAGCATTTGGCCCAATGGCCTCACCATCTCTCGATAGCTCAACCAAGAATGGCTTCTTGCCTTATAATTTTCTTTCTTTTGTATTCCTCTCTATAGATCATTAAAAATATTGACTCAAGATTTGTCTTTTGACAAAATTAGACTCATCTTTTATTAAACCACTACCAATATTTTTGGTTGATCCACTAATTCTATCAAAAGTTGTAGATGCAATAGGTGCACTCTAAGGAACATTAGATGTACTCCTCATGAATTTCATTAATCAGGATTTCATGCTCCTTGGCCATATTAGGTGTGGAATGAATAGGTAAATCAATATTGATCTCTATAAATTTCACTTCAAACACATCCTTTAATCTTGAATAAATCATCTACAAACTTAATATTCTTTTGCTCTCATGTTTTTCAATAATATATCTTAAACTTTGTGTTAAGAGATCATCACGATGTTATACATCATCATGTGCTATATCAGGTTGTACATCACTATGTGCTATATCAGGCTGCACATCACCATGTCCTATATTAGGTTGTACATCATCATAACTATTATTTTCAACAACTACATTTGTTGAATCACAAATGTGTTGGATTTTATGAGTTGGTAGTACTATATCTTTTCTTTCCTTTTATCCTTTCTCTACATTTTATTTGCACTCTTTTTATTACCTATAAAATTTAGAAAAAATAGCATATTACGTCTTATATACATAAATCTCTTGCCCATAAAATTTCATTAAACACTATTAAACAAATAATATACTAATTAAGTGGATTTACAACTTGCCTGTTTGTCAAACCAAGACACAATAAATATTCATTATTCTTGGCCACATTTTCTCTATGAAAGCACTCATAATTTGTCACTGAAATTTCAGCATTATGATCACTATCATCTAATTTGTGTCATAAAGTCTTTTTCTTCATTTCCTAAAGTCCAAATAAATAATAATGTATACATTAACAACTTGAATCACTAAAACAATAGTGGAATATGAATCTGAATCTCAAATTTTGGACATTAAATGGGCTTTTCCTGTTAGAACAAACTCATTAAAAGTGACTAATTATGAGGGATTAGAAACATCTACATTCAATATTTGAGAAATGGTTGATGGGGAAATAAAACATAAAACCCTAGAATGATCATAAGATAACAAGATAGCATTCATTAATTCACTTCAACAAACAATTGAAACCAAAATTCAGCCACCAATTATAACTTCAGTCTATTGATCTTAAAAAAGATTTTACAATACATTTAATTTTTTTGTCTTGACTAACTCCCCTATTGATGATTATCATTTGGTCTTGGTTTCCCTTTTATAGGTGAGTAAAGGAAGTGACAAGCTTCAAAATGTTACATGTCAAAAAGTGTCTTTTCAGTTACCTACTTTTAACATAAATCAAAAAGTCTTAATTATCATTATTTACATAGGATTACATAAAAGCAATGAAAGATGAGAAATGAAGAGAAATGATCAGATGTTGAATTCTAGAGCACTCACAAGATACCAAAGTCTATTAGTCATCATAAGGTACCCATGATCTTTTAGACATGGCAAGGTCCTCTCTCCATGATAGTATTTCCAAGGCTTGGTACTTCATTACAAGGCCTATTTTTGCAGGGGAGCTAGATATGTCTGCTCCCATTGGTACACTATGTAATCATGAGGCTATTTATACTCCTATATTTTTTGTGTTCACCAAGTGATTCTTCCAGTTTTTGTTTAATAACCCTCTCATGCCTATGATGAATTTTGAGAATCTAGCATCCAGTGCAATTATTCCATCAAAGGTTAAATTGAGGTTGTGAAGATTTATCTCACCATCATTTTGTAAATGAGTGAGGTAGTTGGGAACAATTTGACTAAACTCATCTATCCAATCCTTAGATCGTTTCAATTGATCATCATCCCTTAGTATATAAGGCATAAACCACTAATTTAGTGTGTGAAATGAATCCACTCTTGCTTTGATCTTTTGGTCCTCTCCAAATATGTAGTAAAATTCATCTATGACCACTTAGACCATTTACTCAGTAGGCTTTAAAGCTGCAGGGTCCTCAACACTCCTTTGTAAAATTCTACACAAAGTTATTAAGGTGTGAGGTATAGGTTACCATTTCTTGAGTAAGGGGTCCAATATAGGTACATTAGCCTTCATTTGATCAATTGCTTATGACAAGAAGACAACATTCATACACATTTTCCAACTTATCCACAATTAGTTTAACCCTATGCTCCAAGATCTTTTCCACTACCATTAGGGTTTGTCTCTTTATTCCTTCCTTTGTTTCTTTATTAGTCTTTTTCAACTTCAAAATTTTTTGTTTTAGCACATTTACTTATTCAACAGTGATTGCACCTATATCAACCTAGATGGCAGAGGGATGGTATATTGTTAATTATGTGTTTTGGGAAGGATCTGCTCCCTTCAACTACTCTTTCAATTTCACATTTTCTATAAATAACCTATTCACTTCATCATTCAAATTAGTTTATGCTTTCTCATATTCTACCAATCTAAGCTACATACCTTTAATCACAACCCTAATAAACATTGTTGAGTGTATTGTCATAGTAGTTTCCTCCAATGTTGATGTGTCTTGAAGTGTCTTTACCATGGCAATCCCTCTCATTTCTTGTAAAAAATCAAGCAATCTTGTTTTTTCTATTCCTTTTTGCTTTGTCCAAAAGGATAGGGTTTGAATTCTTGGATTGTAACCTATGTCACTCATTCCCTCATCTGAATTTAATTCAAAAATCAACATGGAATCTTCTTGGATTTTTAATTAATCTAGTAAGAATATTTTTTTTAGCTCCATCCTAGGAATGATCAGTATGTTTCTCTCCAATACCAATTTTCTAGCCTCCTATGGGTTGATATTGATTTCATTGATCTTGAGTTCCTCAAAGTTCTGAGCAACAATATGATCATATTAGGACTCTTTAGTACCCATCTTATTAATCTAGAGTCTCTCCTCAAATTCTCTAATTTTCACCTTGATCTAAAAATCTTTGAACTTAGGGGTTTGGATAAATTCATCATATTCAATAAACCTAAGAGTAGCAACCACTCTTTCATCATCATGTATCTTCTAATCATTATGTGTATGCACATCCACCGTTTCTCCTTGTTTGTGAGCCTTAATTGTAAGTTCAAGAAGTGGCTAATCCACTTCATCATCATCTTTCAAATTCATTAACACATTGGATACCTCCTCTATATCCCCCACCTTTTCACTTACTTCATATACCATTAACTGGGGTACTTCCTATCTCTTTTGCTTCTTAGACTTTGGTTGCTCTAGAGGTGATTTTGATTTTACTATAATAGTGTCTGGAAGGGGTTCTACAATCACAACACCACTTGGCCTCTTGATGGGAAACTTGGTGGGTTTTAGAGACTGTCCCTTAGGTTCATTTTTTATCTAAACATACAACCTTACATATTTATCAATTATCAAATTTATCCTCTTAAGAGGATCCCCTTCTTCCACATTAAAACCTAAGAATTCAATGTCTCTCTTCTTCTTCTCTTCCTCAAATATTTTTATGATTTCCCATTTCATTTTCCTCTAAAACACTTCATGAGGGGTAAGGAAATGTATTATTAAATCTTCTTCATAATCAACCTCATGGGTAATCCCAACTCTAGTGAGTAGTGTTTCCCTGACAAAGTTTATATGTCCTTCAAGGTCAATGACCCTTTCCCCTCATGACTTGAAATAATACCTTACCTTCAAATAACTTTTTATCTCTTCTAGAGTATCAAAACCAATGGATAATTCCCCACATATAGTTAATTCAGGTAGAAATGTCCCCATTTTCTACCTCTTCATAACATCCTACTCCATTCATATCATTTGCCACATAAATTTCAAAAATACAATTCAAATGAAAATGAACTTAGGTAGAATGTGTAGGGCTTGAAGACACCCATAAACTCTTATCACTATTTGGTCTGCTAAAAAGAACCAGTCACCAAAATTATGGGTATGTCCCTATTCTAGATTCAATGTTAAGGGTCTTAATAATTCTTTAATTTTAATGGGCAATCTTGGTGAAATGTGACCAAGAGTGGCCATGACCCTTACTACAAAATCATGATGAAATGTAACATAATCATTATTCCTACATATGTTATCCCAGATGTAACACCAATGCTACATGGGTAACCTATTTCCTTGTTGGTCAATCATCCCCAAGCACATCTTCTTAGTCCATTTATCTCTATTTTGATAAAATATTAAATGGAATAGCAAGGAATAATTTATATAAGTGATAGGGGCCAAGTTTTATCTCATTAATAAGAATCCCTCATGTAACCCTTTCTCAATTAGAGTAGTAAAGTCATACTCAACATTCACTTTAGGGTTTGAAATCCTCATTGCCATCATCGTGAGACTGATTAGCATCTTCTCCTAAGCATCAATCCTAATCACTTGGCACAAAGCAAAATAAGTTTGTTTAAAATAGAATTGAAAGTCTTCCATGGCAAATGGGTCATTTTCAAAAGGGGAAATAGGTATCTTTTTTATTTTTTTCACCCATTTTCATGTGTAGAAGAAGTTCATCACTCCTATAGGTTTTTCTCACTCTCATATAGTCTTCCTCACTTTTATCTAGGTCAATCTTGGTGATGGCTTGATTATTCAACATGAAACACTCTATAATTATTGCTTTAGTCAATACCACTAATGGTGAGCTATCTGGCATTCTTACAATCCTAGTATCCAAGTGGTAATGTTGTGCTAATACTCTGATAAACTCAACATCTATGAATACATTTGGGACTATTAGTTTGGCCAAGTCTAAGGCCCAAGGATTCAAAACTAGAATCTCACCATCCCTCTTATCATAGAAGTACCAAAATAATTCTGACCTTGAGATAGGAATAATTGGGTCTCTATATCTGTGAGCTACATCTCTAAACACCTTTTTGAATCTCTTGTTTCTTGAATTGGGTAAAATATCAAGTATGGACTATTGTAAAGTTCTCTTTTTCATTTTCGAGGTTGTGGCTTCTTCCTTCTTACTCGCAAGTTCACTTGTTTTGGGTGGCATGATGAAGAATTTACTCCTACTTGATTTCTTATACACTTTTTATAAAGGGTTTATATGAACTTACCTGATGAAATAATAGCCATAGAGTTTTCTTCCTTGAAATCCCTTACCTCTAGTACACTGAGCTATGTGAATGATTGCAAAAATGGCATCAAATCCTAAGTATATTTATTGTTGAGCTCAATCACATCTCTATTAATGTCAATTCATGTAAAATCTTTCATAATCTATTCATATTTTGAGTTTGAATACATGCCTTTAATATTGGGAAATTTAATAGTTCATGTTTAGAGGTGTAATTGAAATATTCATGCTTTGACAACTTGTACCATAGTATCACTCTATCATATCAAGACCAATATAGGGGTAGGGGTATGGTATAGTTAAAATTTTACTCTCCTCACTATACCACACACTTTAACATTGATTTCTACAAGACATCAAGTCAGATAGTCGCATATCACTACCCCATGCACACCCCTTTAGACTCATGTGGGATGGTGGGTTAATTCTAGTGGTTGAGTGATTGTTCACCACTATACCATAGTGTCACTATTTACCCCTTTTGGGGCTATGATTTACTTTAGTTATTAGCATGTTCTCACTGCCACCCTACACTATTCATATTTAGTTGATATGGTATTGTTATAAGCATTTGTACATTGACCTGTATGTCCTACCATCCTATACATACTTATGTTGAATGCTATGGTAGTGCAATATTGGATTTTTTATGTATTTTAGGTGGGAATATAGGGGTATAGTATGAATACAATATTTTAGATATCATTTTATTGAAAAGATTAAATAATTTTCAAATTTTGTAGTTTTTTAGCTTTAGTTTTGAGTGTCAATCAGACCTAAGAGATCATTTCTTTATTTGTAATGAGGAGGCTAAGTCAGGTAGAAAGACTTTAGCATAGGAATCAGGGATTTAGTCATCAAGTTCAAGGCTAGTTATGTTAATAAAACTAGGAAAATTTTGGAGGTTCTAACATAAGGGTTATCATTTCTTAAAAAATTGCCTAAGAATAGAACCCTTGTACCTTGAGGATTTTGGTCTTATAATTCATTGTCTTATAATTCATTGTTGACCTCTTGTTCTGGTTCTAGTCTTTTAAATTTCTTGCATTACAAGTTGATGAGGAGATTTAAGTTAGGGGGTTAATTGACCATCACTTTTTCCATTGATGTCAAAGGGGGAGAATTGAAGTAGTAAAACATAACATAATCTAGAATAGCATGATAGTACTAAAGTTAGGGGGAGCATAACAATAAGTGCGAGCATGATAGGGAATTCTACTTGTCTTTTCACACAAATTGTTTAATAATATAGGTTAAATATTTCATTCACCTAATGTTAAGATATCTATATGTATTATTAAATCATAGATGTTCATTATTATTTCCTTCACACAAGCATATTCAATGCATGTGGAGGCTAAAAGCTATATTACAAACTAAAGCTATCCAAATATCAGAGAAATAACTACAATTTATTGCCAAGATTTTAAAGAGTTGTTAACTTTCATAGGTATTTTGTTGCATTATTTGATACATTTAGACCTTGCTTGCTTCTTTTCATATCTAGCAATTCTAGAGAAGTTAGAAAATTCTATCATCTAGAGAACATATAAGACATACAAGAGATAATATTCTAACTAAACAAAATTAATTTCAACCAAAGTAAGAAAACTAAGAGTAATGATTGAACCTAACTTTAAATGCACTTGAAATCAATAGTGAACATCTCAGGTTTTGTATGTAATGTACCCACATAATAATGATGATTACATTCAAAAATGTATCAGTAAAATTATAGTGAATAAGCACACCTATACTTAAATCTTTATTACATTCAATAATAAATTAAACCATACATATAACCAAAGTTTAGGTGACAAACTAACAAGTTAAGGTGACAGGCTAGTTAAGGTGACAAAACATCATCATAATCATCTACATTACCAACAAGATTAGAATCTTGATCACTCATGTCTACATTTGCTTGATTTTCCTCTTTATCCTCATCTGTGACATGTAATACATTATCTCTCTCAATCTCTTCATTGGTAATCAAAATTTCTTCTTCAGATACTCCATCATCATCATCATCCACTTCCTTGAATGTTTCCTATAAATTAACATATTTCCCATCAAGCATTATATTGACAACTTCCATGAATTTTCATTTCGAACGAGACTCTATTTGAATGACTTATGACCATCCTAGGCTTCTTACATCATCAATTATAAATTATTAGTTAATTTAAAGAGGGGAAACATATAGATCATCTGTCTCTAAAAGAAAAAGAATTTACCCTAATGATTAGGGGTCAATCTACTAATTCAGAAGCTATAGTATAGGAATGGATTGCTTTTATGAATATACTAATATAGGTTACCCATAACAACTATAGGCTTTCACCTATATGTTTCCCATAACAACTACCAAGCTACAAGCTTGCCACCTATAGGTTGCCCATAGAAACTATAGGTTTTCACCTATAGGTTACCCATAGCAATTGTAAACTTTTACTTAAAGGAGCCCATAGCCACTACACTGAACTGACTATTGCTATGATAATAAGTAATTAGTTTTTAAGGACACATCTAGCTATCTTAGAAATAAAGTAAATGATTGAAGATATCCTCCATAACAGCTGAATAGATCCCTCATATGCATAGAAACTTGGGTGTACTGTCAAAGGATGAATAAGATAAGGATAATGGAAAGGAGAAAAAGAAGCAAAATAGAAAAACAAAATATAATGTCCTTTACCTAGTCAAGGCTAAAAATAAGTAACTTTAAGTTACTAACCACTTGAAGGTTGACTTAGCTACAAAGTATTTGTACCTTTCCTAGTTTAGTGTTTTTGGTTGGAGCTAATAAATTGCCTTATGTATTTAATGGTAGAGCCTAGATTAGATTAATGATGATAGTATTGTAGAAAGTTGTAGACACCTAAATTTGGCCACCGATGACCTCCAACTAGGTTTTTGACCAATTTCCACCCAAAGTGCACAATTTGGCTTTAAAACACTAAAATGCATTACATGAGTTGAAACTAACATAGTCAAGTGCTGATTTTGGCTAGGGTATCCCTAAATGGGGTAATGCAATTTATGGGCCAGCTAACTTTGATCAGTTTATTTTGAGTCAAAATGCCAATTTTGCACTTAGGTGCTCTAGACTGTTCTTTCCTATCAAATCTCTTGCATAAGACATATGCATTTGTTATTTACTATTGATAACATCCTAAATGGGAATATGGTTCTAATGCATCTGGCATTGAATTCCAAATCTAATCTAGTCAAATTTTAGACAAATAACAAAGCATTCTGATCAATTTGAGTAATTTATGGACAAAGTGCTTAAACATGCTTAAGATATAATTAAACCAAATTAAATCCTAATCAAGAATTTCATGGAAACTTGTTGAATGCTTTATTTTGGAAATGAATATTGAAAATCTACATCATCAGGTGACCTCATTTCTTGGGAAGACATTCCTAGGCCATAAATGCCACAAATATCAAGATTCATGCCTCCCATGTGTCATTAAAGCCCTCCATGCCTCTTAATTTCTCCTTTATCCTAAATATTGATGAGCCTATATATCAATTTTAATTGAAAATTTGGATTAATCCTTAGCCACACATCTCAATCCTGAAATGGATGGTTCAGGTTGATTCTAGACATTCTCAAAAATATATAAATAAAGAGGCCATGAACATTATTTCTAAGATATTGTGGTGCAAATCTATTATACTCAAATATCTTTAAAAGTATTGATAATGCAAATTTATAATACACAAATGATTCCAAAAGACATTGAAATTAGTTTTACCATGCCAAATTGATTTCAAGCCAAGCCAAAGCCATAAGGTGCCAAGGAGAAGAGGAGATAGCCAAGCCTCCTTTGATGAAGACTTCATGAGCACAAGCCAAGAAAGCCACTACAAAAAGTACTTTTGAGCATCTAAGAAAGGTAAAAGAGGATATTTTTTACATTTTAGTTGTGTTTTATTTATGTTGGTTAACTAATCTCTCGCTAGTGTCTAGGCCTAGAGATGTTATGATAGTTAGTGTGTTTCTTTAATTTTGTTTTCATTTTGGAACTAAAACCATACTAACCATCCTCTCTTGAGTCAAATTCTTAGATCACATATGATATGCCTGATAGGACTAGAAGCATTCCACACATGAAGAAGATCAATTTACAGCTTTAAAATCTTCATTTGGATCATTTTAACTTTTGCAAATTGATTTTCTAACTTTATTTTGCCTTTTTTTGTTTGCCATGGGTTTACATAGTAACTGGCATTGATTGGATATCTATCATCAATCACATTGGTATAGCTGATGTCAATTAGATAACCATCATCTATTATCAAATGTAACCATCATCGGTTATATAACCACCATCGATCACTATGTTTTTCTTAAAACACAGACCTGAGATCTTTTTTTTAAGTTCATTATTTCAAACCTAAAAGAGATTAAAGGCTAAAGGACATGCTAACATTTTTGTTTCAAGACCAAGCTTGACATTTTCTAAAAACATGTTTTAGATCACCTTTTCCATGCTTAAAAATCAATTAAGAACCTTATTTTGGTATTTAACAAAAAAATTAGATGTTTATGGTGAATATTTTCATAATTTGCAACTACGACCAAGGGGTCAAATGAACACTGCCTTATTTTCTATTTGGGCATAAAAATGAACTCACATTTTCAAGCTTTTTATATTCACTTAGTTGTTTAGATTAAATTTTTGTTTGGCAAAAAAAGGGATGTTGCATGTATGCTCTTCCATTTGTCCCCTTTAGGGAAACCTTAGAATCAAAAGTCTCATTCCTATTGAAAATAGCCTATTCCAAGTATTAGAAATAAATTCATCTAAATCACTCCCCAAAAACTCATCAAAGTTTGGGTGATTTTGAAAATGACCCTAAAGTCTTTCTACTTTCATGCTTTCTTTATTTTTATGCAAACTTGGCTTATGAGGGGGACTTCATTACCTCCCACAAGTTCTATAGGGAAGCTTTTAGCCAGGGTTTCATCTCCTGGCATTGACTTCACTTGGTTCCTAATTAGAGTTGCACATGGGACGTATCTACATTTGAACATTTCACTACACTAAGTGAACAATAGGATGTAGTGGTTGTAAAAAGGATTAGACCTTTTTATAACTAGCCAATGCCATGGTCACCTAATTTTTGTGCTTGTCTTTTGCATCATTTGATGTGAAAGTCATTATCTAATTGATTCCCCTAGAATGATCAAAACCTTTCTAGTTTTAGTCAACCCCATTTTGCCATACTCTTACTAGGATTTGGATGATTATACTTAGAGTATTTTGGTCATTTTTTCTTGGTATGTTTTAAGACTAAAACACATTTTTCTATTCATAAAGCCATGTCAAAATCAATTTGTCTATATGTCACTCTTTTGTCTAAAGAGGTGTTATGCTGGCTATTTTACACCACACTTGTACCTTGAAATTTTTTCTAAACTTATTTGTATGTGTGTCATTTGAGTTGAGGAGGGTAGTGTTATGCTACCCAAAACATGTTAAAACCATTTTGCCTTTGAGTCTTTTGAAGCATAGCATATATCATATCATTCAAGCATGCTTATGTTGTTAGGCTACTTAATTTGTTTCAAGACTTGTTTCACCATGTATCAAGATCCATTTGTTTTAAACCATGTCATGTATACCATTTAGACCTTTATCTTGTGTCATCATGTTGTCTAATCTTGTCTAGCTTGTTTGGTCAAAACCTAGTTTTTAACATTGAGTTTTCAATTAACCTTGTCAAGTTTTCCTTTAAACATTGATTGATTTCTATGTAAGCCTCAATTTATGGGGTTGATACACAAATATTTCTCTTTTGGGTTGCATAACTTTAGTTAATTGATTACCTAAATTTAAAAACTATTGATAGTTTATTTGTTTAATACCTATCCTCATCATTGTTTGTGATTTTATTTGGGAGAACACAACCTTTCTCAAAGAGCCTTTTTCCTTATGCCTTAAGCCAACTGATCATGTTTTTGTTTGAGTTCATGTGCTGAGTTTATGTCAAAGTTATTTCCAAACTTGTTAGATTAAATCAAGTCACATTAGTGTTTGTTTCAAGTCTAGATTTGACACTATTTGGCCAAAAATCCTAGCATATGCCTATTTATTTGAGCCTAGCTTCTGACTTTGTGTTTAGATAAAAGACATAGAAACTCAAATTTTCCCTTTCCTAGTTTAAACCTTGTTTGGAACACTTTGACCTAGACCTTTGGCATGCTAATTTTTATTCAGATGCTTGACCTTTTATGTGCATGACATTTGATGTGAGACATTTGATGTTAGACTATTTAAAGTCAAGTCTTATCACAAACCATTTTGGAGATATAGCTCCACTTTTAGACCATATTCGAGATACATATCCACCCCTTTGACCAAGTTTAAACCACTTGTCCTTTGGACATAGTTTTTTTGGAGTTTGTAGAACTCTAAGCCTTTTTGTTCTAGGACCACAATGTCGCATCATTCATATACCACATCATACTATTTTTATTCTAAGACCACAATGTCACATCATTCCTATACCAAGACATCATCTTCTAGCTTGTGTGAGCAATCAAGCTCCACAACACCCCTTTATCATTCCAAGACATAGTACTTTAGCTTGTGTGAGCAATCAAGCCCCATAATACCCTATCATTACCATCTTAGGACTTTTTCCTTTGGCTCATGTGAGCAATCATTCTTTCCAATTCCCTACCATTATCCAACCATAAATCATTCCTCATCTAGTACCAATCCCATCCAAACCTCAACTGATCCAATCATTCAAAGACCAAGCTATGTTCAAAATTAGTATTTTCCAACTCATTGGAAACCAAGGCCAAGAGAACCAGCCAATCTGAGATTTTTCTATTAAATCAACCACTTATGATAAGTTATCCTATGATGAATCACTTATTGATCATATCCCAGGTATTGAGTAATCTCACACTAATGAGCCATTTTTTGTCAATACACTTCATAATGATTATAACCACCTTTGGGAAAATCATTACCTCGACTATGTACCTATTTTTCAAGAGCCTCCTATTGACAAGCCAGTCTCTAAGGAGTTGTCTCTTGACCTTTTTCCATCCTAAATGAGTCTCACTCTAAAAAATTAGTTTTTCTAGATCCCATTATACCATCACATTTTGTTACTTATCCAAAACTAAATCTTCAACAAGACATCATTGTAATAGAGTACCCGTTAGATGAAGAATCAGAGTTAGATTCAGGTTCTATTCTTGAATCAACATCACATTTACAATCAAAATATAAATCAACATCAATCTCAACATCAAATTCATATTCCCTTGAGTTATAATTAGATTTATAAGAAGAATATGTTCATGGTTGTTACAACATTGGTTATGCATGCCTCATAAATTAATTCAAATACATTTGTGATCCTTCTACAGTTTTTGAGGATGAGTACTTTAGCATTAACACAAGTTATCCTAGTATCTTCTACATATATTATACAACCTCTCCCCATTCCATTACCATTCTATAGGCCATTACCATCAACCAAAATAACAATATCAATAACATTTCATCTCCCATAAGTGTTGATTGGGATCAACAAAATCACACTTTGTTAAACTGCATCCATGGTGGCATAGCAGTTGAAGAACAAGGAAGAAAAGATCACATTCATATAGAAAAAAAACACTCTCCTAGTGAAACCTTTTCAGAGGTGGTAGCGAAAAATCCAAGTCATAACTTACCATCTTCTAGTGAAACTTTTATAGAAGTGCTAGGAGACAATCAAAGTCAAAATCCAATGTTCATTAATGAAACCATTTCAAAGGTGCTATTATAAAATCAAGACAAGTTCATTGGTGAAAACCTCTTTGAGCCACTAATAGCTGAGCACAAAAGTTTTTCACTACTTGATGAAGATAAAATCAAAGATCAAATTAAACTAGCTTCATATCTACAACCTACTCAGATGGTAGCTACTCTTAAGATCAAACAATAGAAAAATTTGGTGGTCCTATCGGCAAAACAAGTTTTCAACCCTACCATAACCAAAGTTATGTTGAATCTGACATCAACAACATGACATGTGACTAAAATTCCCAATATTCATTTGTTTCCCAATCATTTCACATTCTATTATCATCTACCATTCCATTTCACAATCAAACCTACCATCCATTATTTGTCCTTATTTATCATTCATGGCTGCACTTTCCTTTTTAGAGGCTAAAATGATACCTTGTATTTATGTTTGAAGCAATCAAAATTAATGACCAACAAAGATCACACAAGCATTCTTGACACCTAGATCTGCATCAAGTTATTGATAGAGCAGTTATTCAGACAAGGTGTGGGCTAGTAATTAACATGATCAAGTATTCTATTTATATCATTTTTTATTAGGATGTGCATCTCCCCATCAATAAGAAAAACAAAATTAAAAAAATTTACCATTATTTTAGATCCCAACCATTTACCCATCACCTAGGGGCAACCCTCTTACCATTTATATCCAATCTATCAAAAACCATCATTATCATAAAGCAATTCCATTCCATTCCTATCTAGACCAAAGCCTATTTTTAATCACCCTACCTAATCCTATTTTGATCTTGGTTACTTTGGTTTTTCTTGCACTTTTTGTGAGAGGATTCCAATCAAGTTTCAACAATCAATCCAATTCATGTTTACAATGACAGTCTATGAAATTAGTGTGATAGTTGATTTGGCAAGATATCTTTCATTTTCCATCTTATATCAGGTTTGTTTATGTGAGCCTAATTATAACCACCTATGGGAAAATTAGTGTCTCACCAGTCTTGCTACTAATTATAACTACATATGGGCAAATTAATATCAATGACCTATGTTATTGTATCCTAGTTATAACCACCTATGGGAAAACTAGGGGTAACACTTTTTTATCATGCATTATTGCATCACTTTGCCATTATTATTTTCATTTGATTGGCCATTTGTCATATTTGAGAACTTGTTGGGACCTAGTTGGTTTTTTCCTACCTTTTGTGTGGATGGAATTACTATGACTTGAGGTTATTTTAGGACTATGTGGGTCATGCTCAATTCATGTTGAGGTCACCTCAGTCCCCCTTTCCATACACTCTCACCATTTTTCAAGTAGGTATCTTGTCATTCTATAATGAGTTAAGATACCTCAAAATGCCAAAAACATTCGTAACATTTCAAAAATCAAAAAATGTTTGTCCTATATAAGCCTAGTCAATTATTCCTGATCTACCTTACTGGGGCATTATCATTATTGGGATGCTTTCTTTTGATTTTATTTTCAGGCTTTCTATTTATTTTTTATTTCAGGTTGTTTATTTTTTTGTTTTTTTTAATTTGTTTATTCGCTTGTATGTTTGTTTATTTTTAGCACTGTTACCTTGACTTGGTCTATATGTGTTCATTAGGTGATTCCTCAAGCATATTATTCTTGAGTCTATCCATATTCATATTTCAACATTGTCATCATTGTTTTTATCATTGGTGTATTATTTTTGAGTGTTTATTGGATTGGGAGTTAGTCCTCATGCATTTTTTGGCCAAGTCTTCATGGTGTTCTATCATGATGCTTACCATCACATGTTACAACAAAAATCAGCTTTAAGAAGGTCTAAAATCAATGGAGCCAAAAAAATTTATCCTTGAGACCTTGGTAAATCCTCCCACCCACCTTGATCAATATAACTCATTTGACCATTCTATTTATATCATCACTTATTAGGATGAGCATCTCCTCAATGGTAAGTACAACTAAATCATTCACATTGATCAATATTATTCTTCCATCCATCACTTTCATCATTTTTCACCCACTCATATTTAATATATAATTCAGGTTATATCCTTGAGGTATGCTTTCTAATCAGCCTTACCTGGGGCATGACCATTAGTTTTAGCCAATCTAGGTCATCGTCATGATTATAACCTCTTATGGGAAAATCATTATTTTGACTTTTATTCCTAATTATAACTACCTTTAGGCAAATTATCATCTTTTTTACATCAACACATGCAAACATTTTCTTATTTAGATTAATCTCAACCATAGATTAATTCCACCTTTCTTCTTATTTCTTTTTGAGGGACCATCCATCAACACATGTGACAGCCACTCCCTTAAGAGGGCATCATCATCAGCTTCTTAAAAGTCATTTAGAGCTTTGTTCTTCAACTATCATCTTCTTTTTGGCATACAATCCATCTCTCATTATTTGAGAAGACATTTCTTTGCCTATATTTTGAAACATCTTCCTAAATAGGGATAAAATGTAGACACCTAAATCTGGCCACCAATAACCTCCAACCATAATTTTGACCAATTTCTACCCAAAGTGCACAATTTGGCTTAAAAACACTAAAATGCATTAAATGAGTTGAAACTAACATAGTCAAATGCTGATTTTGGCTAGGGTATCCCTAAATGAGGTAATGTAATTTATGGTCTAGCTAACTTTGATCAGTTCATTTCGAGTCAAAATGCCAATTTTGCACCTAGGTGCTCTGGATTGCTCTTTCTTATCAAATCTCTTGCACAAGACACATGTCTTTGTTATTTTCTATTGGTAACATCATAAATGGGAATATTATTCCAATGCATTTGACATTGACTTCTAATTCTAATCGAGTTAAATTTTAGACTAATAACAAGGCATTCTGATCAATTTGAGTAATTTATACACAAAGTGCTTAAACATGCTTAAGATCTAATTAAACCAAAATAGAGCCTAACTAAGAACCATGTAAAGTTGTTGAATACTTTATTTTGGAAATGAATATTTAATATCTACATCATTAGGTGACCTCATTTCTTGAAAAGACATCCCTAGGCCATAAATGCCACAAATATCAAGATTCATGCCTCCCATGCCTCATCAAAGCCCTGCATGCCTCTTAATTGCTCTTTTATCCCAAATATTGATGAGATTATTTATCAATTTTAATTTCAAAATTTGATTAATCCTTAGCCACACATCTCAATCCTGAGATGGACATTTCAACTTGATTCTAGACATTCTCAAAAATCTATAAATAGAGAGGCCATGAATATCATTTCTAAGTTATTTTGGTGTAAAGTTATTATGCTCAAATATCTTCAAAATTAATGATAATGCAAATTTACAATGCATAAATTATTCCAAAATCCATTGCAATTAGTGTTACCATGCCAAATTTATTTCAAGCCAAGCCAAGCCAAAGCCACAAGGTGCCAAGGAGAAGAGGAGATAGCCAAGCCTCGTTTGATGAAGACTTCATGAGCACAAGACAAGAAATCCACTAAAACAAGTATTTTGGATCATCCAAAGAAGGTAAAAGAGGATTTATTTTGCATTTTAGTTTGTGTTATATTCATGTTTGTTAACTAATCTCTCCCTAGTGTCTAGGCCTAGAGATGTTATGTTAATTAGTATGTTTCTTTCATTTTGTTTTCATTTTGGAACTAACACCATACTAACCATTCTCTCTTGAGTCAAATTCTTAGATCACAAAAGTAGTTGTATTCTAATTTATAAAATATTGTAATATATTGTAGAAATTTTTAATTACTATAAATTTGAGTGATGAAAAGACTGATTCTACAAGAAGCTTTTATAAGTCTCTTGAAGAAGGATTAGAACTCAGTTATGAGCAAGAAGGACCCCCTAGAAATGAGTTTCAATGAAGATCCTAACCCTTATTAGATTAAATTGTGTTGTGTGAGTTGATTTCATTATTAGTTTGATTATATAAAGTGTGATGCATGTGTGACTCATTCTCTTCGGCACTCTTTAAGATTTACCTAGAATTTAGAGCACTTCACAAAATTAGGATACAAAGCACTCTATAGAATTAGAATTAGAGCATTCTAAAGGATAAAAAGCACTCTATAGCAATTCAAATTCAAGATATACATTTGGGCATCACTCTATAGAATCAAATGTTCTACCTATACATAAATCTTTATGGTCAGTTTTGTGCATTTTTTACTTGTAGGATTCTTAGCTATTAATGGCTAATTAGTAGGAAACATAACAACTACTATGCCCTTATTTTTTTCCCATGTGAAAGAGGCAGAGATTAAAAGTATATGATGTAAACTATCTATTACTCACACCTTTCCATTTATATTTCTAATATAAAAATATCCATTATAGTTTAAAAAATAATAATGGTCAAATTGTAATACACAAAGATAAGGAAACTTTGGGGTGTTTTATACTATTTATTTGCATTTATAGGAGCATGTTGCAAATCTAAAAAATGTTTTTTATCATCCAGACTTATGTTCAGTTTACATTTCATCTACAATGTGCATAAAAGAAGACCATGATGATTGAAAATAAACAAATGTTATTTTTATTCATGTTTTATTGAGGGCCTTCCTTGTATAAAAGATAATTTAAGAAATGATTTATAAATGGAACACATAATTTATGTTTTTTCTATTGATGAACCATAATCATTTAAACGTATGGCAATCTTGTCAATGTTAATGAATACACAAACACTAACAAACAGGGTAATGAATTCTTTGTTGTAACTTTGAGCATTACTTATTAGCATAAATTATTAACATGTTGAGATAAGATGACTTGTTATAAAAATTTATAGACTCCCATGTGTGGACATATATTATCAATTAAAATAGCTTGGTGACCATATTTATTTAATGAACTAGCATAACTTTCAACTATGTCATATGAGACCATCTTCTAGGATTCCATGCAATTAATAGATTAGGCTGGCACATAATGTTACCTAAGCATTTATGTCTAGGATAGGGACATGAGCCCATTATTTAATGGCAAAGTGATCAAAGGAATTGAAATTTGGATATGTGCTACAAGTTTAATTCCCATATGCTCCAAAATGCGTAGAGGAAACTAATGAAAAAATAGTCTGCTAAAATTATAATTACCTATATGGTTTTGGTACTCAATTTCCTATGTGACTAATGTAAGTTACACCAACCAATAACAAACTAAATATGATGTACATGCATTACCCATGTCATGAAGACTTAATGAAAATGAGCCTCGGGGATTAGGTTGATGAATTGGTTACAAAATTAGAAATTAATACCATACCCATGCATGATAACATGGAACCCAAATAGATAAATTCAACATATGGTCACTACATTGTATTGATTATACAATGAATAAAAGCATCCAATTCTTTCATAATCTCAAGAAATCCAAATTGCTACATGGTAGTCAATGTCTTATGAAAAGATCATTACCAATTAATTTATATTAAATTCAAGATTTCTTCATAGCCTGGGATAGCTCTCTATGGCATATACAAGTCTAATTTTTTTCATTGACTCCTTTAAATCTAGATTCAACCTTATTTTAATTTAATCTTCATTCAATGTCATTATAGATCACTGTGAAAGCAAACAAAGTGAATTCAAGCAAGGAAACAACCTTTCAAACCCCATGGGATGCCATTACTACTTTTTACAACTTGGATACCTAAATAAATTTCAAAATAATTCTCTTCAATAATTTTAGAGTTTGATTATTGCCAGAAGAGGTTATATCTTGTATATAAACCTCATGGGAACATCTATAGAACCTTTGAAGGTTTCATTAAGTGCCAATGTTTTTTTCATCTATATGGGGCACCATAGTTCATCCTAGAAAGCTTTAAAATTTCATTTCTTAGTCAAAATTTTAAATTAAATATTCTTGTAGCTTCAATAGGTAGATTTATGGTGATTGGCAAAATTTCATGTTATTTAGTGGAATATACAAGTTTCTATGCTATCTAAAACTTCTACAGATATGCCATATATTTACCTAAAATTATTCATGGAGGTATGATAATATTTTTTTAATTATTTAATAAATAATATTTTATTTATTTTATATTTTCTACATATTATGTGGCCCCCACATTCTTTGTCCAAGACTTTCCTTTTAACCCAAAACTTAAAGCTTTATTTTTTCTTTTCACTGTTTGAAAATTAATGCATTGAATATAAGAAACTATGTCCATTATCTTGAAAAGTGTTAAAGATGAATTCTTACTCTATATTGGTAATTGATAGTCTCCTTGTGATTCTTGAAAAATCCTTGAGACTATGCATGATGTCACTCATATCTCTAAGATAATTAAATTAATTCTTGAATTGTTGACTACACCTATGAAAGGTGATAAAAAAGTTGTTAATTTTCTTGCTAAAATTAAGAATATTAAATCTTAGTTAGATGGATTTAATTATAATTTAATTTAATATCCATTATTTTATTTTATTATTCAATTGAATATTCATACCTTATTACCCTATAAGCTCTTTTGATTCAAGAAGAGCAAGTTATGATTAATTTTGATTCTAAAGAGAATATCACTCAGGCACTTCTCACTCTCAATCATATTTCTAATAGAAAAAAGAACCAAAAATATAACCCTAATCCTACTAATGGCTCAACTAAGAATATAAAATCTAGTAATAAGAATCATAACCTAAGTTTTATGGGAATTGTAATGTACGGTAAGTTTGGTCATAGAAGGGAAACTGGATATAAAAACAAAGATAGAGTTAATAATAAATTTTCTCAAAATAATGAGGAACATAAATCTAATCAAAATAAACATAAGAATCAAAACCTTAATCAGAATAACAATTAGGATAAAAATTTAAATGTTATTGTTTTATATGTTGGTTTATTTCTTCAAATGAGAATGAATGGATTCTAAATAAAGGTTCATTGCACCATATGATTTGTTTATCTAATATTTCATATGATTCTAGAGATATTTTTAAAAATATTTACTTAGGAGATAATTCATTTTTAGAATCAACTAAATAAAGAAAAGAAAAATTTGTAAATGTTGTTATTAATGATGTTTTTTTTACACTTAAACATAAAAACAAATTGTTATCTTGTTCTCAACTTATGAATGATAATTTCATAGTAACATTGCTTAAAAATAGTTGGTCTATTATAAATAGATATAGTTATCTGATTGTTAAAACTGTTCAAAAGAATAGTTTATACATTTTATCTACTCCATCTGCATGTTTTCTTTCATCACATAGTAAGAATAAATCTCAATTATAACATGAAAGATTAGGACATGTTAATTTTAGAAGTTTACATGATATTTCTACTCATAATATTGTTGTTGGAATTTATTCTATATGTTTTCATCATGAAATTTGTGAGAGTCATTTGCTTAGTAAGCAACATACTAACCCTTTTCACAAAAATCAAGATATAAATTCCTCACATCCTTTAGAATTAAATCATAGTGATGTTTTAGGACCTCTTGAAGTTGTATCTCTTAATGGTTCTTTCTATACTATCATTTTTATTAATGATTATACTATAATTATTTGGTCATATTTCATTAAAAAAATCATTAGTTTTGTCTAAATATGAAGAATTTAAAGTTTTTATTGAAAATGATTCTAACTTTTCTATTAAGAGATTAAGATCTAATAATGGTGGTGAACATATTAGTAAATAACTTAATTCTTTTTTATTAGTTGTGTTATTAAAAATTCATTATAAAATTCCTATTCCTTTCAACAAAATGGTATTATTGAAAGGAAAAACCACACCATAATATAAAATGGCTAGAACAATATCACATTATGAAAATATTCCTAAGTTTTTATGGGTCAAACCCATGAATACTACTATGCATATTCTAAATAGAGTCCCTAAAAAATCATTGCATATTTCTACTCATTTATAAATATGTTCTAAAAAGAAACCCAATGTGGTTCATTTTAGGATCTTTGATAGTCTTGCTTTTATATTTGTTCATAAATTTAAAATAAATAAACTTAATCCCACTTTCTATTATTGCATTTGTATAGGTTATCGAGATAAGAAAAATGTTTAAGAGTATATAGTCCATCTAAACATCAGATCATTGAGAATATGAATGTTTTTATTCTCAAAAAATATTTTTGTGAGCCCTTTGTGGATCCTTCTCTATATTATTTTGTTGTTGAACCTGACTCTCATATTTCTCCTTATGAATAAACTGATGCCCTATAAGAGGTTTATTTAATTTTAGATAACTTAGTGTCTAAGGTAGTGTATAATATAGTGGCAAATTTTCATATTTTGGTGAGTTTGACATTTTTTCAGTGTTATTTTTGGTGATTTTTGAGCCCTTCCATGGTTTCCTGGTCGCCAAGCTTTGTTGGGTTTACCTGGATGCCTAGCATTGTAATCGCCAAGGCAAATGTTATGTTTGAGTTTTTCCCTAGTGGTATTCACCTTTCACACAGCTGATCAGGTAATGCTTATTGTGGAATGTTCACCAGGTTTCAAGTTTTTATTTCATGCAATATGGGAGAATTTGCCATCCCAGTTTCATTTTACCATGGAGGAGTCAGCTCGTTTCACGTTATGGGAAGTGGAGGAGTCGGCTCATTTCGCCAACACACTTTCATTTTGTCGTGGAGGAGTCAGCTCGTTTGGCATGGTAAATTGGTAATTGTATTGATTTGTAATATGTATAAATACAAATTCACCCAAGCAATGAGACATTCACTAAATACCGCTCCACTGGCACTCCATCAAATTTTTGACAGTGCAGGACACATCACGGGCAAGACTCAGACTCTAGAGATAGCTTCCACAAGTGGTGGTACACTGGTATGTGCAGCTCTACTATAAAATACTCTCCTTGAGCTTATGTAGTTTAATTTAATTAGAAGCTTATCTATAGTTTCCTTTCTTATCTCATTTTCATTAGAAATTTTTCAAAAAGTGGACGCAATGCTGAAAGTTGATGGCGACGTTAATGGTTTTTAAAGCTTTCATGCATGGATATTGACCACCTAAGGTCAATATCCTATTTCCTTTGCCGTGGAATGTCGATTCACCAACTATCAAAAATCAGATTTGAAATTTAACTTTTTTTTTTAAGTTTCAATTCCTAGTCTGAAAGTAATACTGCTTATTCTCAGGGAAGTAAAGTTTAAACAGATTATCAGTGGATTGAGATGTCAAGGGAGGGTGAGTCTGTAACTAGTATTTCTCAGTCTTAGGGAAGTGACAAGGGTAAAACCCCCAAGGGAAGTGAAGGGATTAATCTTACATCAAAATGCCGAAAACTTAGAGATACTACCATAAAGGCTTTCTTTGGAATTGACAATGTTTTTGGTCCACCAACTTTGGCAAGTACAAGTGCAAAAGGAAATCACAATACCTCACCACCACTAGAAGAGCAGGTTGTTATTCAATTAAATCAAAATGCATCAAATGAGGATAACAATGTTCCAACAATAGAAGATGTTGTAACAAAAGATAATATTGATGTTGGTAGGAAGAAAAGAAAAAGGAATATAAAAATGGGGTGGGAGTGGGAAATGAAAAGGACTTTCCAAGTTGATTGGGTAGCAAAGTACTGATTTATTGAACCAGTCACAAACAATGATGAACCACCAATAGAATGCAAGTGTACGATTTGTACTTGGAAAACTAAAAGAGAGAAAAAGTTGCAGTTAAAGCTCGACACTATAGAAAAACATATTGGTAAGGTTTATGAAAAATAAATCATAGATGGAAAGGAAGTAGCGGCAGTGAGATGGAAATCAAAGGAAGAATGCCTTCATGTTAAGTATGCCATAGAATATGAAGAGCATTTCAAGAAAATAGCAGTAGTGGCAATCCAATCAAGGATAGGCTTCAACATGCAGCCAATGATGCAAACTTGGCAAAGACCGTTCAGATGAGTGTTATTTTTCATATTCTATCTAGAGGGCATCCTATGAGAGACTTTTTAGAATATGGTAATTTATTATCTTTTTTGAGAGTTCCTCACTATCCTATGTCACATTGGTCAATATACGCTGGATGGGAAATGGCAAGCTATCTTGCTGAGGTGGAAAAGCAAAATGTACAAGAGAGAGTAAAAGAATCCAAGTTCATTTCATTATCCTTAGATGAAGTCACTATGGTAGATAACACTGCTTGGGTCTGTATGCATGTATATACTGTAAAAGATCATGTCTGTCAAGCTAATCTACTTTGTGTTCATAAAATGAGGGCCACTTCAACTATAGAAAATTTATATTTAGAAGTTAAGAAAGATTTGAATGAAATTGCTGGTATGGATGACTTGACAATTGCAAAAAAGTCAGAGCTGATGGAGCTATAGTAATGCAAGGGCAAAGGACTGGTCTTTGTGTAAGATTACAAACTAGTATTGCACCATACATGCTTGGCATACATTGCATGGCCCACCGAATGAATTTAGCATATAAGATTGTAAGTACTTTTCCTACAGTGTCAAAAGTTGAAGATCTAATCCGTGAGCTCCACTCGTACTTTTACAGAAGTCCTAAACGCTTTGTAGAATTTAAGATTTTTTTTTAGGGAGTAACAACAGGAAATAAGATTCTCAAGGATGTTGAGACCAGATGGATATCTTTGCATGGACCAGTAGAACAAGTTCTAGCAGAATATCAATCCTTGATTGGAGTTTTATATGAGCAACGCCTTACAGTGGATAGAGCTCCTGATTTGTTAAATAAGTTAAGTGATATAGAGAACCTATTAACTTTAGCCAGTCTTCTCCCCATGCTGGATTTAATGAACAAACTTGTTAAGAAAGCCCAAGACAGAACTATGTATATTCATGAGTATTCTGATTTATGTAAAATGACATGCATGGCTCTGGATTCTTTGTATTCAGATCTCTCAAGTCATAGCCCAATTTTTTCAAGGTGGGAGATAATTATAGATTTGAATCATGTTGAGAATTTTTTACAATTCAATGGGGAAAATGAGCTATGTGTGTTTGTGAAAGGATTTGAAATACCAATGCACCAATCTAAAATAACCAAGAGAGGTAGAGTAATACCAGTTAGAAAGGATGATTTTGACAAGATTGTTAAATCTGTTAGTGAAAATGTGAAGTCTATTTCCTACCAACTTTCAAGTGAGATTCATGAAAGATTCCCTCGAGAAGAAATTCTTGAAGCCATGAGTTGTGTGTTTCCTCAATTTTGGAAACACTTTGGACATAATCCAACTGATGCAAAGTTGTTTCATAATAAACTTGACGAATTGATAACACAGTTTTCAAAGCATACAAATTGCAATGGACAACTAATACAAGGAATCTTAGATTCAAATAATCTTAAAAATCAATGTAAACTTTTTGCATTGTGTATGAAAAATATGATGGAAAACTTTGAGAATCCATTCAATCCTGGTGCAATAACAAGGCTCTAGAAAAGGATAAGTCAGAGTGAAGTATTACATACTTCAATATCAGAATATTTCAAACTTGTTGATTTATGTCAAACAATGATATTAGGTTCAGTGGAAGATGAGAGAGTTTTCAGTGCATTGGGGTTTTTGAAATCAAATGTCAGAAACAAACTAGACAAAAATTTGGAAACTTGTTTGAGGTTGTTTATAACTCAATGCAATGTTAGAGATTTTCCTTATGATAGGTCATTGGCCATTTGGAATTCCACACATGAAAGATGAGGACTTTGCAACACTTTAAAAGATGGTGGTTCTACTTCTACTACTAACTCCAACATAAATGATGAATTTAGGTCTCAAAGTCAAAATGAAGATGAAGATTTTATGGATTTTGAATACCCAATTCAGAATGAAGAGGAACCTATTAGTACTAGTCAGACTTCAGTTTCAAGATTTGGAGTCCATATGGGATATAGAAGCATCACATTTGAGACTGAATCAATGAATTGAATCATGATTTAGTAATGTCAGTCACTTTTTCATTTGTGTCTCCAGGTTTTACATGCAAAGAAAGTTCATTCTGTTTGAGTTTATACAAAAAACTTTTGAATTCTTCACTCTTGATAAAATTATCATCCTTCATGAATTCTTGAGCCTGTATAATTCTATCATCCAGCATCATGGACTGCAGTTCTAAACTATTGGGTCTCCTCTCCTCTTCAATAGCTTGATCAATTAAGAACTTTTTTCTGGCATCATCAAAATACCTAGTTCCTTTTGGAAGCACTTGTAAGGCTTTCTCTCTAGCCTTTTCTGGAACCTCAATCAAATTTTGTTTCTTCTTGCCCCTTTTATCCCAGTCTGAAGGGCCAGGTTGATCTTCTTCGTCACTAATTTCCAATACAACATTTGCCTCTGGAGAAGAAGGGTTTACCCTATCTCTAGCATTTTGAGGAACTTGAGCCATAATGTTATCAAACTCCTCAATACACTTATCAATTTGTTTAAAATAGGGTAAATCAAAATAGAAGCCCTAGAAATTAGGATCTACTTTCTTCATTTCTTCCTCTATTGAGAGGATTTGTCTCCACTTCTGCATCCTATCAGCACAGACATCTTCATCCAATAGATCCCTAATTACATCCTCTTCACAAAGTCACAATGTTAACTCCTTTATCTTTTCAACCGGCGATGATGCGATCTCTGCCCTCCTCATGGTTTTGCAACACACAAACTATTAACTTTCACTTTGATAGCGACATTGTGATAGACCTGTTAAAGCCTTTCTCACGGTTTCACAACTGAAACTGATGAAACCCTTTGCGAACCTCTAATGCCATCGAAATCACGTATGTTTTTTTAACCTTGAATACAATGAAATGATTTTCCCAAAAAATTAAAATTTTACTATGATTATTATTTTTTGTTCGCCAATGTATAACTTTTTTGTGGTTTTAAAATAACACAATTTGCCCAGATTTTACACATTGTTTGAGAGACTATGAATGATTCACTAATGGAGATTATTATTTTTTATTTGTAAACTATTTTTTTTGCCACAAAAAATAAAAAAATTTGTCAGGTGTTTTACACCTTTCGCCAATTTTTTACACCTTTTCTAAAGGAGGGGTTTCTTAAAGTATGCCCTGGTCTAAGGAACCCCTTACGTTTTATGTTCAATCTAAAAGATCTAAATGGGAATAATTCTTAATTCAATCTTTTAATATTTATAATCTTAATAAATTAATCAGGAGTCAACATTCTTATCATGCTTTAATGACACTATATGAATGTGAGCTTCAATATTTTGAAGAAGTCATTCAAGATGATAGATGGAAAGTTGTTATGCAAGCTGAGTATAATGCCTTAATTAAAAATATGACTTGGGATCTTATCTCTTCTCTACCTAAAAGATATATCATTAGTTTTAAGTGGTTCTAAAAATCATAAATAATTTAATTGGTAAAATTGACGTGTTTAAAGTTAGATTAGTTTCTCAAGGGTTTACTCAAAACCCTAAGATTGACTATTTTAAAACCTTTACTCCTATAGTAAAAATGAGTATTGTTAGATTACTTATTGCTCTTGCACCCCAAAATAGTTAGATTGTCCAACAAATGGATGTTAATAATTTATTTATGAATGATGATTTAGAAGATGAAATCTACATGATTTAGCATAAATGTTTCACTAACCCTAACAAAACATATTTTGTATGTAAGTTAAAGAAAGCTTTGTATGGTATAAAATAAGCTCCTCATTCTTGGTATTATAAAATTACTTATTTATTTAAATATCTATGTTTATCTAACTATTATTATGATAATTATCTCTTTTTTAAAGTTAAAAATGATCATTTAATCTTAATTATTTTATATGTTGATGATCTTTTAATTACTTACAATCTAACTAGTTTAATTCATAAATATAAGGATAAACTAAGTCAAATGTTTGAATGAATAATTTAGGCATTCTTCATTATTTTTTAAGAATGACTATATTTGAAGATAAAAATTCAATTTTTGTATCATAATATTAGAATTCACATAATTTTCTTTTTAAGTTTAATATGTTTTATTTTAAATCTACATCTAATCCTATTGAAGTTGGTGTTAAACTTGATCCAAAAATAACATGTAAAAAAGCTAACCCTGCTTTATATAGACAACTTGTTAGTAGTTTGATTTATCTAACCATTATTATGCCAAATATTTAATATCTTGTTGGTGTTATATATATATATATATATATATATATATATATATATATATATATATATATATATATATATATATATATATATATATATATATATATGCAGGATCCATATCTGGATCATTAAAAACTAGTAAAGAAAATACTTTTGTCTATTAAAAAAAATTAAATTATGATTTATTTTATTATTCTATTGATAATACTAATTTATATGGTTATTGTGATGATAACTATGTTGGTGACATTATAAATCATAAATTTACTTTTAGATAGGTGGTTAAGTTTGGGGCAGGTGTTATCACTTGGAGTAGCAAAAAAAAACCTCCTATTTATATCTCTTCTAGAAAATCAGAGTATAAAAGTGCTATGGAAGTTGCTAAATAAGCAATATGGATGTGAACATTTTTAAAATAAATTTATTTGGATGTTTTTCATAGTATCAATCTTCATTTTAATAACCAAATTTATATGGCTATGGCAAAAAATTTAATGTAGCACCAACAAATTAAACATATTGAAGTTCATGTACATTTTATCCATGAAAAAGTCTTCAATGGTAATATTGGTTTTTAATTTTATAATTGTAATTTTTATGTTTATTTTTTACTTTTGTACCCTGATACATCAAATAATTATTTATAATAGAGTTCTTTATGTTATAAAAGGCTCTAAATATGCTTAGTTTATTATTCATGAAAAACTGTGAGATGTAGTCTCATAGTCATGCTAACCTAAACTTACTTTCGAGTAGTTTATTGATTATAAATATTTTTGTTTCAAAATGTGGTTTTTGTCATGATGAAAGTTTTTAAATATTTTAATCATATACATATTATAATTTTCTTAAAGGTGACTATGACTTTTATCCCCACTTAGGATTAAGGAGAAGTGTTAGAACATTTAATGTCTAAGTGGGATTAATTGACCCTTAGATTATCTTGGTAGTTAATTAAATAATAATAATAATATATTATTTACTAACACAAGGTGAAAAAATCATGTAAATAAATAATAAAATTATATTTATTTAATAATTACCAATGTTATTAAATGACTTTTGAGATGATTCGACCTATTGGTTACAATAGTCACCTCCATTTATATTTCACTATAAATAAAGTTTTACCTCTATTATGAATTTAAAATTTGATATTTGCATGTGAAAAATATTTTTAAAGTATTTATTAAAATGGGTTGAGAGGAAGTGAGAAGAGGAATGATGTGTATTAGGGTTCATAAGTTTCTCAATTATTAGGCTTGAGTTTTTTACCTTTCAATATTTTCCCACCTATATTCCCTATTATGTGTACATTTGATCTGGTTATTATTCATATTATTTGTTATTCAAATTGATCTCTATATCTTCTCTGACATTCAATATACTTTTCATATTGATTTCTTATCAATTATGACATTCTATATCAAATTGAAGTACATATAGATCAGATTTGAGGCATGAATGTGGTTTATGAAAACAATTTTCTATTTATATGAAAAGTCATTTTTGGTACCAAGTAAGTATTTTGGGTCTAAAATCCATCTATAGTGGTTGATTCAAAATTTCAATTTACATACAATCCTATTTCAGGGTTCCCCCTTTGCATACAAATATATTTCATAGTTCCACCAAAAAAGAGTTATGATGATATTTTGAGTAGTATGATTGAGTTTATGCATTGCTCATCTAACATTTCTTCTTCACTAATAGGGGGTTGAAGCATTTATAATTCTCAACCATAGTTTTAATAATTACATCTCCTTGGGGCATAATCACCTCATGACCTTCTCAAAATGAGTTCAAATGGATGATTGGTTAACATATTCTCAAGTGTTTCATTCCTTGAATTTTCAATTTCAACTACTTAAATGATTTATATTTCTTCAAAATTTATTTCATATATGAACATTTATTTATGCATGTTTCTTGCAAGTTTTGTATAGAGTAAGCTAAATATTTGGGGCATACTTGGAAACATTAAGTGTGATTAGAAATTGGTACCAAATTTCATTATTTTAATCCATAATTCTAAATATTATCCTAAAATGGGAGAATTAATAAAAACAAAATTTGTATTATAGACTGAGAGGGAAAGTGTGTCTAAAATATTTTTAAAAAAAATTAGAACAAGAGCTGACTCCTTAGAAACTAGTCATCCCTACCTTTTGGCACTTCCTGAAGTAGAGTCCCCATCAATCCTACTCCTCCTCCTTTGATAGATTATATATTTTGAGTGGAAGGGACTCTTTCTATACTCCAGTGCCTTCTACAGTTGGTCCTACATTGGGAAGCCTCCCCTTGTATAGTCTACCTACTCGACAAGGCATGTCTACCTCTTAGAGAAATAAGTCACATTTAATCTTCACATAAGCCTATAAATACAATACCTTGGTCTATATGATAGTGATCTCATTCCTCTAGTGAATCAACCCCTCTGCTCCATGATAAGTAGGGGAAAATATGTCTGAGTGCCAACCCATGTTGATAGGTAGACATGGGTCTGTGAGAAATTACTCCCTACTTAGGAAAAAAATGATATTGAACAAATTTAAAATAAAATATCAAATAAATATTTTCCACTCCATTAAAAAATATGAAGCACATGAATATAAAAACATAGGTTAGAATATATTTTTGGAGTAAAAAAATAAATCAAACTAGCTAGCTAAAATTGTTGTAAAACCTCAAATAACCATTTGGCTTACTTGGATCCCCCTCATGCCAATCAACATTTGAATCCACTTAAAAGATCATATCCACATCCTCATCCTCTTAAAAGGGATCATATTTTTTGGTGGATTTATCTCCATCTCTTGTTAATCTTGCCTCCTCTCCTTTTATATCATCTACTACTATTTATTATGGATGTGGTTGTGGTTGTTGTTGTTACTCCTACTATGGATTTCTAACTAGTGGCCTATATGCCACCTAATTTAACACTAAAGTAACCTTACCTACACCTCCCCCTCATACTAGTGGCTATTAAATAATTTTTTCTTTAGATATTATGACCTATCTTTATGCTCCTCTGCTATAACCATCCAATTTGGTGATAGGAGAACCCAGTGTCAATGGATGCCAACTTGGTGCCCAAAGCCTCACACACCTATCCTCCCTCTCTCCACTATAAAAAAATATAGGGAAAGTGAGATTGGATATATATTGTAATCTAAAATAGTATGGCACTTAATCCATGGGTTATGACTCACCCTCATCTATCATGCACCTAGCATGGTCTCTCACATGCCATTCAAGTGATGGCCTCATTCCTCCAATGACCTTCCATGCCAACATATGTAAGGGAAATCATGTCTCCCACCATAAAAATACTAAAAACCTGCAACACATCCAATAATGGTGCCATCTTTGTCCATTTAAAATACCTAATATCCCTTTCATCTCTAATAACAACATCCCTCTAATAGAGGATCATATGCTCATACACCCAACACATAAGAAAACTTGGGTGACTAATGGACAAATCTCCCAGCCTATAAATTTGATGCAAGTTTTTGTAGGTACAATATATTATGTATTTCCCTAATTTGTACCCAAATTGGTTATGTCCACACTGTCAGAGTACTTAGCCTACCCTTGGGTTTATATTCCATCAATATCCTCCCTAAGTGTCACTATCCTCACAATAATTGATAATCCAAAAATATTGTAAACATAGACTAGTGTGATGGTCCATTCTCTCAAGACTTATGGAAATTGGAAAGTATTTTGGGTTATGTCTGAGTAAGTTAATAGAACAAAATGTAACCTTCTTGGTGGGTAAATTATCTACACTTACTCTACTCTTCAAATCCATGCAATGTCAAGAGCTAAGGTCTCCTTTACTATCAATAATATGATAACTCTAGGAAACCACTCTTCTCTTTGGCTCTGTTCTATCACATATGCTTCCCCTCCAATCAAATAAGCATGATCTATATTAGAGTTGAATTGATTTCAAATTCATTCTATCCCTTACCATAGTAAAACCATTATTATTTGCATGTGTAAATTACAAAACCGCCTTGGTGGTTACACAATCATCATGTTGGTTATGTAAATGCCATGATGATTTGGTGATCACCAATCTAATGTATTGGGGGTTACTTAATAATTGCAATAATTGTGTAACTGTTGGAGTAGAAATGTAATTTCTTGTGTCAAAAATTGATGATTTCATCTGTCATGTCCTAAATGTAAAAACATCCAAAAACATGTAAATTTTAAGCAAAAACACAAAACTTTTAATATTTTTCTTAGCATACACACTGACAAAAACATATTAACACTTAAATATTTTAATTTCACTAGCCTTAGACTATTTTTCAAATGAAAATCTTAATCTATAATTTTATATTTTTTTTAGAAAACTCACCCATGCTTGCACTCTGCATGTTACCACTGGTACATATGCCATCATCTCCTCACACCCATTTATTTGATTATATTCTCACATAATTATGTCATAATAAATCTAGAGATCCAAATTTTAAAAAATCACAATGATTTCAAAATAAGGTAGGTTTTTGAATTTATAGTTTTTTATTAATTTTTTTTATTTCAAAAATTTTCCATTTAAAAAAAATTCTCATGTATGTTATATTTACTTTTAATTTGACAAATTTTGGATTTTTTAGGCCTAAACAAACACCAAAAAACTATTGGTAGGTTTTTATTCCTTAAATTTTTTTCCTATAAATATTTATTTAAATTGTTTAGGTGTTATTTTAGGTAATTGGAGAAGATAGTCCCATAGTCATGAAAAGTGTGATCATGTATATCTTCCACTTATATACCTCTCCTAAAGCTTTATTGGCTTATGATGCTAATGCTAATATTTAAATATTTTTATTGTTGAGTGAAAAGCTTCTTTTAGCTCATGTTTGATTTCACTCCCACAACAAATATCTCGTATGAATAATTTATTTTTACATATTACAAAGATTTATGCTTCATATTTATTCAAACCTCTATTTCATCATAATACAACATGGTATCAGATCTTGGTTTATGGTAAATGAATACCAAAATTCTTATTGTGAAATCTTAAGTTTTAGATTACATGTCACATATCTGAGGTTATTTGACCTAGCACATTGAAAATTCACCATTTTTTAGAGTTTTTTCTTCTTTTGGGATCCTCTATTGATTTAGATTTATAAATAGAGTAAGGGAAAGGTTTCTCTTTCTATTCATCTATCATCTAGTAGATTTTCATAAAAAATTACTTACACCATTGAATTTAGAAGGTGTCAAAACCTTAGGATTAGCTGTAAACATGACCTAATTTTGTGACAATCATTTTGACCATTTTTGGAGGGTTTGAAGGTATTTTCCTTGATTTCATGCAAATATGTACATTAAGGGTCAATAAGAATCTTTTTCTAGAATTTTATAGGTTTTTTAAGATCCTTAGTGGATCTATTACATATTTTATATAGTCTTACTAGATCTAGAGATTCTAGACTTGGTGGAAATTACATATCTACATGATCAAATAGTTATTACCTCTTCTTGCACGTGATAGAACTTTGGTCATCTATAACACTTATAGAGACTAATCCTATCTTTGATGGTGGAAATTTAAACAATGCTAGTAGTCTTAAACCCCAATGGTGGAACTTTTAATTATGCTAGGATTTTTAAACCCTAACTTTGAAACTTTCAATTACTCTTGTAGCATCTAATTCTAATGTCAAAACTTTTGCCTATGGTAATAAATTCTAGCTATGATGCTAGAACTGTCATTTGCTCCAACAAGACACAACTTTGATGATGTAACTTTTTACTACTCTAGTAGTCCTCAACTCTAACACCATAAATTTTCCCCTGGTCAAAACCATCCTTAACCCCTAGTCATATGGGAGTCTATACCTTGGTCAAAACCATCCTAAGGGGGATTAAATTTTCCATGAAAAGTTGAGTCAATTTTTTGCACACCTAAAAATTTATGCAAAGTGGAGATTTATTTTGTGATCAAGAACTTCAAAATTTCATAGATTTTATCTAATAACTACTTTTTGATGTAATTTATTTTTAAAGTGTGAGTTTTTTGGAACTTTGTGCATTTGTGAAATTCTCCTTCCTTTCAAAGTTGAACCTTTATAGATTCATGGGGGTTGCATATCCTTATCTTTCTAGAACTAATCAGTCCAACACACTTCTTTTATGTACCATGGATCAAAATCAAGTTTTTCTTCTTCCACCATTCAACTATCATGAGTGGACAACCAAAGTTTAAATCCCTTTGAGGAGCAAAGGTTTACACCAAATCTCTATGGGTACAGAAAAATAACCAACACTTGATGCAAATAAGGTGAATTGGTTTAATATAAATTATGAATACTACAGTCTATTTTATATATATATATATATATATATATATATATATATATATATATATCTCCTAAATTATTTTTTCATATTGAATATGTAACTTTTCCTAATGATGTTTGGATCAAATTAGAAAAAAATCTTTGGGAAGTAGGGAATAATGAGGGATCATGAGTTGGAGAATGAACTCAGCAGCTTGAGTCCAGGCAACTTTGACACTATAAAATACTTTTTCACTAAATTCAAATCATTCAAGTCATATTTGAAATTGTGCAACATTGATTAAAAAAATATGATCAATTGATTCTTCCATCATTGTCATATTGAGTTTAGACTATTATATCTTTGTTTCTACCTTTCATGCCACCAAATGTGTCCTAGGAGATACATGGACCATGTCATCCTTAGATGATTTTGTTGTTGACTTGGCTCTAGAAAAAAATTAACTTATTCAAATGGGTGTACTAAATTCCTCCAATCACATGCCTTAATTTTAATTAATGACAAATCAAAGGCTTATATTAGTAAGGAAAATAAATAGAACAAGAAGGATCCAAAGAAAATAAAGGTCTATAAACTTTATGCTAAGTCCAAAGCATAAAAATAGGCCTCCTCTTTAGATGAGAAAACTAAGAAATAATAACTCAAATGTGCATATTATAAGAAATATGGGTATGATGAAACTAAGTGCAAGAATAAATAGATTGACCAACTGATAAAGATGATTTAGAAGCCCAATATCAATGTCCCTAATCATTATAATTAGATTTTATCAACAAATTAGCCTTGTAAGGCTAAAGATAATAGTAAGGGCAAAGGTAAGGGCAAAACACTTGTTTTAGTTGCATTCTAGCCTTTCACATGGGTAACTAATTTTGGTGCCTCACACCACCTGAATTCATCTCAAGAGATTTTCTCATCCCTAAACCCTTGTTATATTAATTCTATTTTTTGGGTGATAATACTTATATAAAAGTTAGTAGGAGAGGATTTGTTGAAGTGAATGTTGGGACATTTCATGATGTTTTATGTGTTACCTCATCATCCACCAATATCCTATCTATTTACCATATCACTCACATAATTTGGGGTAAGAGATTTGAATTAAAACCTAATTCAATGGTTATTAAGGAAGAAGACAATGACTCCATAGTTGTATTTGTGAAAATTGAATAAAAGTATGATAAAGGCAAATCATGGAGAGACACAGATATTAGAGCTAGTTCACAGTGACATTACTGGTCCATTTTTACCTCCATTCAATAGGACCAAATACATGATTATTTATGATGATTTGAGGTATACTAGGGTTTAATTTATTAATAATAAATATGATGTCTTTGATCATTTTTAAGACTTCAAGTCACTTGTATAAAAATAGTTAAGTAATGCCATCGATATTTTTCACACTGATAATTGTGGTATGTCAGTAATCATTTTGAGTAATTATGTACTTTAGAGGATCTTTAACTAAATCATATAGTTTCATATATTATTTAATAAAATAGTTTTATAAAGCATAAGAATAGGTCCTTGAAGTAAATAAATAATTATATCCTACACTCTAAGTCTCTTGCACCTCAATATTGGGCTAAGGCCATCAAATGTGATCGTTATATCTAAAACCAAGTTCCTCATAAATAATTGAAGGGATTCAATATTTTTGAAGCATGGAGTGGTCAAAAATCCATATTGAAACATTTTGAAGTTTTTGTATCTCTTGATATGGCTCACATTCCTAAGAAGAAACATAAGATAGTAGAACCTCAGAGTCAATGTGGCATCTTCATAGGATAATATGAGGGTGTTAAGGGATACATGATTTTCCATCCCACCACTCATGAGTTATTCATTGAGATAAGTTTTCAATTTAAATAGGGTACTTCATAATCCACATTTGACACTTATGCCTCTTCCTTGGACACACTAGGAATTGATGACAATTTTGGTGATTTAGATATCCCTGAATAACTTCTTGATGATCCATATTATTTTTCTAATTTTGATAATGAAAGTAGAAATGAATACTAAAATCCTCCTCCTATGATTTATTCAGAGGATAAGTAATATCCTCTTGACTATTTGAGCACTAGTCCTTCTTGGGATAGATAACCACGTCAAATTTTTGGACATTGGGTTAGAGATCCATCAGACACTAAGTGGACATGTTCATAGTTAAAGGATGCCCCACATGCATTAATTTCATTAGATTTCAATCCATAGTCATTTCATGAGGCATCAAGCACTCTTGAGTAGGATACTACTATGGAAGAGGACTATGGTTTCTTTCTAAGGAACAACAGTTGGGATTTAGTCCCTCTTCCTAAAGGAAGAAAATTTGTTTGATGTAGGTAAATGTACTAAATAAACATTGTATAAAATGAGTCCATAGACAATTTCAAAACATGTTTGGTAGTAAATATTTTTTTCATGTACCTGGGATTGACTATATTGAGATGTTTTCCCTAATTTCCAAAATGAACTCAATCTGACTCACTCTTGCTATTACCACAACACATCAATGAGATGTTCATTAGATGGATGTGAAGAGTGATTTTCTTCATAGTAACCTTGTTGAGAAGTGTTTTCATTGATGTAAATTTTGATGTCATTAATGTCAAGGTGCATCTAGTGAATATGTATGGTGGGTGGTCTTTGAGGTATGACTTGTGTGCTTGATGTGATAAGGAAGCCATGTGACAAGAGAGAATTTGAAGGAAACCTAATATCTCTTTATTGAGAGATAATTTAAAGTAAACCTAATATATATTATATAATTAATGTCAAGGTTTGTGTTAAGATCAATATTATGGTTTAGGTTAGCTTGATGTTATCAATGTTATCACAAAGAGGTTTCATGGTCAAATGAGAATCAAAACATGGTATGAGTCTTTAGGTATGCATGAGGTAATAAGAGCATGTTGATCAAAAAAATGTTTTTTATAGTTGTGTGAGAGTTTTTTCTTAATATTTTTCTTATTTTATATCATTGAGGTAAGCATGTTTGAGTACTAGTTCTTTAGTATAAGGTGTCTTAAGAAGCCTAATCATAGAAAGCATAGTCATATCATGAGCATGTGTATGGTGATCATGAAGTTATATGTGTAAAGGTATGTGAAAAAGTATGACATTTTTTGAATCATGTGATTAAGATGTAGAGGCATAAATGATATTTTCAATGTGAGCCTACAAGGGTAAGACCTTCAGTCCAAGTCTGCAACTAGACCAGTTTTAGACCTTGCCTAACCTAATGAGGCATCATGAGCTATTATCAAGACATACGAAGGATTTATGGCTATGTTTAATCATTATATAGGTTATTTTTAATGAGATAGATATGTTGAGCATGAAATTAAGGTGTTGAGATCATGAAATAAGGCATGAAGGATAGTTTAAGGTCCAGTAAGGTATGAAGACTATGGTGTAGAGAGATAATGTAAGCCTAATGGGGTATAAAGATTATTTTCCAAGGAAAGTATGAGTATTTTAGTATGAAAAGAGGTATTATATTTGTTTAAATCATGTTCACAAATTTTTAGGTCATGGTTTACAAGAAAATACATGAAAGTGGTTTTGAGGTCTCTCGAGTACACAGAATGATGATATACAAACCTAAGAAGTATTTTTAGGTGTTCATTGGCATGTGTAACCTATAATTTGGAACATGATATATTAATTATATATGGGTAAGTGTCCTAGATAAGAAATATAGGCATTGGTTTTGGATTTAAGGGGCAATCCTTTATGAAAAATCATTAATACCAAAACCTATGTTAAACTTATCTAAAACCTAACAAGGACCCAATGTGAAAGATATTTTTCAAAGAAAACAAAAATGGTCTCAAATAAATATAAAAACTATTGTATCATGTATTGATATCTCCTAGGCACCTTCAAGTGTGATTGAGTTGTCAGGTGTATGAGTAAACCCTACAAAAAAGTGCTAGTTTCTTAGAGATTTGTTGTAATAGTTAGAGTTGACCAAGTCAAATTATGAAAATTGATGGAGGATGAAGTTTGACACTAATGAATAACATACATGAATTTTTATGTAAAATATTTAATACCTTAATTATACTAGTATTGAACTTAGGGATTTTAGGGCATAAATTTTGTAATTGAAGTCCATTTTTGGTAAACATATAGTCATTTTTAAGGTTTTTATGCATTCTAAATTGCTTCCTAGCATTTCTAGGAGTCTTAGGTTTGTCAAAATTGAATTTTTCAAACCACTCACTTTAAAATTGATCAAAAGTAGTGTGATTATGGTAACTTAGGTTACATAGATTACTTAAACACATCAAATGACCATTTTGTGTTAATTTCACTTATTTATCATCCCTCCATCATCCCTTATCACTTCCTACTCATCCCTCATCACCTCTAATCAATCTCTATCATTCCCCATTGTCCCTAATCACTCCCTCATTAACCCTCACTATCCCTAATCATCTCTAATCACTCCCTTATCATCCATAATCACTCCTCCATTAACCCTCACCATCCCTCATCAGCCCTAATCACTCCCTCCTCATCCCTCATAATCCTTGATCTCTCTTTCCTCATCTCTCACCATCCTTGATGATGTCTTCATCATCTATCATCATCCCTAATCATTCCCTCCTCATTCCTCCTCTAATAACTCCCTCATTGACCTTCATTATATATCATCATCTATAATAACTCCTTTGTCATCTCTAATCACTCCATTAACTATCTTCATCCCTCATCATCCCTAATCACTCATTCCTCATACCTTATAATCTATAATCACTATTTCCTCATCCCTCATCATCCCTAATCTCTCCCTCATTGACCCTAATCATCCCTCATCACTATATCATTGACCCTCACCATCCTTGATCATCCCTAATCACTCCCTTATCATCTGACCTAAGTATATACTCTAAAGGTATCTTTTATTCCAATCATATGTTGTTTGATCCATTAATATAAATTAACTATTTTATAGGACTTGACATATTGTCAATACCCATTTATGATATTCAATTTTGATACTAAATGAATTGAATGATCTTCCAAATTTATAGTCAAGTAACACAAGTAATAACATAAAATAGAGTCTTAGTTTTAGTTTGTCAAACTATCTTTGTTGTGAAACTGACTAGATGAAACTTTATTTGGTTCCACCTTTGGTATCTTAGTTCAAAGGATAAAAATTAAACACATATTTTAATTTTGAGAAGATTTGAATCTATGAAGAGTTATTTGGTATTTCCCATTCCTATATGACTTTAATCTTGGTCAGGTTTACACATGCACTCTTTGTGTTTTTAATGTATCCCAAATATTTTATCTCTTGCATGGAAAATGAATATTTTTTCATGTTATCATAAAAAATTGCTTCTGTAAAATGTGAAACACTAGTTCAACATGGTGTAATGTTCATCCCATGTTTTCTAAAGATTAGGATGTCATCAAGGTAGATTAAAAAAATGACATAGTTAAAGATCCTAAGGATGTCATTCAAAATTTCAATGAATTAATTCGTAAACATGAGTTAACCTAAAATTCATAACCAACTAGTCAACCAATACTTATTTTATTTTTAAGAATATATTCCAAATGTCTAGAGGTTCAACATGAATATGATGATACCTAAACTTAAGATCAATTTTGGAAAAGACTTCTACACCATGGATATGACATTAAAAAATCCTTAATATTTACATGAGGATAATAATTCTTCACTTTAATCTTGCTAAGACTTTTTAATTGATTCACAACTTCACATCCCATCCTTTTTTCGTGCAAACACAATTAGACTTCTACAAGGCAATGATTTGGGCATGATGTGTCCATTATCCATGATTTTATGGATCTACCACTTGATATATTCATTCTTTATAAATGATATTTTGTATAAAGAGGTTTGAGGTAGAGGTAGTTAAGGGATCAATTCAATAGTATTGTTTAGTGTATAGTATGTAGGAACTTATTTAAGTGACTGGAAGATATCCTTGTATTCATTTAGTTTATGGTTTAATTATTTTATATTTATTATTTTTGGACAAACCACACTATTATATGGTGCCAAAAGTATGTTATTACATTTAATTATTACCATTAAAAGTATAATTCTTACTATAACTAATAAGATTCCTGCACTTCCTGGCACTAATGACTAAAAGCTCATGAACTATCTATAGTATATGATATTTTAGATCATGACAATATATCACAACATTTCAAGGATTTAATTCATAGAATACATGTCAATGGTAAATATATGGTTGACAACATGTAAAGAATCACATACCTATAATGGTGAGATGTCACAAGGGATTTAATCTTTAAACGGTTTGATTTTGTACACTAAATCACACTACTAGGTGATCCATTTATCAAGGCCTACACTAGACTATACACTAGTGTATGGTTATGGATGATGCATCAATTTCAAGTTCAATTTTCAAAATTATGCTTTAGGAGAAATTAAATTCTTTTGAATTTCATTTGAAATGATGAAGTGTATTGGTTCACCATTTATCTACATTTTTTAATGAAATAATATTTTTAATTCATATAATTTCTTGTTAGGGAAAGTAGAGATATTTTTAGTACTGACCATATCATTGGGTTCATAATCTATTATCTACTTACCTTTTTATAGTGATAGATAATTTTTAGCCACTTCTTGAGTTGTGTAACTAGAGATCTCATAGTGTGAGACTCTTTATTGGATTGAATATTAGAGTTATGAATTAAGCACAACTTTCCAATCTAGGTCAACTTGTTCTAATCATTTGAAAATTATTTATCCATACTATGATATGATGACCCAATAAATAGATATAAAAATAGAAGGCCTTAAATATAATTTTTCAAATCATAGAATATCCTCATATAGAAATCAATTTATTGGATTTAGTAAATCACATAGCTTGGTGATCCTTATATTTAATACCCATTTTTGATGGTATGGTGGTTTTATTTGCTTCTCTTTTGCTGAAGGGTCTTCAATTTTGAATTACATCATTTATAATAGGCCCACATTTTTTCATAGGTGCTGAATATTTATGTTTCAAATTTGTCTCCATGTCATTTTGATCACTATGTCTTATATTTTATGCTAGCACTTAACTCTCCAATTGTATCTCCTAGCATTGTTAAACCCTAACAAAATACCACCATCAAAGTATTGGATGGAGTGATTAAATATGAGGAGGGATTGAGTAGAGATGATGAGGGAGTCATTATGGATGATGAGGGATGGTGAGGGTTAATGAGGGAGTGATTAGGGAGGAGGAAGGAGTCATTAAGGTTGATGATGGATGGTAAGGTTTGATGAAGTAGTGAATAGGGGTGATAAGGGATATCTAATGAGTGATTATAGATGATGAGGGATGATGAGGGGTAGTGAGGGTCAATGAGGGATTAATTAGGGATGATAAGGAAATGATTATAAATGATGAGGAACGGTGAGGATCAATAAGAGAGTGATTAATTATGATGGGGGATGAGGAGGGAGTGATGAGGGATGATGAATAATTGATTATGTATAATGAGGGAGTGATTAGGGATGGTGACAGATGGTGAGATTGAAAGAGAGAGTGATTAGGGATGAGGGATTAATTAGGGACAATGAGGGATAGTGAGGGTCAATGAGAAAATAATCAAGGATGATGAGGGAGTGATTATAGATGATGAGGGATAGTGAAGGTCAATTAGGTAGTGATTAGGGACAATAAGGAATGATTAGATAGTGATTAGGGATGATGAGGGATGAATTAGAAATGATCAGGGATGAAGGAGGGATATTGAATAAGTGAAACTAATAGAGTGTTTATTTGATGGGTATAGGTAATTAATGTGACCTATGTTACTTCAATCACACCACTTTGGATCAAGTTAAAATTAAGTGGTTTTTAAACTTTAATTTTGACAAACCTAGGACTCCTATAAATGTTAAGAAGTAATACGAAAGGCACAAAAACCTAGAAAATGACTATATGTTTACCAAAAATAGACATAAATTATAAAATTTATGCCTCAAAATCCCTTAGACCCTTAAAATACCTAAGTATATACTAGATTATATTTTGAAAAATTATTATCCACATCATAAGGTGTGTAATTGTGAGACCAACTCTATCAGTTTCAAAGTGACCCCAATTTTGTATATTTACTAAAATAAATTTAAAGTATAAGTAAATAAATGTAATAATATAAATTTATACATTAGCTTCAATTCAATATTGGCTTCATGTGCATGTTTATATGCTTTTTTGTGAAAAATAAAAGGAATACGTATATGGTATTAGGAACACATGCATTCTTAGGTTTGGTGGTTTTGATATTGAATTTAAATAATGTGTATGTGTTATGGCCATAATATGTATGTATTATTGTCATAATGCATACACATCAATGGAAATATCCAAAAAATTATCTCCCAACTTCATGCATATACCATATTGTTTAATTAACTACCAAGGTAAGTTAAGGTTAAATAAGGCCTATTTAGACATTAAATGTTCTAACAATAATCTTTCTATCAATATGATAACATGCTCATTTTGATAAATATTTTAAATCTAATAAATATGCTCAATTTGAACCATATATTCTATCCCAAAATATCATAGGATATCCCAATTTACCATCATAATCATGTAGAATGTTCCACATATGTCTCAATTTCTAATATTCACAAAATTATCCCGCAACTTCATGAATATTATTTAATTAACTACCAAGGTAAGTTAAGGTTAAATAAGGCCTAAATAAAAAATTTCGATAATAATTTTTCTATCAATATGATAACATGCTCATTTTGATAAATATTTTCAATCTATTAAATATGCTCAATTTCACCCATATATTCTATCCCAAAATATCATAGGATATCCCAATTTACCATCAAAATCATGTAGAATATTCCACATATGTCTCAATTTCCTCAACCTAGCCCAATATAAATCATGTAATCTGACCTAAAACTCTAAATTATGTGTTCATCATGGCCTAAATCTTTAATACAAGCCCACAATATACCCACTTTTGAGGTGAGGGATGAAGCCTATGTGAAATTCACTCATCAAAATAAATAGCCGTGTACATCATGTTATATATAGAAAAACTTAATCATGTAAAGTATGTATAAAAACATGGTAAGATATGTCATATAAATTTTTATCTTTCAATAAAATATGAAAAATGTAATCCAAGGCAATGGGCATATAAGTGTCATTTCAACTAGATATAGTTATTAGGCACATATTAATAATAATCACAAAATATGTGTGATAAGAATCATGGAATTGAAAATAATGTTTATTACACATAATATACATCATGTAAAAAATCTCTAAAATAATGTAAATATCCATACACATAAGCACACAATAACATGATCATGAAGCAAAAAAGTACTCAAGACACAACTCTGACTTGACTTAACATTAACCCAACATTGACAACATGGTCATGCCATGGATAAAGTATCCTAATTAGAGCTAACACATGATCAATTCACTCATATAACACTAAATATAACACCATAAATCATCACATAATGTAAAAATCAAGGTCATCAAACATGCAAGGAACAAGCAATGTTAATCCTCATAATCAATCACTATCATTAAAGAATATATCAAAGTAAAATATTCATATGGAATAAAACCTATAGAGTATTCACAATATAAATACATGTAAAATATAATATTATTAATGCATTACTATATAAAGATACAACTTGATAATTATGCAAATATGGCCCCAGTGTATGCATACCCTTAATGAAGAAATGTAGCCTCATAGGTATAGGGAATGCCTCACATTTGAATGTCAATGTATCATATGTACCTTGTATATCCTAAATCTCACTCATTTATACCATGAAAATCATGTGTGTAGAGAATGGATATGGTATTCACTATGTATATGATAAGTAACATCAATCAATTATGTAACTATAAAATCATGTCATGTACAAAAGTCCTAACTTTGAATTTTTTATTTTTATTTTTTAATTTTTGGATTTTTTGAATATTAGTTTTTTTATTATTTTTTATTAAAATATTTCTAATGAAAAATTTTCCCATAAATGGGATTGTCACATGTATATCCTATATTGATGATTATGAATGTCACATGTAGTAGGTGAGTAATAACATATGTATTATTTTTTGAATTGAATAAGTGAACATGAACTATGATATATCCTACATCTTCATCATAGTCAATATGATCATGCACACATTATATAGATCTATAAATCATCGTATCATGTGAAATTATTTGAATTATATGATAATGAGATGGTGTTCATTGGGGAACACATAGAACAACTTTATAAACTATCCTCAGACGTAATAGAATAGGTAACAATTATTGAACTCGAATATACCAATGATTCCATGGATGTTGAAGCACTCATATTTGAGTAATATCAATTAAAAATATTTTATTTCCATTTGTATAATAAACTATATATATTTTACAATAGGTTGTGGTGGAGTTGGCCAAAAAATGTCTCCCAATGAATAGGATACTCATATAGAATACCCATAATTATAACCATTGGATTGTTATAAATATACTTCACACAAAAATGTACTAAATATGATATTTTTCATGTATTGTGTATCTAAGGATGCATTAATAGTATTTCAAACTACCCATTATAATAAAAAAAATAAGAACCAAGCATAAAATGTTATAGGCCCTACCATAAGTGATAACACAATGCCCCCATAATGATTTTATCTCTTTCTATCAAATGCTTTTACCAATTAATTATTTGTTTGTATACCCAAGAGTAATAAGCAATTTCATAGTGTAAATATTTTTATTTGACCCATTATCCACCATAACATTGTGTATAGGATGTGAGTCAATGAAAGCATGTACAAACAAAGGTACATTTGTAGAATCATCAATAATAATATCATCATCATTAAATGTTATTGTAGGTATTTGTACTTGTTTATCTTTAATTGAACTAATAATACCATCAATAGGATGAGCCTCCTTAGTTATAAATCATAATACATTAGAGAATGCTAAACTTTGTAATTCATATGCACCTCAAGATTAGTCTTGGTATATTTTTTTTGCATGATTTGGAAAAGCATTGGAAAATATGCTGAGCTTGTCATTATGCTATGAAAAAAATACAAGCATATTAATAACATTTACCTCAATGTTATTATCCTCAATTATATCTTATATCTTATGTCGAAGACCAAAGCATCTATTAGTTGAATGTATCACACATTTTTGCCAATCATAATATGCATTGATATGAAATACCTTAGGTTGTAACTTTATCATATCAAACTCCATTAGTGGAGAGAGAAATATGATATTCCACTCAAGTAACCCATATAAAACTTTACGATGGGGTTATAATAAAGGTTTAAACATCATTATTTGAGGGTCCAAAAGTACAAGCCTACTATTATGTTATGAAAGTCCATTAATTATTTATTTAGCCTCATTCTTAATATCACTTTACTTATAGTTGAAAGTTGGTTTGCTCTAAAACTTGGCATTAGAAGATGTTAGAGGATTAGACCCATATTATAGATTATTCATAGCAATTACCTTAATTTCATGGTATTTAAATGTATGTTACATGTCATCAAAAGATTCAAAGTGTAGACACCAAAAATTGGTAAAATCTCATCATTTATGTCATTTACTCCCACTTTGTACACATATAATATTGACAACAGAGGTATCTATTGGCACATTTTACTTGAATATTTATATATTATGATGTGTGATTTTTTATATTGGTCATTTATATTTCCACTTTATCATAGGTATCCCTAATTTTGGTCTTTTTACCTTCTAGATAAGTCCACAATAACTAGATAAAAGTGGCATGCATCCTTGTCCATTTAGCATGGACCTATATAAGCATAAATTTTGGAACTTATTTGAAGTCATGTTTATTTTTTCTTTCCTTAAGGTCTTATCTTGAGTCATATTTTGTGTGAAAATATATCCCAAATTCAAAATTAAAAAAATTATAAATACAAGGCTTCTCTAAGGCATTAACTATAGTTCTCCTCACTCTCAAAATATATTCAAATATTTTAAAGTAATATTCAAGGTTGAATCTTTGAATCTTGATATCCATACTTATTCTAAGGGTCAAATAGGATAAATATAATCTAGACTTACATTCATCATTCCACAGACAAATTCAAGTGGGAGAACTAAATTTTAGCTTGAGCAGTCCTCAAATTATTAGAAATTTAATGTAGTGCTTGGTCTTTCGACAAATATTGACCAAGGTTAGTCAAACTCAGTCATTTTCACATGATTCCCCTCATTTTATTACAATTTAGTTTTTTTGAAATAAAATATGGTTTTATATTTACATGTACATTACATGATATTACATATCTACAGACACATTTTAATCCTTAATTCATGCATGCATAGGTGGTGAAATAATCAATTTTATGTCACAGTCAATTGGGACAAGTTCATGATCAATAGACTCAAGCAGACTACATCATTTTCCACCTAAAAGAGACTTATCCATATGTTTTTTATGGTTCTAATTTTTATCTATCATGTTCGAAAAAAATTATTTACCTATTTATATCTATATATTGTCAAAGTCACTGAGAATAAATATGTAATCAATAGACTGGAGTGCATTACGTTGATGTCCACTTACAAAAAACTTGTTCAAATTTTGTTTATGATTCTACATCTAATACTAATATTGAAAAACCACCTATTCTTATATTTTTTTCATGTTAAAATAGTTATAATAGTCAATATTTATCCACATGTAAGCTAATTATAATCCTTCTTAATACTTTCCCAAAATAAGGCTTTCTGTATTTAACAATTTGTCAAAATTAGAATAGTTAATTATTGTACTCTTTAACATTATGATATTTCCAATTTTACACCTATATAATGACCTTTATTATGTTTCATAAAAAATAAGGTTGCAAATATTTATAAACCCATACTTTTGTTTTGAGCATTGCTTTCTTTTCTTAAAATTTTTATCTAGGGTTTCAAATGAATTTTTTATTTCTAGAAACTAAAGATATTTTATATTTGACCTTGGGGTTTCAAAATTCTTGTTTCCTTACACAAAAATAATTTCTTCTCATTGATTTCAATTAAATTTTCCTCTTTATTTTCCTATAAACTATGTTCTGGTAGTCTTAAAACTCATAGGAGTTATCATTCTAAGTAAAGTTGTTGTCAATTTTATTTATTTTGTGGGGTGAGGGGTATTAACCCAATAATTAATCCATTATAAAAAAAATAGATATAAATTTTAGTTTCCATGTACCTCAAAATATGTTCTAACCACCTAGGCTTTGTTTTTCATCCATAGGAAGCCTTTAACCATTTGTTCTTGTAATATACCAATAAATGGTTAACCCCAAGAAGTTAATCTCAACATTCCCCACAGTATGGGATAGTGTGGCTATGGTAAAGGTGGAATCCTTTTTATTTAGTTCCTTCACATCTGTATTCACCATGTGTGACTAGGATTAGTATATCTGAGAGCCAATAAATTAAACACACCTTACCTAGTTTCACCCGTTGATAACCTTGTTTTTTGTTCAATTGGTTTTTGTTAGCATTGAGAGTTATATTTTTTATTTTTATTATATTATGGATTAATAAATCTATAATGGCTTCTGCATATGTATCTAAATTTTAAATGTCCAATGGTGGATACCCTTTATATTTACTCTTTTCTTAAGTAATGTTACACCTTATGCTTATGTTAATGAATAGACTAATTATCATACTTATACAATTTCTAGTTCTAATAAATAATATGATTTTGATAGATTTGATTATAATTTTGAAGATCAAGATGAATGGTATAATAGTGAATAATAATTGAGCTGACTAATTTAGAAATTGTACCACCCATTCCTCTCTTATATTCCACTTTTTGAAAAGCACAACAAAATGAACATATTGATAATGAATATCTTATTTCTCTTAATCCCCCAAAAAAATGATCATAATATGAAAAATAATTAATTAAAATACCTTATTTACCATTTTATTTTGCTCTTGTATTACATCACATTATCTAATATAAATTACAAAAAACATAGCCTCTACATAGAAAGGATAAATGTTACAAATAAATGTGTAAGTCCTCTCTTTTAAAAAAAGGTAGATGATGTAGATTCACACATTCCAAATTATACTTTAGTCATATTTAATAATATGAAAGTCAATGATAATCTCTCTCCTTCCTTAGAAGTATTAAATAATGCAATTACTTTATCTTCCTCTTTCAAAATATTACATGATGCAAATGACAATGAATTACAAATATGTAATGGCATCATAATTATAGATTTATAAATAAAATATAATGAAGTATTATTCATTGATTCTCTAGATAATAATTCTCTACTCATTCAATGTGAGTTGCATAAAAACTCCAATTATGAAGATTTTTTTCTCTCTTAAAATCACTAAAACCTAATAAATAAAAATGTCATGTTTTTAATTATATACAATTTAAAAATGATAAGCCAAATGAAAATCCTCACATTTTTACCCTTGTTTCCTTATAATGCAATACCAAACCATGTGATGATCATTGTCATGATCCTCGGATACCAATGTTTAAAATGGATTATCAATTATAGCCCATAATTGAACCTTTTCAAATAACTAAAATTCCTATAAGTCATATTATATCCATGTTGCATTCCATTGGAGAGATCCAAAACCAAGTTCATGATATCACTTTACAAACTAAATTATTCCATGCAAACATCAAATATAATGTTAACATAGGACAACCCTTACACAAGTTATATAAGCATTCATATCCAAAAGATTTTGTTATGCCTACACTACCATTTTTTGATGGTCATGGAAATATTTGTACTCATTTAATGTAATATACCTTTTTTTTTTAGATTGTCATAGTGATGGACACATATTACTTTAACATTTCATATAAGTCTTATAAGAGGAGCTTCATATTAGTTCTATATTTTACCCAATGATTCCTTGTCAAACATCAAAAGTTTATAAGATGCATTTTTATTTGAATATCATAAGCACATGATAACTCAACTAACATTAGAACATCTAAAAAATTTAAACAATGTCACAATGACCTCGTTGAAGACTATATCTTGTGTTTCAATAATACTTTTCACTCTCTAACGTATCAACCCTTATAACTAGAAAATTAGTGTATCTTCAGTAGGGGGTCTCCTATCCCAACTCAAATCAATATCCATGCATACACTTTACACCTTTTTAGATAAATTATATATTGATAAAGGTTACTAAGTCAAAATCATCTCCATACAAGTAAATAATTATCAATAGACAATAGAACCCTAATTTAACATCTCAAAGAAAGAATCCATTTCAAGTCATTCATAAGATAGATGAATCACTCAAGATGGTTCTTATAAAGGAATAAAAAATTTAAGTACTCAATAAAGGAAAGGAAATAGTTCACAAGGCATCACCTAAATTAAATAAACATACCTCCACTAAGATATCATCACTATAGTTTGATAGATTAAAAGATTGACCATGTGATATTATACAACCATTTTTGTAAAATAAGTTAATCACTCACCCTCATAATTATTATCATGCTCCTCATCATCGTGAGTAGATAAAAGGCAAGGCATTTTTAACTTATCATGTTATTAATGGACATCAGGATAATGACTATTACACATTGCAATAAAAGAATACAAAACATTCTAAAAAGGCGATTATCACAATTTAGAGTAATATAATCAACAAGAAATATATAAAGATATAACATGATATCACATCTCCAATATGGATACTAAATCAAAAATATCAAAATGCATATCAAATTTGGTAATATCCAATGAGTATTATCTAATAAGGGTACCATAAGAATTAATATAGGATTAAAATCTGTATTGAGCCACAAATATAGTATTACAAGCCAATTAGAATAATATTCAATATGGTGTATAATTCCTATTTATATCAAGATGATTGACTCATTTGATAGTTTATAATTAAGTTTAATACATACATTTATTGTAAATATAAATAATCCATTTCATTTTCAAATACATCAATATTTTAATTACCATATATCAAAATACCACATGAATCGCTCTAAAAAAGTTCAAATCTCAAGTACATATAAAATATAAAAGTGCCACATAAGCCTCTCTATCAAAGTAAAAAACACATCTAATGATCATTTAAGTCAAAAATAATATCAAGACAACCAAATTTATATGTGTGTGTTATATGAGTATAGCATGATCAAATAATAATTCTATAATTAGATCCTCACCCTGCCTATCACCACCACCCTCTACTAATAAATGACTATGCAAAGAGGAATATGTATTGTTGGTGTCTCATAATCTTGAGTGAGATTAACTCATATACATGTGGTCCCCAAAATATGGTCAATCATGCCTTTAATGCCACATGTTCACGCTATAATTGTGCATACTCTTATAAAACACTAGCCTAGATTTATCAAAATATTTGGAGGTGACATTTGTTATCTCATGATCTCTACTCTCAAATGATCATTCTAAATAATAAGTGCATCATGCTCAGTCACCACATCATCATACACCATATCCACCATAACATAGGATGCAATTTTTATCATTACATTATCTAATGAATCATGCTCTCCTATAATATTTATCACTCGCTCCAACATCCCACTAGGAACATGTCATGTGAGAACCTAGAGGTATGTCTCTATGATGTCTTGCCAATAATCATTGCCCTTATAAAAAATTAAATCAATACATTGAATCAATATCAACATTATCCAAAATCAATAAAATGATATCCTAAACTTAAAATTTAGATATACTTTCATAGGCAGATCTTGAATATTTATAGTTGTTATGCCACCTAAATATTCTCCACCCTATGCTTCAAGTTCGACCACAACTACCTAAATAGAATATGCCACCAATGGACTAACCACCATTGTGTATAAGCTATTATAAATTCAACATCATCAATATCAGGTGTCTAAATAATTAGATCCACATTTTTTAAGGGGATGGGAGCTATATCAACAAGACTAGGTTAACCCATATCACCCTCTCATTTTGGATCTCTAATAGATCAAATCCATATGTACATTACATCAGGCACATCTTAAAATATGTCAAGCTATTTGGTCAGACACTCAAACTAAAAACACTCATAGACATCTGGCCACTAGTCACGCAACCAAGAATTAACCTGAATGCATCTCATCTAAACCCTATCCTCCAACCATCAATTAAACCCCATGTATGGTTACCATATAATGCCACTATCATTCAAATGATCTAATATCTTGTGACACTCCATCATACCACCCCTCATGAATCTAGTTATCCCCACCCATCTCTACGCATATATATGGGGATGTACTCATCCACCAAAAGGTGTATCTACATGATAAAAAACTAAAATGTGCTCATAAGTCCAATAATGAATAAGTGTGGCTAAGCCCCACCTTCTGTCAAAACCCTCTTGGGTAAATTTTTGAAGATCCCTATACAAGTAGGAAAAAATGGCTCAACCTCAAGAATATATTGTCCTATGACCCTCATTATCAAATAAAAACCTATAAATATAATAATAAATAATTACCACACCACTATTAGTTGCAAAAAAATATGCAATAAAAATACAGACAAGTTTTCACAAGCATGGAACATTCACCAACATAATCTCTTATATAAAAATGGTGGTATCTTTGTGGGCATAATTTTCTCCCTAAGCATGTCTCATCATATAAAAGTGGGCCAGGGAATTATGGGATATCCCACCAATACCATATAGTTTCATTCATCATCCAATAATCAATAATTACATAATATGCCACACATCCTCCAAGTAACAATCATCTCGTCTGTAGGAAGTAAAAATTACATATGTATAAATTTCACTACTTATCTAGGGTAGTTATTATGTGCATATCATATGGCATCAAGGATATCTACCCAACATTCCCAAGGACATCTACATATAATATTTCTCTCTCATCATCATGTTAGATCCCACATATTCTTCATCATGTGACCATAATGGAAATCCCTATCCTGCATATCACCCTATAACCACAGTTCATAAAATGTAATATTAATAATATCATATAAAAATATAACCAACTTAATTCAAAGCATAAAAAATAAGAGAATATTACTTTTCCTATGGACATGATCATGGTCCTCAGGACAAATTTGGTCCCACCTAGACAAGTATGTGAATGAGTATGTGGAAACACATACAAAACTACAAATGAGTCCATACAAGCATTAGGAGATCTAGAATAATTTGGATAGGACTGGACCAAAGAGTACATAACAATAAAACCTTAAAAAACACTTAATATACATAAAAATGCATGATTTTTCAAAATTTACATAAGTTTAAAAATAAAATTTTGGACTTACCAATGGCGGTGCATCCTCTAACTACAAAGTAGCTACGAAGTGCTAGAACTGATTCAATACTGATAATATCCTTTATGGCATGGTGTCTATATAAAATCTAAAAAATGTTAAGTGTTAATATGCAAATGAAATATAGTTTCTTTTTCAACTAATCTATTTATATGAGTTGACTTTTCATTTTTCAAATAATTCAAAACATTTCTAATGAATCCCTCAAAATTATGCACATGATTTATTAAGATATATATATATATATATATATATAAAACTCCCCATGAGTTATAGTTGATCAAACACAACATGTTCTTTTTCATGTTACTATTTTTATCACACCAATCAACCTTTTCAAAAATGCTAAATTTTACACTTGCTAACTTATAAGCACTATATCCTATATATATTTTTAGCCTTCAGTAAAATACTTTTCAAATACAATAAATCATCATAATATAATCAAAATTCTTAATAAAAATGATAAAATAAATTGATATTTAAGAAAAATTTATTCTTTTTATATGATGCACTCGATTATGTCATGCCTCTCACTAGAATGGGGCCATCCATTAAGCCTACTATAAGATATATCTCAACACACTATACATGATTCAAAATGATTTAATAAGTGACTCTCTATATGTTATGATAGAATCAATAATATGCATGGTGATACTAGGGGAACATGACATATATATGCACTAAAAAAATATATCAAAGATAAACTACAATGATGCAAATAAGGAAAAACATCAAATTCTATAACAGAGTCCAAATTTTTAAAATATTTAAAGTATTTTAAAAATTAAATACATAGCATATAATTGTCACATTGATAAATATTTTGAGGGCATATAATAGGTATATGCACTCACTTATAAAAACTCAAAGAACACAATCATGTACACTTGAATGCATATGCTTGGCATATACAAAACAATTACAAAAGTAAAAGTTATAGGTTGAAAATACAATTACAATTGAAAATATAGACACATAACACTCTGTATAATTGAAACATATTCAGAGAAGGCATTATATGCATTCATGTTAATATTTTTCATAGCTTTGAAATGGAAAAAATTTGAAGTTTAAAAGTTCAAAAATGTTATAAAAATCTAGAGTTTCAAAGAGCAAAACACTCAAATTCAAGAGCAAAATGTTCAAATACAAGATCAAAATATTCATTCCAAAGAAAAATTCAATGAGAAATGTGGTCATGATGATAGCATGAATATTATTCATTGAATTTTGATCATGAAAAATAGAATATAGATCCATCTACAACAATGTGATTTAAATCTATGCAAGTGGTGTACATTCAAGTCTAGAGTGATACTCAATTGTATTGGCATCACTTCTAGTGAACTCAACATGGTTCCACTTTTTTGGGGGGATTAGTACATGGATTACTTATTTTTAATTATTGGTAATTATAATAATGCATCTTCCTAGCTTATGGGCATGATTGGTTATTTATAAAGGTTGAGGCCTACTAACTCTCAAATATGCATACCATTCAACCTAAGCAACTACACTCTCCAATTTCTTTAGCAAGATAACTTTCCCTCTTCAATCTCTTATTAGGTCATTATAGTCATGGGTATAATTCCATATGATGACATATTTACCTCTTCATTACCACTCAATGAACTATTATTTTCCCTAGATAGGAAATGAATAAGACCAAAAGTATCCCTTTTTCATTTGGCACAACACAATCATTTTCCATAAATAGCATAATGAAACATGCATACAAGTTTACTCTATCCTATATTATTACCTTGGAAATTTTAGATTCAAAACTTTCAAGTTTCATATATGGATATTAACTACTCCATGTTTTATTTCAGATTCTATCATAATGAAGTTGACACAATCAACATCTCTCATCAAAAAAGACAAAATGTTTCATACACACTCAGGTTTTGGTTATTTCCTTTACTTTAAAATTTTCATTGCTAGAATAAAGTGGGAAATTTAGACACATAAATTTGGTACAAACCTATCATTTATGTCATTTATTGTAACTTTGTATGTTTAGACTATTGACAATGAATGAAACATTTATTGAGGTAGTTTAGCATGGAATTATCCAAATGTAACTTTCAGAACTTTTAAGTTTCATTGCATTTTATTCTTATTTTTTTCCATTGGGTCTTATCTTGAGTTTATTTTTTCATGCTAATAGGTCCCAACTTCAAAATCAAAACGTATATAAATATAAGGCTTCTATAAAGAATTAAGGATGATTATCCTCACTCTAAAAAACTATTCAATGATTTTCATGTTTAATCTATAGGTTTTCTAAACCAATATTCAATGCTAAATCTTCATAAGCATACTTTCCTTCTTAGTACTTTCCCAAAATAATAGTTTCCATATTTGGAAATTTTTAAAAATTAGAATAGTTAATTATTATACATCTTTAGCATTCTGATATTTTTAGTTTTACGCCTACATACTTAAAAATATAATTTATTTATTTATTGTGTTTCATTGAAAATAGGATAAAATTGAAAGCATTTAAACATAATAGAATCATGCATAGGAAAATTAATATTTTCTTGAATATGTCCTAAAATGCATTATTAGCCATAGGAAATGTCATTTTAGATTGCATAGTTTTGTAATGTAGAACATAATCTCTAAAGGGATCATTAAGTTCTAGATTAAGTTTAATTTAAGCATAGAACACATTTTCACTGACGTTGATATAAAACTACCCTAATAATTGATTACCAAAAGGATTGAAATCATGCCCTGATTGAAAATGGAGATCATAAAACCATTGCAAAGCATAGTCCTTAAGACCCTTTAGAAATAACTTAGTCATCAACTTCTCATTTTTTGTATAATCTAAACTTGTTGCATGGAATGATCAAAGATGTTTTTGAACACTAGCATAAGTGAAATTAATCTTATAGGTAAAGGATAAAGTATTGTGTAAAAATGCTTATTAATTAGTCAAATTACCTACTCTAGAATAACCTTGTTTTAATCAAGAAACCTTAGCTTGAAAATCAAAAATTGGTTACATAAGAGTTTGAGCAGTAAGCATATAAGATTGAGTATCAATGGATGATGTCATATGAGTAACAATCCTAAAAGGCATAAGAATGTGTTGTATAGGAATAGCCATATAAAATTGAGGATTAACTTGTGTTTTCCCCACACCATTGGGTGGACATCACATGTGTAGCTAGGTGTTGACATATGAATACTAGTAGTAGGCATAGTTGTTTGAACACCTATTGTAGAATTTTTAAATTCTAAAAGGTAAATTAGTGTCATTGAAGAGTTCATCATATTATTCCTCAAATATGTCTTCCTTATAATTTTGTACTTTCTTCAACTCTAATATTTCATTAAATATTCTATCTAAATCATAAGGTTGTTTACTAATTCAATTTTAAAAATTAGAAAGTTCTACAACTTCGATAGGAATTACATGATTAAGTTCATCGGGATGTATTATATTTTCATATTCATTATTGTGTTCATTATCATCTCTGTAAGAATTTTCAATTTTAGGCATATCATCATTAATAATATGTTGATCAACATTTGCATTAATAGAAGAAGAAACATTTATTTCATTAATTTTATTAATTTTAGACTACACACAAACACATTTTTGGATTAAAGGAACTTGATTATGATAAATTACAACACCACATAACCTAGCACTTCACCTTCTAGATATAATATATATAACCTTATTAGATGACAAATTATAATCGTGAAAATGTCAAGAAAGATAGGGGAAAGTACATAGATTACTACCTTTTAAAGGGAAATAAAAAATTAGATATGAAACCCTAATGCAAGAGAAATATGGAACCCTAAGAGTAAAAGATGAAATCATAAGGGAAAAAAAACTTTCTAAGACCAATTTTTTCCAAATCTTCAGTAAGTTAGGGCTATTTACTTCTATCTATTATATGTTCTTACCTTGATCTTATGGGATCTAGGTGATCAAAAAATGACAATAAAGTGGTGGAATTTAGATTACACCCTTGAATGTCATTTATATGAGTTGAATTTTAAAACCAATCATCGCTATGATCCAAGTTTTAAAATTTATCCATGTGTTAATATCTAGAATTTTATTTTGTAAAGAGGTTGTCATCACTACAAATTACACTTTAAAATCTACCCATTTACATTGATGTTTTTCAATATTGACTCTACCAACCATCGTGTATACATCATTTGTTCAGACCACAATGTCTAAAACAAGAATATGTGTGGTCAATGGTTTTTTACATCATCAACTTCAAGCTCTGATAAGGTGTTTCATTTGTAATTTTAATGATTTAAATTTGATATTTTTAAAATCTAAATTTTGATTTAGTTTGACCATACTACCATTGATCACACTATAATTTTTTTAACTATATTTTGATCTAGTTTTATCCATAAAAACAAATGATCTCATTATAATTTTTTTATTTTCTATAAAATTTGATCTCATTTTGGCCACAATACCAGTAGATTTATTTGTAATTGTTTGATAGAACCTAAAAAATTAGATCTATTTTGGCCATACAACCAACAGATCTAATTGTAATTGTAACTAAATAGTCAAAAAAAAGTATAGAAAAATTTTATCACTCATAGGTTGAATACTCCTTTGTGATTTTCTCCTCACATTGCTAATTTAAGGGGGTATTTTTATAAAAAAATCAAACTTACCATACAAATATATTCTTAGTTTTAACCCGAACACACTAATTTAAAAAAAATCACTTGTGTGAAAATTACCCCATTGTAATCATCTTAAAAATTTGAACAATTTAACTTATAACTTCAATCATCCTTCTTCGGCACCCCCAACCCCCTAGTAAATTATTGTTACCTGTATCGGCACCATGGCCCATGACATTATCAAATTTCAAACATAAATTCAATCCCAAATGTCTCACCTCAATAAATGCATGTTTGGCATCCATGCTTCAATATGCTCATTCACAACTAATGAGGATTGTCAATCAAATAGTAGTTCTTATTTCATAACACCATTTCATGACCCTAAATTAATTTTTCCCAAATTTGACTGCATTGATCCCACTAGTTAGCTTTACCATGATTAAAAATATTTCATCCTCCATCCCACTACTGAAAGAGTCCCCATTACTTCATTTCACTTAGAGAAGGAAGTTTTTTAATGGTATTAATAGTACCACAAGTCACATCCCAAACTAGATTAGGCTAAGTTCTCCAAACTCTTATTAGTGCATTTATGGCCTAGTGCCTATGATAACTTCATATGGGCACTAACTAAGCTTTTTCAAATTATCATCATGATTTTATGCCAAGTTTAATGAACCATTACACCAAAACCTTAAGGTGTTAGTGAAATCACACATTAGGATCATAACATCCCACCACAATTCTAAATCCCAGATTCTAGGCTAGATTTTGTGCCTTTACATCAGGATCCCCCACATGTATGATCTCTAGATGAATATTACAATGTTGTCATAACCACCTATCTTATGACTTGAACCTAGGTGGAGGCTTTGATACCAAATGTAATGAACCATTAAATCAAAAAATCAAACAGAAGTGAATCCACATATTATGATCATAACATTTTTTCCCATGTGGGATTGAGATATAAGAAAATTAGATTTAATGCAACATGGAATGTATAAATCATATAAAGATACATATTTTAATGAAGATCATACACAAGGAAAATAAATTTCATGTGTTCTCCTAATACATGTGTAGGATAATGATCACATAGAACCATAGCAACACATAATCATAACAAACATGAAAAGGATCACAAAAACATAGAGAGAACATAAGCACAATAAACACAATATAAATGATCATGATAACATAAAAATCATAAAATCACAATAAATAATAGAAATCATACTAGCAGATCCTAAAAAAATTATGTTAGAAAAGAGTCACTTTTTTTATTTTTTTCACATGTTGATACAGAGTGCATCACCAAATTTCATTGATTCAAGTTGCATCACTAAAAAGATAAATATTCAAAAAATAAGGAGAACCAAAAAATATTTTGTGGGGTTTAGGTTCTAATGCACATTTGATTTAGTGGGATTTACCTCCATTTGAAAACTTGTATTTGAAACTCATTCACAAAAATCACTTAAACCACTGTGCAAATCTTGACACACTTATTTTAATGTTAGCATTGGAACCCACTATACAGTTCTCAATGTGACAAATTGGATTTTAAAAACATATTTTTTTCCAATGATTAACACAATACCTAAAATCTCATACAAGAGTAATTATATTTTCGTAAGCAAATATATATTTGTAAAATTTATTTTTGTAAATGGAGAAGGTGTATGATTTTATTCAAAACATATATCATTTTTAATCCCTATCTTTAATCATCCTACTAATTTTTTATATAATCATGTTTTACTATATAAATAAGACTACATTTTAGTTTTACTGATGATAATAAGATAAAATTTAACTAACCTTAAATTATATTACTTTGTGAAATTGAAGTAAATTTGAGAATTAAATTTTCAAGGAATAACTATATGATTTTTTTGACTTTTATTACAAATTATCTCTCCCACTAAACTATTTTTTCTAAAGATAATGAATTATTCCTACAATCATACCAATCTCACTTCAAATTTTTTAGATCATTATATATTTGTATGTTAATAAATATTCAAATTTGTAAAATACTAAATATAATTTTCTCTTGACTAAGTAAGAGTGTATTTAATTCTTAAATGTATTATGTGGATGCAATGTGGAAGATGAAGAACATATATTATATGGTTGTGTTGGTGAAGTTTGAGAGGAGGGGGGGAATGCTAAAAAAAATTAGCATCATATGAAACATATCAAACTAATTTAGTGGCATAGATTGATGAGGTAAATATCCACAACACCATAGATCCATTACTATGTTTGAGTACAAATACATATGAAAATGAGTTAAATTAAATCTATATGCATGTTATTTAATTAGATTATTGAAAATGTTAGAAATGTTTTAAATGGGATAAATTAGGTTAACCATACTAACCTATTGCATCCTAAGAATATCAAAATAAGTTGTAGGTGGAAACTTATAAATCTCATGTTATTATTAGTGGAACAAAAATAAGAAATTAATAAGGAAAAGCCTATTAATATTCATTCTCTTTCAATATAGATTTCTTTTTTAGAAAATTCATAAGATTCCATGGATGACATGAAAAAATAATTTATCACACAACATCATGACATGATCAATTTCTTATTCAATGACATTGATTTTGAGATTAACATGAGCTATAATAAAGTCATGTTGAATAAGGTAATAGGGTGGATGAACCTAAGTTTGATGAGACAACATTCAAGGTTGTAATGAATTAGATGCCATGACTTCATTTTTTCAGCAAATACCATGTATATCATCTTTATTTCATGTTAATTTAACATTTATGGACTCAAAATAAAAGTGTATATAAACTAATACAAGTGTAATCATGTTGTTGGGACACAATTACACTAATACATTGATTTATTTTGTCAATTATTTTTTAAAAATAGTTTTTGATAAGTGCACCCATTTTTTTGGTAAGGCGACTTACTAACTAAATTTGTAATAAAATTTTGAGAATGTTATTAAAATATGAATTAATTTTAAAAGAAAATATAATTTTATCTACATATAGATATGCACAAAAAATATACTTAGGGATTTTCTATAAAAATATGATACATTTGTTGATGAATATGTGTATACACCCAAATTTGGTATTATAAACTTGAAAAAATAAGCTTAGACATACATTTTACATACATAATGTGTACATACACATTTAAATCTTGTGCACACTTTCCCCTTTCTATTTATCTATATATTGACTTAGACAACCCAATTTACTATCATCCATGTTCAAGTTCACCCTAGTCTACACTATAAGACTCAATAATCCTATATGGACTATCTCCATATTTCAAATCGGTTATTTTCCATGTCTAGATAGTGCTGACAACAAATAAAGTGTTGGAGTTTACTACAACATCCACCTTTACTAGTAGTGTATTTGGATATTTAACAACTATTTTTAAAATTTGAATATCTCACCTAAGTCGACCTAATCCTATCTCTAATTTTGATTATGGTGGAGGGGAATACAAAAGATTCATCTATAAATATAAATAAATCCTAAGGTCATATATATCAAGCACTATATAGCACGCATCTTGTAAAATTCACTTTCAAGCTTGAGAAATCCATTTGTACACCTTTGAAACATTATTCAAAAGCATTCAACTATGAAATCCCCTCAAAAGAGAAGCCCTAAATCTATGCTTTAATATAAGATCAAGTTCAAATTTTCATGTTGTCAAGAGTCAATATCCAAATAATTGCATTGCATTCTAGTGAATCGTGATTGAGCACACACAAACCTAGGTGGGAGAACTACATATCATTTGAACTATATTAGGAGTATTGCAACATATGTAATGCTCAATTACTTTATGGATAGTCGTTGGGGTCATGAAACACATATTTCTAACCCTTTTTTGTAGGTATATAATGTGTCAAGGGTGAAGCTAGGATTTCAATGCAAAGGGAAGTAAAATAAGGATTTGCACATAGGACTAAGGTAAAACAAAATTCATAAATCATCTAAAAAGATAAGCATAGGGATTTATGAAATAATATACCATCACATTTAACCTAAATAGTGTTATAAGATAGTGGATAGTACAAATTATCATAAGTGACTAGGTTTTGTCGATAGAATCCATGTAGATTTTAAAAATATGTTCATGAGACAAACTATTACAAAGATTTTGTAGATAATTTTAATGAAATGTAACATAGGCAATGAGTAGTATAGATAAAAAATTTAACTAACTACCTTTTATAACCTCTTTGCATGGTCATTTCTATATTTAGTAAATGCAATCAATATCTCTTTAGCATTCTAATTTTTATGGTAAATGATCTATCCAACACAATATGAAGTGAAACAATTTTATGTTATTTACATCCCTTAAATATTAAAATACATAAAGCATTCTAGTGAACATGATCTTGATTTTGAGCACAATAAATCTTAGGTATTTTTTGATACCAGATGGTAAGATCCTTCTTGAAACATATTAGAACTAAACTATAAATATACAAAAATAAACAAAAATAACATAATTAAATCGATTCATAAAAATAGAATTGTATTACAATAGCATAATTAAAAAATTGTTAGCCTCTTCAGTGGGGCAACCTTCTTTAAGCAAGCTCAATTTAATACAATTTATGGGTGCCTTCATACTAGTCTAGACTCCTATTTATAGTAATATATTACTAGATAACTACTGCTCCCAATGAATGTGGGATTATTCCACTATTACACTATTAAATTTTATTATTACAATTAGATTGAGGGATGTATCAAAGTATATGTGTCCATAGCCTTTTATTAAAGAAGAAAATTGAAAAGGATGGCTAGGAATAAGGGTCCTAACAAAAATTTCCTTTGGGTACATGTCTCCCAAATGAAATATCTCTACACACTACATGTTATTTGATGACATGATACATTTTAATGATGCATGTAAATTATTTTGAGATTTTAGTTTTATTGGTTCACCCTATATCTAAAAAGGGGGAATATATACTACTGATTATATTTTTGTGGTTATACTTTATTCTACAATATGATGGCCCCATGGGATTTCTAGTGCATATAAAGAAAAAAGGGGCATGAATCTCATCATATTCATTGTTGTAAAATAAGATCCCAACTACATAAAAATTATGGGGTTCTAACTTTAATTCCAATTATTTACCAATGACTCAAATTCTTTTTCAAATGTGGAGGTCTAATGCTTGGTAACATAAGAGGTTCCAACTCCACTATGTCTTTCTATCCCATTTGATGGCATGACAATCTCATAAACATTTCATTGTATACTAGGGGGAAATGGGGTATTTGATAGTAATTAATTTCATATTCAATATTTTCTATTTTTTTTCTTTCACTTATTTGTCCTAGAAAATGTAAATTGGTTTTCCAAGTTCCAATACTCAACATTTCAATATTTAGAGACCCAAATTTACAAATTATTTATGTATCCTTTTATGTGTCATTATGTTAAAGTGTGTGCTCATGCCACCTAATTTGTGGCTAAGCACATGCCTAAATATGCAATAAAATGTATACACTTCAAAATTTCCCCCATGCATTTATTTACTATTATTTTATATATGTTTTGTGCATTTATCTATGTATGGGTAATTGGTCTAAAATTATGTTATTTAACTATTGTACCCACTTTTGTGATCTAAAACCTTCTTTTGTTTATCCCTGAGATATGTTCCCAAGCCATTTTGAGTTCTTATCTCATTCCAATATTTAATAAGGTAAGTGCACAAATTTGGGAGACAGAAAGGGGCCTACCCATGGATGTGTTTTTCTTGAAATTTGAGAAATATGAAGTTATATAGATAATTTGAGATGGCTACACTCAAAATTTAAGGATGGTATAAGAACATGAGTTGTAGAATTTTGAGTCTAGTTTCTATTTTTTTAAATCATTAAGTATAACTAGGTAAAACATATAAAATGTCAATAAGAACTCCTATTTTTTAAAAGTGTGGCCCCTAATTTTTTGAACATCATTTAATATTTTTTAAATCCATTTGGTGAAACTTTAGATAAGATCATTTATTTTATAACATATAATTTTAAAAAAAAATCTATTAATATATATATTTATTTTAATTTACAAGTAAAGAGATCTTGAAAACTGACAAAAAATGGATAGTCGATCGTGTGGCCCCCTATAAATACCACAACAAAATGAAAACTAGTTTTTTTTTTTTTTTTCAAATGAGTGTAGAATTAGGCCTAGTTTGTAACCATATAATTTTTTTTGCATTTGGATAAATGAAAAAAATATATCCAAACCTATATATGCATGTATATTTTTAGCATGTAGTGGCCTAAAAAATCAATAGTTAGAAATCAACATAGATTGAAAACTTAAAATAGTCCAAAAAAATTCTAAAAAATATTTTTGGAAAGAGGAGAGCATGCTCATCATTATGGTAATAATTATATGAATTTTATCATTGAAATTATTAGTGTATTTGGTGATGGAAGTTGAATTTTTTTTTTTATCAAAACTCTCATATTTGGTTGTGTGTTGACAGGTCCAAGCCTTTGGCTCTAGAATCTAAGTTGTTTTCGAGCCAAAAAGCTCAGTTTTTGAATTAAAACTAAACACAAAGAGTATTTACTATAAAATGTATGTGTGCCTTTGACATTTCAATAAAAATTAGTAAATATATGTTTGAACAATTATCTTTTTTTTCTCATGTAATGTGTATGCATTCCTTTGACATTGCACTAAAAAGTAGGAATTATGTGTTTGAAGGGTTATCTACTTTGTCTTGTGCAATGCGAAACAAACACTATGCATCATAACACATACATGTTTCTTTCATGTTGCACAAAAAAACATATAAGATCTATTAAAAGGAGTAGATGGTCTACTAGTAGATGGTTTACTAAAATAAATGTTAAGTATAAGGAAGTATACATTTAAATGTAACAATATAAAGGTTAACTTCCTTATACTTAACATTTATTTTAATAGATATAAGAAATTAGGATCACTTAAAATCAGATAGAGTTGGTCTCATAGTGACACGCCTTATGATGTGGAAGATATATTTTCAAAATCCAATCTAGTCAGTACTTAGGAATTTTTAGGGTCTTAAGATTAAACTTAGGGATTTTAGGGCATAGATTTTGTAATTGATGTCCATTTTTCATAATAATATAGTCATTTTTTAGGTTTTAGTGCCTTCTAGATTCTTTCCTTACATTTATATGAGTCTTAGGTATGTCAAAATTGAAGTTTACAAACCAATCACTTTGAACTCAAGCCAAACTAGTGTTATTGGGTTAGCATAAGTCACATTGTTGAACTACACACATCAAATGACTAAATTGATTTAATTTCACTTGCTCATTATCCTTCTCTCATCCCTAATCACTTCTTCCTCATCCCTTATCACCCATAATCATTCTCTCCTTATTCCTCATTGTCCCTAATCACTCCCTCATTTACCCTCACCATCCCTTATCATCTTTAATCATTTTCTCACTATCCCTAATCACTCCCTCATTATCCCTCATCATCCCTAATTACTCCATCATCTTTAATCACTCCTTCATCCCTAATAATCCTTAATAACTCCATATTTATCCCTTTTTATCCCTAATCACTCCCTCATTAACCCCCACCATCCCTAATAACTCCCTCATCATCCCTAATCACTCCTTCATTGACCCTCACTATCCCTCATCATCCTTAATCACTTATTCATCACCCCTCATCATCCCTAATCACTCCCCCTTGTCCCTCATTATACATAATCACTCCATTAACCCTCATCATCTCTAATCACTCCCTCACCATCACTAATCATTCACTCATTAATCCTCACCACCCGTCATCATCCATAATCACTCCCTCATTGTCCCTAATCACTCTCTCATTGACCCTCACCATCCCTTATCATCATTAATCACTACTTCATCATCTATTATCATCCTTAATTATTCCCTATCACCCCTAATCATTCCCTCATTAACCATTGACATCCACCATCATCTCTAATCACTCCTTCATTATCCCTAATTACTCTTTCATTGACCCTCACCATCCCTCATCATCCCTAATCACTACTTCATTATCTATAATTGACTAAGATAACTATCTCTATTTTAATTAGAGTATAATTTAATTTTCCATATTATTTATCCCCAGGGTAGTAAATTCCAAATAGACATAAGGTGTTTTCTCTCTACCCTCCTCAACAAATTACCCTTCAAGTGAAATTACTTCTATTTTCTAATTCACCTCAACCTTTAGGACACCCTTTCACATAACATAACTAGACCAAATTCATAGAGCTATAGTCACACTATAGATTGACTAGTGACATGACTCTATGGGTAACATGACTCTATGGAATGGGTAACATAAATCACTAAAAGGGTGACTCTATGGGATGTGATGACATGACTAACTTAACTATATATGTAACATAACTATATAGGATAGGAAACATGAGTAACTAGATATGATATATGTGAATTTTTATATACTATATATATGTAACATGAGTTTAGGGCTCACAATTAGACTTTATTTCTTCTATCAATCAATTCTTTGCATCCTTTCCTTGAGTGTTTGGGTCAATTTTTAGCTAGGTTGTCCAATCCCAACTATAGTCTTAAGCTCTATAGTGGAGGAGTAATCCATTGGATGACTATTTTCTATGACTACAGATGTGCTTGACATGACATATACATAATTAGATAGAATATATAGTTGGGATACCCAACCCTATCCATAGTGGGTGGGGGTTTGAGGTTCTAATGGAGATTGGGCCTTTATCCTATCTATGGTAGCTAGGGCCTCTTCCCTCGGCCCAAGATGCCAAGCATAAATGGGTTTATTTCCTCCCCTCTATATAGTAGACTAACCACTCTCATGGTTTGATCATTGGTCCCTCCCTTCCTTGTGGATCTCTATATCAATTACCCCCCTAACCTCTAGATGTCATCTCTATCTTTCTAATATATAAGCCTCTTAAATATGTAGATATATCTTTCTATCTAGATAATTATATGCTATCTATCTATATATATAGACATACATTTATTGGTGGATAAATTAGAGTGCCTAAATTAAAAGGCCTCTAGGTAGAGGGGTTCATCATACTTTATCTTATGCCTTTGTTCTTAATTTATTACTAACTAGGTGGGTTGTACTCCACTGGGCCCTTATATATATAGGGGATCCATAGAGGGAGGAAAACTATAGATGTAGTTCATGGATGGTGAATATATACAAGGGAAAGTGAAACTGTATATAAATCAATCCTAGCTAAGAGAAGATAAATCACACTTACCCTTCCACTTATTGTAACATTTAGACAATTGAGGTCATGACCAAGATGGATCTACTAAACCTAACCAAGGGGTCCTTTACCACAATAATATCACTAGATAGGGTTACAAATCCTCTAGTCAAGAAATACTATGTAATAACCCTAGCTAGGTCCTATGTTTTATTACTCACAAAGTAAATGACAAAGTAAATTAAAATCTAACCTAGTGCTTAATAAAATATTGTGGCATAAAATGGAGGTAATAAACATGAAATTAAACATGCATAGAAGATCTCTACTCATGTCAATTTATATTAAATGTTATTTATGGAGAGAGAAACATATAAGTTAACAAATTCAAATCTATCTACTTTAACAAGGAGGAGCATGAATTTTAGAATACTTATCTTGAAGGTGAACCCATCAAGCCTCAATCTCTCCCTTAACCATGGTACTTTTCAATAGGTTATTATGTATGTTGAATAAAATAAGGATGGATAATGGACTATAGTTTAGCCAAGGACCTCCTAGTGAATCCTAATTTTTCATAAGATAAGATTCTTCTCTCCAATTATAAAACCCTAAGTAAATTACTCCTCAATTAGAATGGTGGATAAGTATATGCATAAATAATGATTTATTTCTTTCTCTCTCTCTCTCTAGAAAAATGTGGAAAGGATGTGTATATATAGTTGGATCTAACCCTAAACCCTTTTAAAAATTTAGTCGATAGAGTCAAACTAATCGACCCTATATCGTTAATTAATAAAATTAGTTATGTCTTAGAGTGGGTCGACTGAGGTTGACATAGTACTATAATGAGATCATATATTTTAAATACAAGTTTGGCTGAAGCCAACTTTGTTCAATAAATGTCAAAAAGAGTTTTTGGCTTAGGTAGGGGTTGTTTAAGGTGGTGAATTACTTAGTGGAGTGTAACAGAGGTATCAAAGCTTAGAGAAGTGTATAAGAGAGGTTTGTGTTGGTTAAAAGTGGTGGTATAGGGGAAAATAATCTTGAAAAGCACTAATTCTCTACCCACCCCTTTCTTGGTGCACCCTTTAAGGCATGCACTCAAAGAGATTTATACTTGATGGGTTCCTAAAAGAGAGAAAACATCAATAATTGATAAATTTTTAAAATATTATGTGTATACATATGCCCCACTTGAAGATAATCATGTGTCACTTAGGTATAATAGGGGATGGTGCTTTGGGAAAAGAACATAACAAGACACAATGTTGAAGCTAAATAAATTGTAGTGTTTTAAAGCATAAAATAACTAAAAGTAAATGGCTGAAATGAAATAACTAATATAAAAGTAATATATGCGTACCTTGACTTACCTTTATTGAAAGATGGTTGTTTATTATGTTTATAGTTTTAATAATGGAAGGTGTAGAGACTGCTTTGGACAAATCTAAGGATACAAAATAGAAGAGTAAAAATAAATAAATGCAAGAAATTTAAGAGAACTAAAATATGTAGGCATGACATACTTGGAAATTTTGTAAGATAGGGTGATAAGTGCTAAGTTAGGACCAAATGACCAAGCCAAAAATTTAGAGTAAATTGGGTAACCAAAAAGCCAAGGCTACTAAATGACTAAAAAATGAAACAAGTGACTTTAAGTAAGAAATGTAAAGAAACCAAGTCAAACTAAGGATACATGTAAAAATGATAATTTGCATCAATGTGAAAGTAGTAACAACCTTTACTTTAAAAATATGGGTGATAAATGTTAAAATAACATTGATGAGTGAACAGTAACAATCCTTACTCAATCATCAATGGAGAAATTACATGAAAGGCAAAACAACATTGGTGAGTAATTAGTAACAATCCAAACTCACTCAATAATGGAAAAAGTACTTAAAAATTTAAATGGATGTAGTTGTCTAAAAAATGAATTAAATACAAAAAATATGGAAACAAACACAGTTGTCCAAAAAATGAAGTACAACAAAAATATATATAGAAATGAACGTAGTTTTTTGAAAAATGGAGATGTTAACAAAAAAATTTAAAATAAAACCAAGGAAATTCTATAAATGTAAAGCAATGGTATAAAAAATATAATCCGTAGTCACTCAAGAATATTATTTTATTCTAAGGATAGATAAAATTGAAACAAAGTAGTGCTATCATGTTTTTAAGATATGACAAAGAAGGAATATATAAGTGGGAAAATAGATTTAGAATAAAACTTATCTATCAAAGGGGGAATTAAATGGGTGGCAGGGTAAATGAAGGATAAATCAAGGTAGATAAACTCTTAATTGAAGTTAAGACACAAAAATTAAGTTTGTCAAAATAAGAGTAATTTTGACATTAAGGACTCTAAATAAATTCTCTAAATCACACAAATAGTAGGTCATCAAATGAAGTATGAATATCATCCCATGAAGGCTATATGCATAAAAATTAAAATGGACCTCCACTCCCACAATGTGTTCTCCATTCCTCAGGACCCCTTATAGAGTCATCAGTCTACTACAAATATTAGGTACTTGTGTGAGAAAGTAGGTAGCACTATAGATTATTTTCAAATTCTCCTATCCCAATCTACTGGCCTACCACACCATAATGGACCTTGACTCTATCATGAGGGAAAATGTGGATTTTTAGCTTCAATGGGAGATATAAGATATGCTATAAGTCACATATTTTGGTGTGATGTTAAATGTTTGATTTTTAAATTCATTTTTATCATTTCATTTTGTTTTAAATGATTTATATTTTAAAATTTGATGGCTTTTTCTATTCCTCCTCCATACAGATTGAGATAACTAAACATGGGAATTAAAAATGACTGTCATTTGAAAATTTTAGACTTGGTAGCTAATAAAGATAACTTAGAGAGGATGGTGTCTAATAGTTTTGTTTATTCATGTGAAATAAAAGTGTTATATTGACTTTGACCTTATTTTATCTAAAGTGGAATGAAAGGAAATGAAACTAAGGGGAATGAACATGAAACAAGGTGAATTATTTAAATCATCAAAAATGTGACAAAGTGAAAAGGGATAAAATGAAAGTGAAGTATGATTCCTTTTCATAAAAATGTATGTAAGTGTAGGTAAACATGATGACATAATTTTTTGTGAAAGTTTTATCTATAAAAGAAATAAAAACTAAAGATGAGAATATGGGATCACAAACTTTTAACCATTTTTTAACATTACATAAAAGGAACACTCAGTTTATTAAAGGTGTTTTGAAATAATATGTTTATTTTATGAGGAGAGCTTGGTCCTATCCATGGTCTTAGACTACAACTCGTGAAAGAGAAACCCAAATGGGTGCAAAAAAGGTTAAAATGGCATTTGTGAGGAGAGTTTAGTCCTATCCATGGTCTTACACTACAACTCACAAAAATAAAAACCCAAGTGGGTATAAAAATGGTGTAAAAAAATGGTAAATATGGTATTTATGAGGAGAGCCTAGTCCTATCCATGGTCTTACACTGCAAGTCACAAAAGATAAACCCAAGTGGGTGAACAAAGTATGTAAAAATGGTAAATATGGTATTTTTGAGGAGAGCCTGGTCTTATCCATGGTCTTATACTGTAACTTACAAAATAAAAACCCAAGTGGGTGTAAAAAGCATTGGAAAATAAAAAACTTGATATCAAAAATCAATGTATGAAAGTAAAAGGAATTTATGAGGAAAATTGGGTCTATCCACAGTATTATAATGAAACTCATGCAATAAATAAACCAAAGGACCAAGGGAAGGAAATAAAATTTATGTAAAAAGAGACTACTTCAGAGGGTGAGATCCTTATATAAATATTGCAAGAAGTGTTATTAGGATAGTATATAGAAGGATGATAAGATGGGAAATATTTAAGAAATGTTTTTTTTTCAAAAATTGTGCATTAGTCGATTCTTTTCAAACATGGCCTTCATTAGTCTTTAGGTGGTAAGTGTTAGGCCCAAGAATTTATTTCACTAAATAAGGGACCCACCATTTTTTAGTATATTTGCCTTATTTATCATGGGTATAGTGTAACTTAAGGACTAGATCACTAGCATTGAAAGTGTAGACTTTAACTTTTTTATTATGTTGTTTGGTGATGTGATCCTTGTATTGATGTTTATGTTAAAGAGTGGATATATGGTGTTCATAAATAATATTGAGGGCATGAAGATGAGATTCATGTAATTATTCATTGATAATGATACCATGAAGAGAATTTGAAACCATACACTGGGGAGAATGGTGTTGCCCCAGTGGCAGTATGTATGCTAGTAAGATAGGCCTAAAGTGTGGAATATAAGTGAATATGTTAATCAATGTGGGTTTATCGAATGGTATTTTGTAGAGTTTTATTGAAAATTTTTTTAGTGGCCTAAGATTGGCCATTGTATTATGGATGGTAAGGTGTGGAAAATTTGTAAGATATTTTAAATGTAGCACATAATGGTTTCATGTCCTTATTTTTGGAATTACCACCGTTATTATAAATTATATTATAGGTAAATATAAAGCTACAAATGATTTAGTTAAGGATAAATTTAGACATATTGGTTCTCGTGACATTGACAAAATGAATGGCTTTTACCCATTCAGTAAAATATTTAGTAGCAATAATGATAAAAACATGGCCATCGTATGACCAAGGTAATTTTTTAATGAGATCTATTCCCCACATGGAAAATGGCCAAGGAAACTCCATAGTTTGGAGCTCATTTGGTGGTGAATGTATTAAATCATCATGAACTTGGCAAGGATTACAATTTTTGGCAAAATTAATAGCATCCTTTTCTAAAGTAGGCCAAAAGTATCCCATACATAATCATTTACATGTTATAGCATATCATCTATAGTAACCAACACAAATTCCTCCATATACTTGTTTAAGGAGAAGAGGGACCTCTTCTTGCATGACAAAGTGGAGCAGGGTACCTTCAGTATTATGGGAATAAAGGGTGTTATATTGGAAGACATATTTAAAGGTTTGTTTACATATTCTATTAATTTCATGAGAACCTATGTTTGGAGGATAGGTTTAATGCTCAAGGAATTAAATGATGTTTTTGTACCATGGGCTTTGTCAAATAATTATAACCTCAATATGAGCAATGAGTGAATAATATGGTTGGATAGAATATGGTGACTTTCTTATTTGAATAATAAATTAAGAATCATTAAGTACTTGATGTGGATGAAATAGAGATTTTGAAGAAGCAAGGGAATCAATGATAGAGTTCTGATCTCTTAGAATTGGCCCAATGGTAAAAGAGGTAAACTCTTTGGTAAGTATGGTTGACATTTGATGATAAGCAACTATATTTTCACTTTTACACTAATAATCACCATTAACCTCGTAATAGATTAGTTATGATCACCCAAAGTGTGTAGATATAAGATATTTAAGTCAAGTGTTACTTTCATACATAAGATGAGAACTTCATATTCTGCCATGTCGTTAGTGACATAAAATGGTAGCTTGAATTCCAAAGGGATGATCTTAACATGAGGGTTAGTTATAATACAACCTACCCCATCTCCCTTGAGTCATTTGGTGCCATCAAGGTGAAGGTTTTAGGTGTCTTCATGTAAATCAATGGTAACTTCAGAGAGCTCTTTGATAAATACTTTATATTTAGTAGTATCAAGAATTATATTGGTATCTTATTGATTATTTGCCTCTAAAATAGTAGTGAAATTATGGAAATAATCTATAAGGGAGATAGCCTGATTAAGACCTTCAATATAGAGAATGTTATCATTGGGGAGATTATCTTGAAGGTGTTTTGTATCAGGTATGGGTGCCACTACAAGTTGGTCATCAATGACTTTCCCTTTTATATATTTATGTGTTATGATTTGAATGTCAAATTCCATCAAGAGAACCATCCATTTATCAATTCTATCTTTGGGTATAAATGCTTTGGATAAAAAATGAAGTGAATTAGAATGGACAATGACAAGTGGTTTGATAAAGCATATAATGATAGAGCTTTTCCACTGTGAAGTAGATAGCAAGGCAATCGCATTCTACTTTAGTATAACATTTTTTTTTAATCAATGAAGCCTCAACTAATATAGTAAATAACATATTATCTTCTTGTATCATCTTGTTTGAAAAGCATTGCCCCAACTAATATAGGAGTAGAAGAAGTGTAAAAAATTAAAGGATTATTAGTGGAAGGTGGGATAAGGGTGGGAGGATAGAGAAAATATTATTTCATGTTGTCAAATGCATTATGATAGGTATTATTCCATTTTAGAGCATTACCTTTCTTGAGAAGGGAATTAATAGAGTATATGTGGTGAGCAATTTATAGAATGAATCATCAGATTGCCCCAAGCTTATCAAGGTAAGTGTGAAGTCTATAATGGATAAAGGAATGGTCATGTTGACTATAGCATTTATTTTAGTAGGATCGACATCAATACAGTAAAGAAAGACTAAGAACCCTATAAATTTACTAGATGTAATGCCAAAGACACACTTGTATGGGTTGATTCTAACTTTATACTTGATTAATAGATCAAAAATGATAGCTAGATCAGGGAGATGTGTTGTGCAACTTTTTGATTTATTAATGATGTCATCCACATAGGTTTCCATAATTTTGTGTATAACATCATGAAAAATATGAGTCATGGCACATTGATAGGTAGCTCCAACATTTTTAAGGCCAAAAGGAATTTTAACATAGTAATAGTTCCCCATTATGTAGTGAATGGTTTTATGTCTTGGTCTTTAGGGACCGTGAATTTGATTTTATCCTTAAAAAACCATCCATGAGTGACAACATTTCATATCCAGTAGTTGAATATATGATGGCATCTATTGAAGGTAATGGAAATTTGCCTGTGAGACATGAAAGGTTAATATTATGAAAGTTGATGCATATACAAATGGCCATGGTGACTTTTTCATGAATAAACATAATGGTTTACACCCATTCAAAAAATCCAATAGGTTTAATAAAATTGACATCTAATAGTTTGATAATTTCTTTACGGCATAGGGTAGATATTTCTATCATTTTTATCAAACAATTTTAGCATCTGGGTATGTGATGATGTTATGCACTATGATACTAGGGTCAATCCTAGAATTTCCTCTTAAAACCAAGTGAAAGATTCATAATATTTATCAAGGAATAGGCAAATGTTATCATGCTCAGTTGATGTTAGTTCTTTAGAGACAACTATGGGTCGAGGACATGAGGGTATACCATATTCTATTCTCATAGTTTCTTTAATGAACATAGCATTTCCATCTTTAAAATTATATGAAATATTGGGAAAAGAAGAAATGGGATTTATTTTAGGATATACACTAGTAATTAAGTTATTAAAATGAGGAGTTTTTCAATTGAAATTTCCAATTTTATGATGTTATAGTGGAAGTTGAGGTTCTCTAGCATGGAGTAACTCAAGTATGGTTTCATCACTAGGGATCGTGGGTAAGCATCTATATTATTCCACATATATTTTTAGATAAATGATTTTATTACCATGGAAATCATATTCATAATGTACCTGGCATACATATATTTCCTTAACATCAAGGATAATTTTAGGTGTAGGTAGAATTATTGGTGAAGGTTGATTGGAGTCAATTAGATTGATAATAGTTGTATCTATAGAATCATTAGTAGGGAGGAGAGTTGGTAGAGTGATTGGTGATATAGAAGGTATAAAAGGTTCTATAATTTTTTAATTTGTGAGATGTAATATTGTTCAACAACCTAAGGGGTATCGATAAATGGAGAATTAATTGGAGGTACATGACCCTTAGGTTCTAACTCACTTTCCATGGAAATGACATAAACATTGTAGTTAAAATCATGTATTTTGGCTAAGTTTTGTTGATAGTGTTGAATTTCTAAGTCTCATGATTAAGCTTTGGCTATGATGTAGCTATCATCATAAGTGTAAGAGATATTACATGCTTGTGTCTCTAAAGGAGCATCAGAAGGAGAAACACCTAGTTCACTAAATTTATGAGGTGACATGGTTAAAGGGTCTTGAAATAACTTGGCCACTCTATATTCATTACATGTGAAGCCATCCTCTATGTAAGATCCTTCATGTGAATTACATGGAGGGAGATTAATGATCTCATTGACAAGAGAGATGGTATGATTATGGGGTAACAAGGAAGGAGGGAGCCACTCTAAAATGTAAGGTAGTAACTTAGTAGTACTATAAGTGTTTTGAAATTCATTTGGCTCATCATCATCAAAATCAACAAGAGTGACCTATAAATATGGATTCAGTTTGATGAATTCAAGTAGAAGTGTAATAGAAATTTATGGAATGGTTGGAATCTAATACTGAGATTTAGGGTTGCATAGCTAAATACTCATTGGACTAGGATCAACATCATGTTTATAAAATTTAACATTATGAATAAATTTAATACATTAGGTACCTGAGGAGGTAATATCCCTCACGTCTTGTGTCCATGGGCATCCTAGGAGTATATTATATGATAATGGTAAGTCAATAAACATGATATGAGTACATGTGGTTTTAAATCCAATAGTGAGAGGGAGCCAAATACAACCAAGTGGTTTTTGATTCATCTTGTCAAATACAAAGCATTCAAGATGAGTTTTCTTTATATTATATTTTTTATACCCAAGTTTTTTAATTAGCAAAAGGAATATAACATTAATTCCTAACCCTTCATCTACTAAGACTTTTCAAATAAGGATGGTATTAATTGTGATTTTAATGAAGATAGGTTGGTCATTGGCTCAAAAGATAATTTCATCATTGATCATATTTTCTTCAAGGAATTAAATGGAAGGTTTATAATAAGGAAAAATAATTTCAATAGTATGAAATTTTGTAAGTGAAGGCTCTTGAGGAGTTTGTTCCATTTCTATGATAAGTGGTTCTTCAATTGATTGTAATTGTTATATTAGGAATTTGCGATGATTTAGAGAGGTATGAACTAACTCCATGAGTGTTATTTTATAAGGCATAAATTTAATTCCTTATAATAAATTGTTTTTTGAAGATGAAGAACTAGCTTGAGGCTTGGAAGGTAGAATATTTTTGGTAGGGTAAGAGCTAGTTTGAGGTTTTGATTGTGGAAGGGTTTCCTCATTGGTTTTAGAAGGTACATTTATTGAGAAATATTGTCATTGATGTCAAGGTTGATGTCATTTTATGTTAAGGTTGACATCATTTATTTCAAGGTGCATTTGGTGAAGATGCATGGTGAATGGTCTATGAGACATGAGCTTGTGTGCTTGATGTGACAAGGAAGTCATATGACAAGAGAGAATTTGAAGGCAACCTAATGTATTTTTATTGAAATAGAATTTAAATGAAACCTAATTATTATTATGTTTTTGATATAAAGGTTTAGTTTAAGTGAGAATTAAATCATGTTTGAGTACTAGTTCTTGAGTCCAAGGTGTCTTGAGAAGCCTAGTCATAACAAACATAGTCATATCATGAGTATGTGCATGATGAACATGAAGAGTTATGTGAAGAGGTATGAAATCATTTAGGGAGAATTTAAGGCATGTGAGAAAGGTTTAGAATCATCAAATAGTATTTCAATATTAGTTTTCAATCTTCAAATGCTTGAGAAGCCTATTTGTGACACTAGTCATATCATGAAGATTCCTAGTGAGAAGATTTAAGCATGGTGGCTTGGTGATATGGATGCACGTAGGCATAATAGGATATATAAGGTTTCGTGATCATGAATATGAATCATTTGATCACTCATGAGAGTTTTAAGGTGAGCCTACATGGGTATGACCTTAAGTCTAAATTTTCAACTAGACTAGTTCTAGACCCTACCTGACCTAATGAGGTGTCATGAGGTGTTGTCAAGTCTTATGAAGGATGTAAATTAGTGTCTGAGCATGAGATGTGTTTATTGAGTTTGATAATGAGGTGGAGAGTGTATAGAAAGAATCTTCAAGGACATATTTTAGGCTTAATATGGTTTACAGGTTAAGGTATAAGAGAGTAAAGAGAGAGAATGTGGCCTAGTGAGGGGTTATAAGCATATTTCACTATGTTTGAGCTCATATAAGCATGGATAAAGGTATGATATGTTTTTTCAGTCATGTTTACAAGGTTTGAAGTCATGGTTTACAAGATAAGGTATGAAAAGTGGTTTTGAGGTCTCTTATATATACAGAATGAAGGGTTCTCAACCTGAGGACTTTTAGGTGTTCATTAGAACATCTAACCTGATATATAGGTTGACATACATTTTTCATTCATGTATATAATCAAGAAACTTGACCACCAACTTATCTCTATTATTTTCTCCTAACTTTGACTTGCTTTAGTTTTGATTGTTCTCAATCTTAGATTTCAAATCAATTTGTACTTTGTCTTATTTTCCTCTTTAAGACTCATCAACCCTTTTGGATATTCACCCATCAACATTCATTATAACTTTGACAACCTATCCTATCTACACAAAGGCTTATAGATAACTCTTCATTAGTTCCAATCCTTTAATTAATGATTCAAAGATTCATTATCTAAATTAAGGTGATTTATGTCCTTCATATGTTATTCCTACTCCTTTTTTCCATATACGATCCTAATGACCTCTCATTACACTTCATGCAATCTTTCCCCTCTTCACGCATTTCAACATACTCATTTGTAGCCTTTTTTAAGACATTTATTATTTATACAATCTTATACAAACCCCTATCTAGAAATAATCATCATCTATAGATACCCTCTAATATATTCTTGATTTTCACAAAGTTTAGACTTGAACTCATCCTTTAGACCCCTTTTTCAACCCATTTTATACCACTATTTAGGCCTATTAGGACTACAACCCTAGTTTCAACACACAATCCTTGTTATAGGTATAAACAAGTAATAATCTAGTAAATAAACTTTAAAATGTATTAATATACATCATAACCTATAAAATGACCAATTTTTAGGACTTTTCACCAATTATATCTCTCTATACATGTTTTTGTGTTAAAACCCTAACACAGGGTTAAGCCTGCCAATCACCACCTGAGAAGGCTTAATTTACATTTCCAATCATTTTAATGAGATTCAAACTACTATTAAAGTTGATATAGTACTGTGTTACCTATTATCTCCTATATCAATCAATAAGTCTCCACAATCATTATTTTCTTCAAGATTCTATTCATATTCTAAATTCCTCAGAATACACAGTCATAGTTTGTGGCTTTCAGGAGCAAGTTATTTAGGGTTATATCTTATTTATAGGATCCCAAACCATATATAATATTGATTATGGTAATAATAAATCAATAACCACTCGTTATGGTTCCTTTGTTACATTCTTACCATGTTTTATTCACTCACTATCTGTGTATACTTAGTCTAAACAGGGGTAAACAATCTAGTTTATAAGAGAGATTGAAAAATATCAAATGAAACTCATTTCCAAACTTAAATAACACAAAAAAAAACTCACCAAATTTAGGTTAGGCATCAAATACACCACCTTGTAATTCTTGTTTCATCTTATCAATCAAAACATAGTTTATTTCACCATTGTTGCATATAATAAACAGGGTATAGTTCAGTCTGTAATCTTGAACCTTAAGATTTTATAGCCACATTAGAATATTATTATGACATGATCTAAAGTCACACTCAATATACTAATATATCAACACATCTCTTCAATTAAATGATCTATTCCTATTCCATTCAACATAGAATACAGTCATTTTCATACCACATAGTTACCACGAGATTAGGTTTGCAACCTTATTTATTTACCCATAAACCTTGAAGTCATCCAAAAAATGTTTGATAACATTAAGTAAAAAATAAACTCACCTCAAGGAATAGATATCATATAATCAAATATTCATTCAAACTTTCTTCCACTATCATATAGAATATAGTCATTTCAAGAAAATATATAGTAACACAGGGTCTTCAATGTTTTGATTTCAAAATACAAAAGCTTCATATTCAACTTCTTGGGGTTATATATTCATTTTCCATCTGAACCCAACCCAATAAAAATTATACCTTGAATTAATCTTGTCACAAGATAAATTTATATTAAAAAAAACCTCAAAATTGACCCTAACTAATTTCTAACTTCTCTTTGTATGTTGGAGAAGTACAAAACTACCTAACTCCTAACTTAACCACTAGGATTATTCATTATGTGAGTCATTTAGGTGCCACTAACAACTTACACCATAAGTACATGCTATATCTACCTCCTACTATAAAGATAATTGATCCACAAATCTAAACCAAGATTCAAAAATTCAAATGAGGAATTGGTAGGAAAATGCCAAAATACCTCAAATTCAAGTTTGACACAAAACTAACACTTTAAAATGTTTCCTAGAAACCTAAAATGACCAAACAACCTACTAAAGACTCTAAACATGAAAAATTATATCATGTGTAAAAGGAGGTAGTGATGCTCTTACATCATAACCTCTACATGGGAGAGATGGGTAAGGGTCCTAGCTAAGATCTCCAGGCATTAGTTTTGGAAATTAGGGGCAGTCCTTTATGAATAATAGTTAACACCAAAATAGTGTTAACCCTCTCTAAAATCCTAACAATGTCCCAACATGAAATATATTATTCTAAAGTTATTATACTATATTTTTATGGCTATTTAAGTGATTAGAGGTTTATTCAACTCTCCCAAGCACCTCTAAGTGTGATTAGTTTATCAGGTGTGTGGGTAGACCCTATAAAAAAGTGCCAATTTTTTGGAGATTTGTTGTAGTAATCAAAGTTGACAAAGTAAAATTTACTAAATGGATGGAGGAAAAATATTGAGAGTTTTATTTTTTGTCTATGGTGGTTTATGGATAGGTTATATCCCTTAGGTGTGCTAAACTGGTCATACAATACAACCTTTTGTTAACAAGCCTAATGGTGCAAATAATGAGAAACCCCGACAGAAGTGTGAAGTTGATTATGAATGTGTTCTCATGGAATAGGGATGAATAAAATTGAATGGATAAATTTTTCAATACATTTAATATATATTCATATTTTTTATAAGTTTTGGAATCCATTGTTTATAGTGAAAATGTTGCTCATAATTTCACATGTCTTGTTGATATGAGACAATGAGGTACAAGGTCATGAGATTGGTCTAAAAATACCAATATATAAATTTTACCATATTATATTTCTATCTAATAATGGTCTAATTATTTCATAGGATCATCCACATGCATTAGGAATCTTTCAAAGTGGTCATACATGTGTTGAAGGTCAAAATCACCATGATTATGCTTCAAGGCAAACTAGCAATTCTGGGTAAGCAAGTTGCAGCAATGAGTTTGAGAGTCTATGCCTTGATTTGAAGCATATAATGTGCATATTTTTTCTATTTTTTACTTTTATTTCTTATCTATTCTTTACAAAAACTTGGAATTCAGTGTAAAAGGTTGAAATATTGAAGCTAAAATGGCTTATCTGGCTGAGTAAGGTCTGAGAGAGAGAAGGTCAACAAATTGGTCTGCAAGACCAATAGTTTCCAATATATATTATGATATTTTTGTTGAATTTTATTTTTATTATGTTTTAGGATCATTTTCATTCATTTTAATCCTTTGATTTTGTTCTTTCAGGTGTCATAAGTTCAAGTTTCCATGACTGTGTTTTGAGACTAGTTGGTAGCTCAGAGTGAGCATTTTGCAGGAAAGAGTTTGAGCAATTATACCATGATTTGTGAAGACTAAATCATATGGTGATTAACCTAAGGTCATATATATTTTTTATATTTTTTTTTCCTAATTTTTTATTAAAATTGTGTTTATGCTTCAATTTTTCTATACATAATTTTTGTGGATGAGAAGGCTTAATTATGAACAATACAAATGGTATGCTTCAAGTAGTGGTTGGAGATAAAATGTGTTATGGATCCTACATGAGATTATAAGAGGTCTATTGGAGTGTAATATTATATTTTTCTACCATTTGAGGTATTTTAATTTGTTTTAAGGAAGGTAAAGTGTAATGTGTCCTAGAATAGACCTAATGAGATTAGGTCTCCATGAGACCTAAAGATGAAATAAGGCCTAATTGAGATATGTCAGACCTAAAGGGACTCAAATCACATTTTATTAATGTTTATGAAATTTATTAATATCCATTCCATGGCTGACCTAAGTTTCTAAGGTGTTTGGCTAACCAAGAAGGATATGAACAAGAAACTTGTATAAATACAAGGCAGGTTTAGGCTTATTTATGTGTGTAGAGAGAAAGTAAATAAAATAACATATTACATAGCATAATGAGGTATTTTAGACCATCATAATATTATATATGATATATGATGAATATTTTACATAGGTTTTATTTATGAGGATAAAGGTTATATGACCTAATTAGTCTTAAAGAGATGAATTTGAGCGAAGAGACCTAGAAGGCAGTTTGAGAGAGATATGAGTGTGAAGAGCTCAAAGGGTGGTCATCATCATTTGGTTGAGAAAAAAAGTATCTTTAATGTGATAAAATCATTTAGGTGTTTGAGTTAGTGATGATTCATTTATGGGATTGGTGGCTCCTTATAATTTGGTGTTCCATGTGAAGTTGGTGTTTCACTAAATTTGGTATTTGTCTTATATGATTGTAGTCCATTTGTATATATCAATGGGTTTTCTTTCCCTTGAGCTTTTATCACATATGTAATGTGTTCATGTTTTGCATGCTTATGTGAATATGTGTTTATTCTTGTAAGATCTATATGCTTGTTTGAATGTTTCATGACTGCTTAAGTGAGATTGTTAAGAAATTTTTTTGAAAACTGATTCACCCCCAATCTCAGTGATTTTGCTTCCAATAATATTAGTGGTAGTGTTATCTTTGAGAATTTTTTTTTGAGTGATGGTTTCTTTGGATTTGTGATGGTATCTTTATGGGAGGGTTTATGTCGATAATTAACTTTATCTATATTCATGTATTAAGAATTGGTATAGTATTGGTCATAGTCAACGTCAATTACATAGATATCCTGGTTTAAATGTTATGGTTGGATATAAAAAGATTTTTTGGGTTTCTAGATGAAAAAGGATTGAAATCTTGTTTATTTCAAGAGGTAGTAACTTTATCATGATAATTTATTTTGATTATAGAATCATGATTGAATGTATCTCTTAATATAAAAGAAACTACAAATTTGGTACTCCCACAGCATGTTTCATGGGAATGATAGACATCGACATGAAACCAATAAAAAAAATTAGGATCATACATGTAGGTGGATTATTATCATAAGTGAGTGGTTTATAATGTGTTAAAAGTTGTTCATTTGTTGAATAGTTAGGGTGCATGGGAAGCTTGGGGATTATCCATTGTGGCTACTCTTGGTTTTTTTAAAGGAGGATTGCCAGTTATTGCTTTTTTGGAGTGTCAAAAATATCCCTTTATGGTTTTAGTATTGGGTTCAAACTATTTCATAAGAAATTATTATCACTTAGCTTGATTGATAGCATCATTTAGAGTTTAGGTAGCAAAATTTTGGACCTTGTTTTGAAGGGATGGTGTTAAGGTAGTTATGAAGAGTTTGAACAAGTTATCATTAGTCATTTTGTGATCATCTTTGTGCACCAAATATTTCCAAAATTTGATAAAATCATGAGATGATTTAAAATGGGATTTTTTAGCATTAATGAAATGGCTAAGATAATTTTTAAGAAGATCATTGTGTTGAAATTCCTTAACTAAAGGATTGACTAAATCCTCAAGTTGTCATATAGAATGTTGGGAGAGTTAGTTATACCATTCTAATACATCACCTATGAATGTTTTAACTAAAATTTTGATAGTGGTTAATGTATTAGTTTGAATCCACTCTTTATAAAGATTACCAAATTATTTAAGGGAAGATGCAATGTCTTTAGTCCTATTATATTTAATAGCTGGAGAAATATTACCAATATCAATAAAAATAATGAATGGGGTTAAAGATTCATTTTGAATGTTTTAAGGCATCATTTTGTACATAATAGGTTGGGGAATAATATTTCATATGGCATATGTAAGAGGTGAAGGGATGAAATTTTGGTTATTTTAAGGAATAAGAATAGGAGTTTGATTAGCCATGTTTATCAAATAATGTTGTATTTGAATCATTTGAGAAGTATTATATATTTGCATGATATTCATTTGTTACACTATTTGTGCAAAAATTTGAGTGGTATCAACTGGTGGATTAGTGTTGGGGGTGGATTGTTAGGATTGGTAGAAGGTACATTCCCTAAATTAGTATTAGGGGGAGAGTTCATAGGTGGTAGATTGATAGGAGGTGATTTGTTGGTGTTTAGAAGGTTTCCTATGGGGTTGTTGGTTTGGCTTGTGTCAATTGACCCCACAGTGGAATAATTTGATTTAAAGAACTAATTATCTTGATAAGTGTAAAATGAATTTGATCCATCAATCTCATCAGTTGGATTAATTTGGACCATGTCGCAATCCAAAGATGAGGGATGAGCAAAGATGCTCCAAGAGTGAAAATACTCTTAGATAGAAAAGGTAGGAAGAAAAGAACATCCCATATATCATCTAAATTGATTTAAGTTATCCAAAAGGATTCCAATAGGGGATTTCATGATGCTTAAATTAAGAATCTAAGACTAGAAATAAAAGGTGAAAAATAAGAACAAAGTCAGCCAAATATCAAACAGTAATAGCTAAGATGTATAGAGTCAACTGGGTCAATAGGGTCTATAATAAATATCAATAGAATAAGATGTAAAACACATGGTGGAACTACTCGATTGTGTTCTATAGATGGAAAAATTGATAGAGTGTAAAATACATAGTCAAATAGGTCAACTGTGTACTAAAGATAAATAAAACAAGCATCCTATAAGAGACTAAGTTGATGGGTTCAATTGTGTTTTGACGATAGGGAAAATTTTTGCAATATAATAGATTAAAAAATTCAATTGAGAAAACAAAAAATTAGATAAAATGTGTTTAATCTAATTATAACACACAACATAAATCATGTTCCAACATTGGCTAGTACAAGGTTTGTAATACAAACTACAATTTGTAAAGAGTAAGCAACAAAACTAGAATATAAATGCTAATTAAGTGGTCATTACTAAAAAATTTTAAGTTACAATAAATTTTAAAATTAATGTGATAGGGAGTTAGCTATAATAAGTAACTAAAAAATCAAATCTAAGGATAGTTTCAGGTAGTTTAGGCTGAAATGGATCTATATTAGTGATGGTAATGGCTTGGTATTAGGGCCTACCCTCTCACTTCACAATCCCACAATGATAAGGGTGTTGGATGATTTTCCAATATATACCATCAACCACATATTTATAATTATCCATAAAATAAAGTTAGCTTCCCCATTAATGATGAAATCCAAGTAGGTAGACCTTGGTAATAAATTGTTTAATGTTTTTTGGTGTTAAGTGATTTGGAAGTGTGTGAAAAATAAAAAATAGTGTGACAAAAAAATAAAAACCTCTTATTTAGTCTATGTTTGTTACTCTAACAAAGCAAGAAAAAATGAAAATGAATTAATTTCTAGCAAGATAGGTTAATTCATTTATTTTTTAAGAGTACAGAGTCAGTTCAGGAAACACTATATACAAATAGTATAGAATAGAGTCAACATGGTTAATGTTGTATGTGGATGCAATATCCAAAAGAACATAATTGAATAATTTGACCTAGTCTTTTAGATAGGAAAGTAAGCTACAGAATTATGTTGACCTAGTCAACCCAGTTCGTTGTATGGTTACAATATTATAGACTTCCAACTTTAAAAAGTAGTACTATAAGTGAAGAACATAAATGACTAAAAAGGTAAGAATGAACCTGATAATTTTTTAAGGTGCTGAATTTTCTATTTTTATTTTGTGTTACTCAAATGATGATTTTTATTACTAACAGAGTCGACTAAGTTGGTAAAGTCTGCAAAATCTATATGCTAAAAATGAACTACTAATAGAGTTAATTGGGTCAACTAAGTTTTAAAACCTATGTTTGAAAAATATAACTGAGTTGATTTGATCGACCTAGTTACATGTTGTTGGATAATACCTACATAAATAAATACATAGTTGATTAGAGTGACTATGTGTCAAACCTGTACATAGAATGTTAGATTGTATTAATAGGTTTGATATATTACTATAGAAATAAAAATATATAATCGATGATAATAAATAAATGCATTATTAAAACCTTATAAGGGTTAATTTCACATCAGGTTCACCAAAATGTATACAAGGGAAAGTGAAGCTCATCTACAAATTAATCCTAGCTTAAAGAAGATAAATCACACTTATCCTTCCACTTGTCATTACATTTAGATAACTAAGGTCATGATCAAGATGTATTCACTAGACCTAATCAAGGGGTCCTTTAGCAAAATAATATCACTAAAAAAGGTTCCAAAGCCTCTATCCAAACAACACCATGTAATAACCCTAGCTAAGTCATATGTTTTATTACTCATAAAGTAAATGACAAGGTAAATTAAAATATAACCTATTGCTCACTAAATCTTGTGACACAACATGGGGGTAATAAATATGAAAGTAAACATGCATATAATATCTCTAAATTCAATATAGAATAAATCCTAATGCATGGACAGAGAACCATATAAGCTAACAAATATAAATCTATCTATTTAACAAGGAGGAGCAAGAGTTTAGGAATGCATACCTTGAATACAAACCCATCAAGCCTCAATCTCTCCCTTGACCAATGGTGCTTTGAAAGAGGTTATAGTGTATGTTGAAGAAACTAAGGATGGATAATGGAATATAGTTTATGCAAGGACATCCTAGTGAATCCCAATTTTTCACAAGATAATATTCTTTTCTCCAATGGTTAAACCCTAAGCAAATGACTCCTCAAGTAGAATGGTGGATAAGTATATGCATGAATAATGATTTAATTATTCATATATTTACAATAAATGGTATAAATGATGTGTATATATAGTTGGATCTAGCCCTAAACCTTTTTGTAAGTTTAGCCAATAGAGTTATCCCAATCGACCTTGTATCATTAATTAATAAAATTAGTTAGGTCTTAGACTAGGTAGGTTGAGACCAACCTAATATAGTAACATGATCATATATTTTAAGTACAGTTTCAGTCTAGGGTGACTTTGTTTTTTAAATTTTTATAAAAAATTGGCTTAGGTAGGGGTTATTTAAGGTAGTGAATTACTTGAAGGAGTGTGTAAGGGAGGTGTCAAAGCATAAGGAAGTGTATAGGAAAGGTTTGTGTTGGTTAGAAAATGTGTTATAGGAGACAAATATATTGAGAAGTGCCAATGGTATGCTCACCCCTTTCCCATTGCACCCTTTAAGGTGTGCACTTAGAGATATTGAGACTCAACAAGTTCCTACAAGAGAGAAAGCATCAATAATTGATAAAAATTGAAATTATTATGTGTATATAGTGACTATGACTACACTACAATATAGGGTCATGTTAAATTTAATTCCATTATTATAAGCATGTTTTAGTGGGAATAGTGTCTAAATAGTGTGGCATGCCCATATATCTCAAAATGAGGTCATTCTAAGTGATTAGTCAGATTCCAAATATATGGGTGGTTGTTGTTCACTTAGCTATTATCAGTCAAGGAAGAAGGGAAATACATAAGGTGTGATTGTTTATAGATATAGGGGTCAAAAAGTAGGCAAATATATAGGGCCTAGTATTTTATGTATTGAGGGTGGTATTTATAGATTATATCTATAACCCTCCTATGTGTTGTGTCATAAATACATCAACTTGAAAATGTTGTGTTATGTTTGATTTTTATTAGCATGAGTAAGAAATATCCCAAATCCATGTCCATTGTTTCATGACTATCAATATTTTTAACCAAGAGGGAACAAACCAAATTAGGTGAAAGGTCTTCCTAGGGTAGTTCTCTATCTCTAGTTTTATTTTAATGAAGATGAATAATTTGATAGAAATAACTATCCTATATATAAAACTATAACTAGGATATTCTATATTGAACTCTCTATCTAGATGGTATACTGAGCCTACTGATAAATTATAATTAACATGTGGGACTTATATCTAGATGAAAAGCCTATTGTAAGGTTGATTTGACCCTCCCCCTTTATTTATATGGGGATCCAACTAATAGAGAGGGATCAAATGACTATATTAGGCCTTCTATCTAGATGGGATTGAGCATATAGATATTATTTTAGATTTGAATAACTATTCTTGATTAGAATGTTAAGCACTCATTGGAGACATGACAAGATTAGAGCATTTAGGATTGATTGAGCATATATATATAGTCCCTTAAATTTGATTATTTATACTCAATTAGGCCCTCTCCCTTCCCTTTCCTTTCATTTCATTTCCTTTCCTTTATCTAGATGGGGATGGGGATGAGGATCCTACCAATTCAAATTGATAAATATCAACCTAACTAGTTATGAGGCTATATATATCCAACTAATCCTAATGATTAATTAGGATAGATATAGATAGATATGTTTGATTAGGATTAATATAGATAGAGTATTTATTATCAATTTGAATTAACCAACTATGAGGATATATATAGTCAACTATGAAATACAAAAAATAAGATGAGATGATAACATTCTAAAGTGGGATAGGATATAGTGGAATTGACCTATTATGAGAATGAGACTATATGGAATACTAAGGCAAGGAATTGATCACTTGGCTTTCTATATCCATAGACCATTAGTGGCCTACTCCTCCATATAGAATATCATATTTTATTATATATGTGATAGATATATCTCTAATTTATTTTTTTTATTTCCCATCCAATCCACATAGATTATCTATTTTTCCAACCCAACCATGCACATATATCCAACCATGCCTATCTATATGAACCTATGTACATCACTAGTCCTAGTTGGGCCAACTTAAACTACATGGGTAGGGTAGAGCTCTAGTATATCAACTATAATATTTGATTGGGGATAGTGCATGTATAACCTATATATAGATGATTGGACCATGTCTATAAATAGGAGGAAACTAGGGTATTGGTTATTATAATAAGGGAGGGGTAGGTGGTGATTAGGCCCTCCTCCCCTAAGATATATCTTATTAAACTTAGCTCTATGTGGCCCTCCTTCCCCAAAAGGGAGAGGGGGACATATCAATATGGTCATTATGGTAGGATTTTCCTCCTCCCCCTCTCCCCCTTGGGCCCTTTGGGTAAATAACTTTGTTCTTGGGTTTAATGTGTATGTTTGATTAACCCATAGTTATTTCAAGTCCAAAGTTGATAGCACTCCTTCAGTCCTCTCCTAATTTCGAGAACCTAGCCAATTATTAACTAAGTGCCCTTTCAGGTTTGGTATTATTAAAGATTGGTTAGGGTGTAGGGTTAAGTCTTAAAATTAGGGGATCAAAGAATTTTTAGATCTCTTGTCTAGTTGTCTTCATTCTTTTCACAAAGTGAATCCTATAGTGTATATGAGTGATATATGGGGAAGGTTTTCCTAGAATATAAATGCCTTAAAAAGGGAGGTAAATGTCATTGAGCACCATTCATTTTATTATAACTATATATAGATAGGGGTACCTGCACTCTTATGACTTATATAAAATAATATTCTCTATTATCCCTCTCCCTCCCCTTTCCTTTCCTTTCTTTTATCTAGAAGGGGAGCCTACTAATTTAGACATAGTAGATGAGACTATTTGATCATCTCTAGTCACTTCTTTCTCTAAATAGGTTAAAATTCCCCATCTTTTTTCAATATATGCCTTGGTCATTCAATTGGGTATTCAATTAGGTATTAAGTATTAAATATATGATCAGGTAAGATATATATAGTCAAGATTAGAAATAGGTATTCAATATCAATATATGGATTGGGTATTTTATTGGGTAGGGAATACTCAAGTAGGTATGTAAATAAGGATAAGTAGGTAGGTCATACTCAAGTACGAGTAGGTAGGTAGTGCATACTCAAGTAGGTTAGCCTAGAAGGATAGGTAAGGAATACTCAATTATAAAAAGATAGGTAGGTAGGGAATACTCAATTACAAAAAGATAGGTAGGGCATAATCAAGTTCAAGATATGGCTTAGGTATTTAAGTAGGGCATACTCAAGATCAAAATATGGCTCTGATATTCAATTGGATAGGTTATACTTAGGTAGGTAAAGTAGGTAGGGCATACTCAATAGGTAAAATAGGTAGGGCATATTCAATGGTATTTATATATATTACATACATAACATTATTCAAAACTTCATTTCTCATTATATCTATCAGAAAGGAAGCTTACCTTACCAAAAACAAATGCTAAGTAGGTAGGGCATAACTAAGTAAGTAGGGAAAGAATATATACAATATATAGATCAAGAACCAAGCTTACCTTGATAGTTAAGAATATATTATATAAAGGGAACATAGGTATAACAAGAATAAATCTATATATCAGGAATTTAGCTTCCCTTACCTTATTGGATAGGGAATAGCTAAGTAGGTATGGTAAGAATAAATCTATCTATTAGAAAATAAGCTTCCCTTAATAGCCATGCCTTAATCCAAAATTAAAACAAATATAGATAACAAGAAGGCAAACTTCCCTGGATAGCTTTTCCTTACTCCTTACTATCCATCAAGAAGTAAATCCTCCCTTGATATGTTATTATATGAATTAAAGTTAGATATCAAAAAAGAAAGCTTCCCTTTCCTTATTCCTTAGCATAGATGAAGTAAGTAGGATAATATTTCAATTCCTTAATGGGTAGGGAAAGTTAGAGATTAGGTTAGAGCCTTTAGAATGGTTTCCCCTATATGTTTATGGTGGGGGACCCATTCCTATCCATCCTTTGATATACTATATTAGGGATCAAGGAATATTCAAAGTATGGCAATGCCCCAATTTGTCTTTAGGGCCCACTAGGCCATGCCCTAGCTCTAAGTGGACCCTCATCAATACACGAGACTAAGGTATATGCCCTTAATTGCCTTTATGTATCAATTTGGGTATATATTAGGTTGGGTATAGATTAATTTGGGTTTGGAAACATACTCTATCAACTACTAGATTGGAACACACTCTACTAGATTGATGACTACCTATCTATCTATCTAGCAATATGTTTTACTAAAGATATACAGTCAACTATAGGGTTGGGATTGGGATTCTCAATTAATTATAATCACCACTATATATATAGATATAAATTTGGATTCTTAACTCTAGGATCAAGATTTCTAGATACCCAAATCTTGATTTATATATGTAAGTAATGTAATTTCATTACACCCTTTACTCTATTTCTTGCCTTTTTATTCTAGTCCACAACTCTGGATACACACTCTTTCCAATTCAACTTATAGATCACCATATAGATCTTTTGATCCCATTAATTATATCTTTGAGTTCCTTATTTGAGTAAAATAAAAGTTTCTTTGGGCCTTATTTGAGTGAGTAAAATTTGGAATTGGAAAATAAGCCAATTAAGCACAAGGAATAAGTTATTGTACCCACCATCAAGGTATTAGATGGAGTGATTAAGGATGATGATGGATGAGGAGGGAGTGAGTAGAGATGATGAGGGATGATGAGGGAGTCATTAGGGATGATGAGGGATAGTGAGAGTTAATGGAGTAATTAAGGATGATGAGGGAGTGATTAGGGATTGTGAGGGTTAATGAGGGAGTGATTAGAGGTAATGATGCATGAGGAATGAGTGATTATGGATGATGAAGTAATTATTAGGGATGATAAGAGATGGTGATGGTCAATGAGGTAATGATTATGGATGATGAAGTGATTAAAAATTATGAGGGATAGTGAAGGTGAATGGGGGAGTAATTAAAGATGAGGAGGGATGAATATGAGGGAGTGATTAGAGATGATGAGGAATGGTGAGGATCAATAAGGGATTGATTATGGATGATGATTAATTGATTACAATTGATGAGGTATGGTGAGGGTAAATGATGGAATGATTAGGGATGATAAAGAATGAAGGAGCGATTAGGGATGATGAGGGATGATGAAGTAGTGATTATGGATAATGAGGGAGTGATTAGGGATGGTGAGGGTTAATGAGGGAATTATTATGGATGATGAGGGAATGATTACATATTATAAATAATTTTGAGGTTCAATGAGGGAGTGATTATGCATAAAGAGGAATGAAGAAGTAGTGATTATGGATGATGAGGGATGATGAAGTATGATGAATCAGTGATTAGGGATGGTGAGGGTCAATGAGTTAGTCATTAGGGATGATGAGGGAGTGATTAGAGATGATGAGGGATAGTAAGGGTCAATGAAGGAGTGATTAGGGATAATGATTAATGAGGAACCAATTACTAGGTGTGATGAGGGATGAAGAGGAAGTGATTAGGGATGACGAGCATGTGAAATTAACACAAAGTGGTTATTTGATGTGTGTAGGTCATAAATATGACATATACTACCCCAATCACATCACTTTGGCTTGAGTTCAAAGTTAATAGTTTTTAAAATTCAATTTTTACAAGCCTAAGACTCTTATAAATGCTAAGAAGTAATCCAAAAGAAATAAAAACCTAAAAAATTGACTATATGTTTACCAAAAATGGACATCAATTGTAAAAATTATGCCCTAAAATCCCTAGGTTCAATATTGAGACCTTGAAAATGCCTAAGAATTGACCATATTGGATTTTATAAAACTATCTTCCACATTGTAAGGCATGTAACTATGATACCAAATCTATTAGCTGCAGAGTGACCATAATTTCTTATATTTACTAAAATAAATTTAAAGTATACTTATAATTAACATTTATTTTAGTAAACCATATGCTATTATATGATCTACCACTTCTAATATATCTTTTGTGATTTTTTTGTGTAATGTGAAGATAACATGTACGTGTTCTTTTCACTATACAAAATGCATATGTGTTTGGCTTCAATATTTTTGACCCTAGTCTTAAATAACATGTACATATTATGGATATTAAATGTATGTGTAATGTATATAATGCATACACATTATATTAAATGTCCACATAATTTTCCCCCAACTCCATGCACTTACCCAATATGCAATCTTACCACTTTTTTTGTCCCCCTTTTAGCTAGATGGGTCAATCTACCCCTTTTTACCTTTCTTATTTATAGAATGTGTAAAAAAAATTAGAAAATTTTGGATTAAATTCATCTATAAATTAAAGTTATTAAGTTCATTTGATCCTTAAGAACACCCAAACATGTCAGGGATGGCGCAACACCGGAAGCATACAATTGATTACCAAATACCAAGCAACTATAATATGCAGAAATAACCAGATTCACCAAGTAACTAGAATTCAGAATAACACAGCATATGAGAGACAATACACAACTTGTATTAACACTTTATACAGAAAAGAATACAATAAAGAAGATGCCACTTCTTCTCCACCACCTTACAGAGGTTTCCCACACCTCAAGTGAACAGTAAATCTTCTCCCCAAAGCTCTCCCTCTCACAGGTCCCAACACCCAACTCAAATACAGAGTTGGTGTTCACCTCCCGTGCTCCATGCACAACACAAGTGCTCCATGCACTCCACAAGCACTCCACGTGCTCCACAAGTACTCAAGGTACTTCAAGTAGATCTCCCATGAACCTGCAATTCAACAGACCATACTTATGGAAGGAACTTCCTTGCCTTCCTCTCTGCTCTATCCGAGTACACACCTGTACTCCAAGTAGATCCTGCCTGATACTGCTCCCTATTGTGTTGCTGTCTATATGACCTTCCACACCTGCAAATCAAACAACGGTTCTGCTCCCCTGTGAACCTCGACCTTGCACACACATACACCTGCAGATCAACGATCTTACTTACCATGTAGATCTCCTATATATGCCATGCAACTGTGACCAAGATCTTACACTCCTGAAGAACCCAGCTGGCTCTCCAATCTAGCACCAACACACCTGGTACTGAGGCACTAGGAGGAACGCACCATTGCTCTACCTCACACACAGAAGGAGCTTATAATTATGCTCTCTTACTCCCTAGCACACTTTTCCAATACAACCATGAGTCTATTATATAGATCTCATCCAAACAATAATTAGACATCTAATTACAATAATTAGATCCGCAGCTCTCAGTCTAAAAATAGATCTCTTCATGCAAACACTTGGTTCGTTAGCTAATTGCCCGTAACAAGCACAGTCCGAACCACACAGGCGACCAACGTCGGTCCATGTCTGCCTGGGGGTCGCCGATGACAGCCGATCTCTGACCGACGTCGGTTGCCTTCCTGCCCTATCCTGCCGACGTCGGTTGGCCTGACCGACGCCGGTGTCTCTGACACTCAGTAACTCTCCTGCAACCTCCTCCGTGTCTGCATCAGTGAAGCTTTTAGCTCCACAATCCTAACAAAACACTCCTAATTTTATAGCTAGCATTATATTGTGGAGCACTTTTGGTGTATATGCTAGAGTTATTTTTTTTATATAATTTATTTTTATCAACATATTTATTCCAATATATGGGATTTGGTAATTTAGTGAATCCATCTAACATAAACCCTTAAAAAAAAATTCCTTGACACTTTAGGTCAATTATATGCAACTCATTACAAGAGGACAATAGTCAAAGTGATTAAAACAAGGCCAAATAAGTAGAATGGAAATTGGAAAACTTAATTTTATTCATAATAATGATAAATATTTATATAATATGATCACTCGTCATGTTACACCATGTGAGGTAGTGTTCCAAAGCCTATAGTCTAACACAATCATCCAACCACCCTAAAATATTCATAGGTTCAATGTTCACTCTATTCTAGTAAAAAAAAGTAAATCTAATCTAACGCACACCAACGCTTGTAGCACAAAGTGGGGGTTAAAAAAAATAAAAAAACTAAACTAAACATGCATAGAAGACATATACTCATGTCAATATATTTAGAATCCTAATACATGAAAGAAATAATCACAATTACATTATCTATCTACTCTTACAAAGGATAAATAAAGTTAGGAATACTTACCTTTGAATATGAACCCATCAAGCCTCAATTTCTCCCTTGGCCAAGGTGCTTTGCAAGAGAATGTTTTGGTATATAAGGATAACAAAGACAAATCAGATCTAGGCTACACAACCTATATATGCATCTAAAGACTTCTCCACAAGATAAGATATGTATCTCTAAAGAAAGTATGGAACCCTAAGCTTTATTCCTCAATTAGAATTGTCAATAAGTAAATGTTCATTCATATTTATTCTTATTCACTTATATTCTTAAAAATGGTTGGAAATAAACCTGTATATACAAGCATATCTTTCTCTAAATATTATTGGAAATTTAAGCTATACAGGGTCGACCTATTCGACCATGTATGTTTTTGGTGAAAATTCAGTAGGTATAAGCTAGGTCAGTCAAAGGGATAACAAACCCAAAAAGAAAAAAAATACCCCTAGACTGTACAGGGTCGACCCAGTTGACATAGTATAGTCAACTATCCAAAATGGAATTAAGGCAAGAAAAGGAGAGTAAAGCATGGAAAAATATTGGAATGGGTAGGAATAAGAAGAATAAGCTTAGGGTAAATGGTTTTAAGGAGATGAGTGTATAGATATCAAGTGGAAAAAGGGATAGCAATATTATGAAGCACCAATGGTCTTCCCACCCCTTTCTTAGTGGACCCTTTAAGGCATGCACTCAAAGAGATTGAGACTCGATGGGTTTGTGCAAGATATAAAGTGCCAATAATAAATAAAAATTAAAAATAGTATGTGTATACATATACCCCACTCAAATCTCATCACGTGTCATCTAGGTGCAACACAAGATGGTGCTTTGGTAAATAGAACATGATGACACACAACATTGATGCTAAGTAAAGTGTAATAAGTAGAAAATAAGATAAATGAAAGGACAAAATTGAAAAACACATACCTTTACTTACCTTAGTGTTGTAGATAAAGAAGTAGACTATAAGATATGTGAAGGTGTCCAATGTGAAAAAAACTAGGCAAACCTATAGAAGTTAGTGCAAAAAATAGCCAAAAATCAAACAAATTATAATATAGGCATATGGTAGTGGAAAGGATGAGTTAGTAGAGACATGAGGGTATTTAACAAAAATTGGCAAGTTAGGATTATTAAGGCAAGGATATAATATTGAAGGTAAATGAATGACAAAAGGATGGCAAATGAATGACAAAATGATTAGTAAATGAAAGACAAATGATTGAAAATAAATGACAAATGATTGTAAAACACATTAAATCATATTGGAAAGCATGTAAAACTTAACTGGCAAAAAGGAATATAGAAACTATTAAATCACATTGAGAAGTATGTAAAACATGAATGTCAAATGAAGTATCAATATAAGAAAAACTCTAAAAAAGATATGTAAGAAAGGGAAAAGTAAGCTCATGTAAGATAGGAAAAAAGAAAAACATGAAAGAATAAAAATGAAATGTAGTTGAAGATGTGAGACAAACATGAAGAAGGCATACATAAGGAGAAACGTGTAATAATTTCAAATGTCATATATAAGATAAGTGAAGTCTGTAAAAATCAACCAAGAACATGATAGATAAAATAAAATTACAAAGCTCTAAAGGATGAAAGCTCAAACTTAGTGTTTGTTTTTAAGATAAAGTATCTAAAAATACAACCACATAATGACATGACTAGTATGACAATGAGATGGTGTGGTAAATAAATGATGTAAGAGTGTAATCCATAGATGGTCAAACATGTTGTTTTTCTCTAAGGATAGATAAAACTAAAATAAATTAGTGCTAGCATGTTTTTAATAGGTGAAGAAGAAGGAATAATAGAAGAGGGGAAATAGATTTAGAATCACAATTTATCTAAATATGGGGAAATGAAATGGGTGGTGGGGATAATAAAGGAAAAACCAAGGTAGATGAACTCTTTATCAAAGTCAAGACACTAAAATTAGGTTCATCAAAACAAAAGGACTTTCAACCATAAGGACTCCGAAGAACTTCTCTTAGCTACACAAGTCTTAGGTCAACAAATGTAGTATGTAGATCATCCCATCAAGGCTATATGCATGAAAATTAAAATAGACCTACCTTCCCATAACATGTTCCCCATTCTTCAGGACCTCTTATAGATCAATTGGTCTCCTGCAAAGATTGGGTACTTGCATGAGAAAGTAGGTAGCACCATAGAGTTTTTTGAATTCTCCTATTCCAATATACTAGCCTATCACACCCTAAGGGACCTCAGCTCTATGTAAGGCCAATTGTGGATTTTGGGTTTTGATTAGAGATAGGATATGTGCTTGGAATCACATAATTTGGTGTGATTTTGACTTTTGATATTTGTATGTTTCCTTTTAGATATCATTTCTTTTTTATTCAAATGATTTAACTTTTAACTTTCTTGATGGATTTTTCTATTCCTCCTCCATAAGGATTTGGAAAACCAGACATGGGTGTTAAAGATGGCTTTAATTTTAATACTAGGGACTTGGTTTCTAAGAGAGATAACTTCAAAGAGCATGGGGTCTAAGAGTCTCATAAATATAAGTGAAATAAAAGTGTTATCTTGACTTTGATCTTGTTTTATTCAATTTGGAGTGAAAAAAGGGGAAATCAAGAGGAATGACACATGGAACAATTTAAATTCCTTTAATTTCAAAAAATGTGACAAAGGGAAAGAAAGTGATACAATGATAGTAAAGTGGTATTCTTTATCATAAGAATGAGGGAAATGGAAGAAAACATGCTAACATAGATTATTGTGTGAATTCCATATACTAAAAGAATCAAAATATAAAGTTGAAAACAAGGATTATAAACAAGAAAATATGGTAATTTTATGAGGATGGCCAAGTCCTATCCATGGTCTTACACTAAAACTTCATAAAAGATAAAACCATAAGGGTGACCACAAGCAAGTATGTGAAAAAAAATGAGTTAAATAAAATATTGTATTTTTTGAGGAGTGTCGAGTCTTATCCATGGTCTTACGATGAAAATCATAAAATAAAAACCCAAGGGGTGAAAAAAGGGAATGATAAATAGGGGAATAAATAATAATGAATCTACTAAGGTTAATAATGACATAAAAAGTCAAAAATAAAAGAGATATACAAGGGACAAAATGAAAATAAATGCCAAATGTAATGTGTAATAAAACCAAAGAACATAAAGGAAGACAATGATTCTTATAAAGAGAAACTAAAAGAAAGAAAGATGCAAAAAAATAAATAAATATGATACAAAAAGAATAAATAAGATCTATGCAAACATCTGTATCAAATATGAGCATCTGAAATACAAGTCTATAAGTCTCAGAAAGTTTATTGAAGCTAAATTTGTTTATTATTATGTATTATAGAATAAGAGTGGGCATCACAAGATGACCCAAAGGGTAATTGGATGTAGGGATGGGCATCACATGATGCCCCAAATTTTGGAAGGACATTTTTATGGGCATCATAAGTTTTCCCAACATGTGAGGTGGAGTGAGGTAACATTAAACTATTAAAATGGTTTGTATTGGGCTGGTAGGTGCATTTGGAGATATGTAAATGTGTTGGTTCATTATATTTTAAGGAGGTATAATGTGAAATATGATGTGTAGGATAGGTATGAGGAGGTAAAGGAGGACCATGTATGATATGCATTGGAGTAGGCATTTGAACTAAGCACTCTTTTGGTGCATGTGACCTAAGAGGTTGAGGTTTAATGGATGAAATGATATGTTTAAATTTTTTCATGTTATCTATTCTTTTCTAATTGGTGTAGGAAGAAGGATAAACTATGGTTTGAACAAAATTAGAATATGCAGGGTAGGTATGGGGTAATTTTTGTTGATCATTAGGTAGATGATTTTGATTTAATTGTGGTTCATGATATTGAATTTGAGAAGCTTGAAAATAGTCTTGATAACATTATTTTGTGATAATATCTAGATTTAAATGTGGACCAAGCATGGAGGAAAGGAGAAAGTAGTGAACGTCACAACAAGACTCATGAGAGTGACCTATAGTAGCATGCCACCAACAAATTTTATCAGGGTTGTACCATTTTGGAGGAGGTTTGGAAGGATCAAAGCTCATAGGTTTAGAGGGTAGCAATTTATATGTAAGTTGTTTTAGACTCAAGGGATGGTGGGTTGGAGAGGCTTGGATAAATAAATGTTATGAGAGGATGATTGGAAAGGTGCTTTAATAGTTGCTTGAGATGGTTCAAATTGAGTCATAAGAAAGTCTTGTCTTTTTGCTTTGTCTAAGGCTTCTTCTAAGGTTTAAGGTGAAAAGATTCAAACTTTTTAATGAATGGGAGGTTTAATAATAGTGACAAATAGTTATAAAAGAGTATCATCATTCATGTTATGGTCTAATTTATGATCAAGATAGTTCCATCTTTTGATGAAAGTATGAGTAGATTTATTAGGAAGTTACTTGGCATTAATGAAATAACTAAGATAATTTTCAATAAAGTCATCATGTTGGATTTCCTTCACTAGAGCATTGACTAAATCCTCTAGTTATAAGATGGAATGTCTAGGAATTTGGTTGTACCATTCAAGTGCATCACCAACAAAGGTTTTGGCTAAGATATTTTTGGTAGCAAAGGTGTTAGTTTGGACCCATTCCTTATAGAGATTACTAAAAGACTTAATAAATATAGTAGGGTCCTTAGTCCCATTATATGTAATAGTTGGATAAATGTTTCCAATATCTATGGATGTAATGAATGGGGATAAAGGTTCATTTTGAAGATGTTGAAGGATTTTGTTGTTTATTGGAGGTTGAGGGATGATATTCTCATTGGCATATCTAAGAGGAGGGATAAAATTTTGATTTGGTTGAGACATGATGACTTGAGGTGGTTGACTAATCATGTTGCATAAATGTTATTGCATGTTCATCACTTGAGATTGATTGGTTATTTGCATGATGTTCATTTATTGTATGACTTGTGTAATATGTTGAACTACATCAATAGGTGGGTTTGAAGGTGAGGTATTAGTGTTGATAAGAAGAGGATTTTTAGTGTTGGTGGGAGGAGGATTCCCAATATTAGTGTTAGTTGTCTTATGTATGGTAGAAGATGAAGGAAGCTTGGTAAATCCACCATTCTGTGAGGAGTGTAAATAGTATTATCATCAAGGTTTTTGAATAATTGGGAAACATCTATATTATCAATTTTAGTGGTTTCAACCGTGTTACTTTGGGAATTAATAAGACTTGGTGATCTTGTTATGGGTGTACCAAGAGGATTATTAACATTGGTTGTAAGGGTATGAGTGTTGATAGGAGAGGGATTAGTTGGTGAAATATTCCCAAAATTGGTATTAAGTAGAGTATTAGGACAAATGACCTCAAATACATTACATTATGTAGTGATTGGTTTTGATTTAAGAGAAGAGGAAGGAAGAAAGTGCATAGTTTCATCTGAAGTAATAAAATAAGTGAGATTATTATCCAAATCCTTGATTATGCAATGTTCTAGACCAAGGGAAGGCTGAAAAGATGTCATCATGATGAAGCAAGACTAGATAACCACACAAGGAGAATAAAAAGTGACAAAAAATAGTACATGGTTGACTTGGTCAATCCCGTATAGCAAACAGGGGTTGAAAAGGGTCTGCAAATAGTATAAGGTTTATTGGGTCAATCTTGTACAACAAATAGAGGTTCAAAAAGGTTTTTAAATAGTATAAGGTTGACTAGGTGAATCATGTATAGTTAACAAAGGCTATAAAAGGTACAAGATCAAGTGGGTCAACCTAGTACAATAGACAGGGAAGATGAGAAAGTTTATAAAAAATTGTGAGTTAAAACAAGACAATTTTTGTAGATAATCTAGGAAAGTAAGAACTAAAAGGAAACAAACAATCAATTGGATCAATGTTGGCCAATCCAATTAAAGCACACAATACAAAACCTTGCACTAACACTAGATAATGCAAGTTTTTGCACACATAATTGAGTAAAGAGCAAGCAATCAACTTGAAAAGTAAAAAACTAACTAATTGGTCAACCTAAAAAGTTTATTAGATTATTAATAATATGATTTTAAATGTAATGGTAAGTTGGTTATAATCAAGGAACTAGATAGCAATCTAAGGATGGTTTTAGGTAGTTTGGGATAAAAGAGACTATAGTGGCAATAGTACATGCTTGGTATTGGGGCCTACCACCTCACTTCACACATCACAACGATAAGGGTTTCAGGTACTTAACTAGAATATACCATTAACCATGCTTTATACTTGACTAGAGTATCAAGTCAGCTTCCCCCTTGGTGATAAAATCTAAGTAGGTTGGCCTTGGGTAGATAAATGTTAAAATGCTTATTTAGATTATGTGATTTGGTCATGTGTGCATAAAATAGAGATAGTAAAAATAAATAGTTAATTAAAAACCACCTAATTAGACTATGTAAACTATTATAAGCATACAACTAATAAGAAAATAAAGGTGTGAAATAATTACTAGCATATAAAGATTAATTCCAACTTGAAACAATGTATAGTGTTAACACTATATGCACAAAATATAGAATAGGGTCTATAGGTTTTTACTATTAATTCAGAAACAAGCTCTAAAAATGAATAGGGCTAGTGGGGTTGACTTAGTTATTTAGATAGCACATAAAACATAGAACTAGGGCTATAGGGTCGACCTAGTTGACTGTGCAAGGGCAATTTTAAAGACTACAAACTATGAAAGAAAAGATAGAAAAGAAAGAGATAGATAGATAGAAAGGAACCTTGGTGGATTAGAGATGCTGAGAATGAATATTAATAGTCAATAACCTTGGAATATGCATATTGATAGTCAATAACCTTGGAATATGCTTGAAAACTCTATTAATTGGGTCGATCAAGCTTTGAAAAATCCTATTGTTGAATGCTTGGAATGTATAGGGTTGATTGGGTCAACCTAGTAGCTAAATCTAGATGCCTAAAATGTACAAGGTTGATTGAGTTGACCTAATAGTCTGAATTAGAAGTCTAAAAGTTTAGAAACCTATATTGGGTCATCTAAGTCGATCCAATCACCTATTCCTATAAACCTATGAACAAAAATTAGAACTAGGTCAATAGATTTGATCTAGTATTACAGATATATGATAAAAATAATGCTAAAAAGATTGAAATGAAGTGAAATAAATCCTACAAGAGTTAGTTTCACATCAGTTTTACTAGAATGTATGTAATCAAAAATGTATCATGTCTATAAATCAATCTTGGCTCAAAGAAGATAGAGCATACCTATACTTTCGATTGGGGATACATTTTTTAAGCAGTAACATGACCAATATAGGGATTGGATAGAATTAATTAGGGGATAACTTATCATAATATATAATTTGAGGTAATGTTCCAAAGCCTACAGTCTAGCACAATCATGTAACAACCCTAAAAGAGTCCTAGGTTTAATGTTCACTCTATTCTAATAAACAAGAAAGTAAATATAATATAGTGCACACCAAAACTTATGGCATAAAGTGGGGGTTAGAAACAAAACAAAAAACTAATCTAAACATGCATAAAATACATATACTCGCATCAATTTATATGGAATCCTAATACATAAAAGAAAGAAGCACAACTACATTATCTATCTACTCTTACAAAGGAGAAATAAAGTTAGGAATACTTACCTTTGAAGATGAACCCATTGAGCCTCAATCTCTCCTTTTGCCAAGGTTCTTCACAAGATATTGTTGTGGTATGTAAGGATAACAAAGACAAATTAGCTATAGGCTACACAACCTATATGTGCATCCAAAATACTTCTCCACAAGACAAGATCCATATCTCCAAAGAAAGTATGGAACCCTAAGATTAATTCCTCAAGTAGAATGGTCAATAAGAATATGTCCATTCACATTATTCTTATTTTCTTCTCATCTAAAAAATGGTTGGAAATGAACTTGTATATATGCGGATCTTTCCTTAAATCCTCCTAGAAACATCAATTGTATAGGGTCAACCCTATATGTTTTTGCGGACAATTCACTAGGTCTGAGCTAGGTTGGTTGAAGGGATAAAAAACCCAAAAAGTGAAAAAATACCCCTAGATTATATAGGTTCAACCTAGTTGACCAATTATAGTTGACTATCCAAAAGGAATTAAGGCAAGAAAAGGAGGATAAAGCATGGCAAAAGACTAGAATAAGTAGGACTGAGAAGAATAAGCTTAGGGTAAATGGTTTTTGAGAGATAAGTGTGTAAATTTCAAGTGGAAAAAGGGAAAACAATCTTACAAAGAATCAATGGTCTTCCCACCCCTTTCTCGATGCACCCCTTAAGGCATGAACTCAGATAGATTGAGACTCGATGGGTTCCTACAAGATACAAAGTGTCAGTAATCAATATAAGTTAAAAATATTATGTGTATACAACTCTTACCAATGAACTCAAAGATAGTTTCTTTATGAAATATTTTATCAAAAATTTAATTAATATTTGAATTAAATATAATTCAAATAAATTGAATAGAATATAACATAATATTGTATATCAAGTTTACACAAGTAGAATGAAAGTAAAATGCTAAGTTTAATAAAGTGTAATCAAAATAAAAAAGAATATATATGAATGAAATGATAAACTTATATGTTTTTATCTAATATCTCATTGTATGAAAATGACAAACACTTGAAATAGAAAAACATAAACCAACCCTGCAAGTGCACAAAAATTGAGACTAAAACTAGTAAAGGACATGATCATCCAACTTGGGATAAAATAGAATGCCACTATAGTCCTAAGTTGGTTGATCTTATCCTTTACTAAAAATCATGAACTCAGGTCATGATCATTTTAGACAACTTAAATTATGTGTTTAGGTAAATGACCTTAGGATGTGTATGGAAGGCTTGTAAATATCATCTTCAAAGTTGAAACCCTAATAGGGTTTTTAAATGATTTAAAACTTATAAATATAAAAAGTAGAGTGTAATGGGTTGATTTGATCCCAATCACCCCTATAATTACTAAATGTTTCATATGTGTCCAATACTCCAAAGATGGAATTTAAACCCACGTAGTTTTCCCACTTAGAGTGCTTTGTGAAATTGTGTTCCTTTCACTATATGAACGCATATAAAGATATATTGAATAGTTGATCATGAATTTATTTGGCTTGGATAAAATAAGATTTTGAATTTAAGGTTAAGGACTACTTCAAGTGATTTGAAAAAGAATTGAAAATAATATGGAAGATTTGCTCTATGTATAGTAGCATAAGTATGCCTTTGTATTGAAATTTCCAAGTGGTTGTATAAGTGACCTAAGTGTGCCTTTATAGAAATGAAAAATGGAAAACCTCATGCTAAAAATCCTAAAAAAATTAATCATAATTTAAGGGGGGATCTAATTTTTAAAATGAATATTATAAGACCAAGGACAGAAATCTCCCATAAGGGACAAGAATGTTTGAAATTATTGTCTCCTACTAGAAATTTTTGTTCTTTAGGGAATATGTGACTTTTGGTTTTATATCTATCTATATATATGCTTAGGCGTAATTTTAGTAGATATAACATTTATGTAAGCATTAGATAGTAATTTAGAAAATAAATAGGTCCATTATTTGAATGAGTGATGTTTTGTCAAAATGAGCCATGATCAAATATTGGTGTATTTGATGACACTTAACTCTTAATCATTCAAAGTAGAAATTTATAAATAGAGCTAGTTTTAAATGTAGAACCAGATATGAGCAAGATGAAAAATTGTATTCAAAATTCATCACTCCACATTACACATTACAAATGCACTATTAGAGTCTTTAATATATAGAAAAGAGAGAGTGGGGTAGGCAACCCATAGTGGGTATGTCAACACTATGTGCACACACCAAAGTGGAGTTGCAACCCTCTCATAGTAGAGTGTGCACCCATTCATAGTGGATTTTGCACCCACTCATAGTGGATTATTGGCCACTTAAGGTGGAGAATGACTAAATTGTGCACTAACCACATGTGCACATAATTATGTGCCTAATTATGCACTAAATGTATGTGCATATTATTAATCCCTAAGTAAGCTTAAAGTGAAGAAATGTGAAAAGAACCCAAAGGTAAAACAATTTTGGATGAGAACCCTTTTCACATCAACACCCGATTAGGTACCCAAGTATATATAAAATTCCCCCAAAATAATAGAAATAAGTCTCCCCAGCAAAAGTAAAGAGAGAATAATAGAGAACTATAAATTCTCCCAAAGACTACTTCCTTCAAATTAGATGTCAAACATTGTGAAGGAATATGAGTCATAGAATAAACAATGTCAATGGCATGGTCCTCTTATTGAATGTTAAAGAAGGTTCATATACATCAAATAACAGTCCTTCCACTTTTAAGAGAAATAAAAAAATGCACTATAAATCCACCCTTTTCATGATAGAATATGAAGGTCTTAATATAAATATCTTTGAAATTGGTCCAAATCTAAAGTGTGGCATTGGTCTAGAAAAATAATGCACAAGAACTAAAATTAATACCATTGAAGTATACCTATCTAAAGGACATGGAAGATTCATTAAAATAATGTCCATGTTAATTGGAGATCATGGATCAACAAACCTCAAAATGAAAGGAAGAGGGTCCATAAGAAATGGTGCATCATCAATGATCTATGAAAATGTGGAGGTGTTACATAACACAATAGTGGCACACCCATCAATGGATACAAGATAATCCTCTAAAGTAAAAGTATGTGATGGTTGTGTAAAATAAATAGTGACATTTTGTACATGAACAAAAGAAATCTCATGTTGGTATAAACTCATCCCAAATGGGTGGATCTTCAAAAAGAAGAGAAATGTCTGATAGGAATGTATCATCACAAGAAATAATAGGAGTAATGATAATCTTAGAAGAAGAGTCTCTAAAAATATTCTGAAGAATACTACAAATATTCCAAGGAAACTCTGTGTGCTCCAAATGGTGGTGTTTATCCATGAAAACATCTATCAATAAGTGACCAAGAATAATGTCACATAAATTGAGCCAATCATTATACTAAACTGGGTCAGTGAGAGTAGGAACTTGTCCATATATAAATGGATAAAGGCCATGTTCAATGAGAAAATGTCCCATGCATAAATGCCATGGTGCATAATTGGTCCTACTAAGAATAACTAGTGGAGATGAATCTTTCATCAAAGTGGTCTCATGAATATATCTCTCAAATGGATAATTAGTGAAAAATACTACTAAAGAACTCAAATGTGCATGAGTGGTCCAAAACCACTAATCGATTACTAAAGATAGTTGTTGAGGATGTCAAAAAATAATATTGCCAAGTGAAGTGTCAAATTTATTTTTAAAAATTACATAAAAATGTCATCAAATACCTAAATTAGATACAAGATATAACACAAGGCACAATACAACCACCCCCAAAACTATCAACAATAACTCCTAAGATTATAGAGGTTTGGGCACAAGTGACAATGCACACTCAAAAAATGGACATCATACTCAATATAAAATGTGTCTACAATTGAGAACAATATTTGCAATAGTGGCACAAGTGATAATGCATGCCTAAAAAATAGACGTCAACTTAGTCAAAAATTCATCCACAAAAGAGATCAATATGTGTAATAGAAACCAATTTGACACAAGTGATAATCACTTTCAAGAATGGAGGAGAAAATGAGAAGAAACACAGAAAATACTTCCTCATTTTACATTGTTTTCCACTTTTGGTAACAGAGCTACACATTAAAAAAATGTTCAACCCCACCCCCCCCCCCCACAATATTAAAAAGGACCCCTTTTACCACTTATTAAAAAATGGTATATGGCCCACTTGATTTAATAAATCCCCCACATAAAATAAACATCACTTAAAAAATGATGTCCCCCACTTAATTTAATAAAGCCTCCACTAAAAATAAACACCACTTAAAAAATTTCCCCACTTATTGTTTTGTTTATTATGTGAAAAACAAAAAATCTTTGAGCAAAATAATGATGTGGGTGGGCATTGAATCTGGGACCTCCCACCACACTTTGTTCTTATAAAATCAACTCTACTAACTAGCCTATGAAGCACTTCACATGTTTAAATGCACTGCTTGATATTTGAAGCATTTAAATTATCTTTTTATGACTTTAAGCCTTGATATTTAAAGCATTTAAAACTATCTTTTTCTGACTTTGATCCTTGAAGGATGCGTTGGAGGGCATGGGTGGTGTATTTTTCTATGTGGAGAATTTTGATAAGGGTGTGGGTAGTCGTGGATATGTGTGGAGGTTGTTGGGATGCCTTTATCAATTAGTTGGCTTGGCATTACCCTCTACCAAATGCAAGCTTCTAAATTTCCTTCCACCTTCAAATGTTCACCACAGGGGCCTCATTGCTCTATTTTTCAAAGAATAAGACTTTTCAAAAATATCTTAAAGAGAAGAATCTAGTGATATAAGACTTGATCCACATTTTTTCAAATAAAATGCAAAAAATCCTTTGTATTCTCTATTGTTCCTTGTAAAAATTAAAACTTTCAAAGAAACATAAAAAATCACCAGAAGCTCAAAAAACTCTAATTTTTTAAAGGTATATTTTTTTGGGTACTATTCAATCAAAATACTGAAATGTGCCCAAAAAATCTATTTTTTTATAAAAATAGAAAAATATATAAAAAATCACCAATTTAATACTTTTTGTCACAAAAAACTTGATTATAGGCTTGGGGAGTATCTAGAAAGAGGTGTATCGACTAAAAATTAAATCTCTTCATATCTTCAAATCACCTCTTAATCAATTCATATTATAATACAAATCCAATTCAAGATTTTAAACACACATTATAAAAATAAATAAGGTGTTGGTTTTACCATAACCCACTATGATACCATGTCAGAATGAGTGAAGTTCTATCAGAATAAGCCATGACTGAATATTGGTGTATTCAAACACACAACTCTTAATCATTCAAAGTAGAAATTCATAAAGAGAGATATGTTATAAATTTTAAACCATATTTTAGAAAAATAATATCTTGTATTCATCATGTATCACTCTACATTACACATTATGAATGCACTATTAGAGTGCTCAATATATAAAAATGAGAGAGTGGGGTAGACAACCCATAGTGTTTATATAAATAATATGTACACACACAAAATTGGGGTTGGTACCCACTCATAGTGGAGTGTTCACCCACTCAGTGGATTGTGGGCCACTTATGGTGGAGAATGACTAAAGTATGCACTAAACACATGGACACATAATTAAGCCCATAATTATGCATTAAACATATATGCACACTATTAATCCCTAAGTAATCTTAAATTTAAGAAGTGTTAAAGGAACCCAAAGGTAAAACCATTTTGGGTACAAACCCTTTTCACACCAACATCTATATAGGTGTTTAGGATAGAGTGGGGTGGTGAAATATGTCCAAATTAAGTGCTCAAGTCAATTAAAGTGAAATAAGGCCAAAACTAACATAATCAAGTATTTGTGAACAAACTTGAGTGACTACATGAATAAACACCCCCTAGAATGGACATACACATTTGAAATTAGATTTTCCCAATAATTTGTCCTTACAAAATATATATTTAACTTTGAATTTGATAATACGCACATGAATTTTCATGACACTAATTGTATACTACCAAAGTATACATTTGAGTAAGCTTATTAAACATCAATAAAACACTATAGTCTTAATAAAACAGTAAATATTAACAAATATGGACAATAGATTGGAGATGATCTATAAAATTAAAATTAATAAATAAAAAATTAAAATAAATGTCATTAATATATAGTTTATGTATTAAATATAATATATATTATAAAGCATTAAACAATTACAACTAGATATTAAAATACACGTAAAAAAATTAAACAAAATATATATATATATATATAGCTTTAGCCTTTAGCTATAATTGTGTTGGAGGCATTTTATTGTGAAGGCCTCACCCAATATTCCTTTGCAAACAACATATTTCAAAACATAATAAAATATTTGGATTTAACACCGCAGCCATAATAAAATTTACCAGTGGACCGATGACAAGGGTATATTCCTCAAAAACTTTTAAATCACTAGTAATTTTAGCCACCCATCCACCACTCAAAGCCACTGTTATTAATTGCATGCATTTCACGTTGGAGGCCATTACAATTTACTATTTATGGGTTATACAATCCCTTCTGCTCTCTTGGACAAAATACATAAAATTTCAAAGTGAATGGCTTCCTCTACTCATAGATGAGAATATATAATCTAGAAAATCCATGTGATATAAATGGAGGTAGTGTCGTTGCCTATAAACATAAAGATCACCACCATCTCCTTAAAAAATAGATCCATCATACCAATACTAGATTTCTTATGACCTAACATGAACCTAAAAAGCAAATCTTATCTTTAGGGAATCCCTAATTCTGATCATAGAATATCTAGCTCCTTCTAGAACACACCACAATCAAATCAAATTAATATACTACATTAATTAATTCACTCAAGCTATTTTTAGGATCAAGGTTAAGCACACTCTTGATTCTCCATAGAAATAGAACATGCTAGAACAAAATAGCAGTGCTAATATCTATAGCATTGTCAACTATCTATGAAAACTATTACCCTCATATTAAATATGGTTTAAGTAACAAAGGCACCATGTTCCAAGTCCCCATAGGGTAGATGATAGACTTTGGCATGTGGCTACTATAGAATTTATGTTGATAAATTATGGTATTTTATTTGTTATAACCATGTCAAAATTTGGATCTTAGATAATTTATACACCAACATATTTTGCATCATTTAATTCCTTAGTTGCATTTTTGTTACATTTAAAAGATAAAAACAAGAAAACTTAAACACAAGTATTATAGGAGTTAAATTTTAATAATATTAGCTATCGGCAGTGCAAAATTATCACATACAAATACAAGAAGTTAATAGTGGACAGATGCATAGGTTTTTGGTTTAGTAACTATTTGTTCCTAGTTTCATTTTGACATAAACTATCATATCATGAGGGATGAAAAGGGTCTTGTCTCACTACCTATTAGTGGATAGCTCCATCTTGACATAAGCTATGTTAATATTTTAAAAATGGAATGTAAATCTAGACAAAGATACATGTTATAATTATCTCACAAACATGGAACGTAAATATTTTTGATAAGTATAGCAGGTACAAGTAGATTGGAAAGTTCAAGATTACAACTGAGATATGTCATTAGATCAAAACCCATACATAGTGAAACTATACATACAATCATAAATAGAATAAAATTACATTTTTGGCTATGGTGCAAATTTATATTTTAATATTAAAGAACAAGCACAATTAAACATTCATAAAAAATATAATGAAATTACTACATTTTATGTTGAATAAAAAATAACCTAGGAGAACATCTCAACTAATATGGAGTAGGTTGTTCTCACTATATTTAAAATTAAAGGGACATTTAGCTCTTCAATTAGCTCTAAATTATTAAGTAACATACCAAAACAATGCTTATACTAGAGAATGGGGAAACCTTAAACTTATTTCTAAACTATATTTTCTTTTAGAAAAAGCATTAGATGGAATTAATGTATTAACTAAGCTAATCCAAGTTCAAAGTGTTTTGGTTGTGGACGTGCAGATTTAAAAGTTCTCAAATGTCAAATTTACTCAACATGGTCTACCATATTTTTAAAATACTTAGTCATTTATAGAAAACTCTCATGGGATTTTACAAAGTTTCTATAGGTCTCCACTTTTTAAAGATATGGATAAGTGTATGCATCTTGAGTTATGGGTAGATCAAGTAATGTAGTTTATTCACTAAGTATTTTTCATCATCATTGATGTCTTTCAAGTCCAATATCTCCATCCACCATCCATATGGTAGCCATATAGTGAGACAGTATTGATCTAATTTAGCCAAAGTCTTTTGTAACTTCTCAAGTTCTACTAGCCATTGATATAGCCACGTGGAAATCATCCAATAATGTGGGGCTAAGAAAGATACATTATAATAAATTTAGGACATAGTTGAGCCCCATCCAATTCATCAAGTACCCATGATACTACCATGTGGTAGCATCTCAGGTACTCATGGGGTCTCAAAATGGTAAATTTACCATCAAGATTGAGTGCCTAGGATTTTACCAAATGATAGCATATTGAAATCTTAGGCATTGGGGTCTAGGATGCTACCACATGTCAGCATCTCAGGCACCTAGGGGTCTTGACACTTTTAAGTATCCTTCAAGCCCTGAGTTCTAATGAATCTCCCATGTGATAACATATCAAACATTCAATCACCTAGAAGACTCAACTCTATTGGGCCTCAAGTTCCCAAGATTCTACCACATGGTAGCATTATGGGCACTTGGGGCTCATAAAATACTTGGATGTGTTGAGACCTTTAAGTGCCTAGGATGTTTCCATATCCATGTGGTAGCATCATGGGCACTCTATTCTTGGAGGATATTTAGAGGTGTCAAGACTCCCAATTTTTTGGCATGCTACCACATGGCATCATCATGGGCATGTGGGGGTTTGGAATGGATTTATATGTGCCATGCAATAATATTCAAGCCACTCAAGAGTCTAGGCATAGTCAAGTCCTTACAATCCCCTGAGTGTATGTGATGCTACCACATGGCATCATCCCAAGAACTTAAAGGTTTAGGCATAGTTGATACCCCTATAGGACCCTAAATTACCATGATATTGACACATGGTAGTATCCCAAACAATCTATGATCTCACCATAGCTGAGTCCCTTTCAAGATCTTAAGTGTCAGTGATGTTCCCATGTGGTATCATATAGGTACTTAGTTGTCTCAACATAGATGAGTATCCTTTTGGCCCTTGAGTGCCCATGATGTTACCACATGGTAGAATCTTAAGTACATGGAGGCTCGATAGAGCCAATACCTCTTGGTGCCCAAGTGCTTAAGATGATTCCATGTGGTAACATCCTAGGCACTCAGGGATGCAAAGGGGACTCATTTATGTTGAGACCCATAGGTTCCCAAGATGATACCATATGAAAACATCCTAGGTACTCGAGGCCTAAAGGGTATTTGATCATTTTGATACCTTTGAGTCCCTGGGATGTTACCACATGGTATCATCATAGGTGATCAATGAAATAGAGGATACTTAGTTATGCCATGAATTGTATCTTGTTTAACCTTACATTGTTGGATAATTACCACATGGATAAATCAATAGCTAGTTACAATTAGGAAGATATGTAATTCTTTGGCTAAATTGGATCAATCCCAAATCACTGTATGGATGCCACATGGATGGTATATGGATATCCTATCCTCAGCATACTTTAATGATGATGCAAAAGATTTAATGAATAGATTATTATACTTGATCCATTGTAGCTTGAGATGCATACACTTGTCTATATCTAAAAAAAGTGGAGACCTATAGAAACTTTTAAATGCCCATAAAAGATTTGTATAAATGACTAATTATTATTCAAATATGGTAGACCCTACTGAGTAAATTAATGAAAATACATTAAATAATAGATTTCTATGATTAGTAGAAACACTGAAGGAATTATATTTATCACATGCCACTTCAAGGGGGTAACCTCCTTTGAGCAAGCTCAATACAAATAATTTGTGGATGCCTCTATTGGCCTCAACACTTACTTATATACTAAGTCTAATCTAAGCAATTACTACTTTCCATGAATGTGGGATAAAACAAAATGCTCATAGGATGACTTACAAAGCATATGCATCCATAAAAACTAATATACTAACAAAGTAAAGAGAAGGGGTCACATAGGTTCCTAACATCCCCTCCTTATTTAAAAAATATTTGTCCTCAAAGCTTCAGATGTGGTAATTGGTGGTGAATTTGAAAGAGTGGTTCCCATGTTGCATCCTTTTGTTGCATTTCATACCATTGAATTAATACCTTTGTGATGGAGTAGGACATAAGTTAGCATGTGCACCTATCCAAGATTTCTTTTGGTTCAATAAGGATGGATCTTTCATTATCAAGTTTTGGTAAAATAGTCTACACTCTGATGTTTATGCTAAGAAATTTTTTCAGATAAGAGACATGAAATACTAGATGAACTTGGGAATAAGGTGGGAGTTCCAACTTATAATAAAATGACCCAATATTTTGGATAACCTTATATGGCCCATATAACTTGGGAACCATCTTATGATTCCCTTTGAGTTTTATAGAGGATTACTTCTATGAAAAAAAATCATATCACCTACTGAACAGTGTTGATCAACCTATTATTTCATTATATTTTGTGCCATATGAATATTTTTAGATAGGGTACTAAGGATCTGATCTTAGGTTCAAAGAAGAATGTCAACTACTTGAACTAGTGAACTATTGGGGGTGTACGATAGGATCACTTATTGTGCTTGACCATAGACTGCTTCATAGGGAGTCATTTTAGTTGATGTGGGGTAAGAGGTATTGTACCACCATTTAGAGCGAGGAAGCCACTTTGCCCACTAGTGTTATTGTTTTGAGGTGAAGCAAGGAAGGAAAGTTTCTAGGCATTTATTGATAATTTAAGTCAGGCCATCTATTTGTGGATGATACCCAAAACTCATCTTCAGTTGGGTGTTAGTGTATCAAAATATTTTTGTCCAAAAATGATTGGTGAAGGTTGCATCATGATTTGATACAATGAAAGAAGTAATTTCATAAAGATAGAAAATTTGGTCTAAGAAATTTTGTGCAATTATGGAGGTGGTATAAGGATGGCTGAGGGCACAAAAATGACTATATTTGGAGAGGCAATAAACCACAACCAAGATCATTATTTTTTATTTTAGATATAGGGAGCCCCTTGATGATATCCATAGAAATATTTGTCCAAATCTTGGTAGGGATGGACAAGGGCTTGAACAACCCAGGAATGAGTGTGGTTTCACCCTTATTACATTGGCAAGTATCACATTTAGCCACCATCTGTTGAATTGCCTTTTTCATTCCCTTCTAAAAGAAGTTGTAGCATGCCCGCTAATATGTTTTGAGAAAACCTAAGTGCCTTATGGATGGAAAAGCATGGAGTTCATATAATATAGATTGTTGAAGATCTATGCTTTGTGGAAGTACCAGATAACCCTTGTATCATAGAGAAGCACCATCCCAAGAATAATGTGGTACTACAGAGAGGTTAGTATCCAACTGTTGAATGACTTGAGATAATAAGGATTCATTGACATACCCTTGTTGTAAAAAATCCAACCAATTCAGAGTAGGCATGGAAATAGCTGAAAGGGAAGTTTGGTCCATAAATGTGTGAGATAAAGCATCAACTAAAATATTATACTTACCCTTCTTGTAAGTGATCTCATAGTCATAACTCATGTGTTTGCTAACCCATTTATATTGTGATGGAGTAGAGATCCATTGTTCCAATAAATATTTTAAACTCTAGTGATCAGTTTTGATGTAAAAATGATTCCCCAGTAGGTATGGCTGCCACTTCTATATTGTATGAAAAATGGCCATGATTTCCTTCTCATAAGTAGAGAGTACTAAATTATTTCCAAAAAGGGCTTTGCTAGTGAATGTAATGGGGCATCCTTATTAGAGGATAACAGTACCAAGTCCATTTCCACAAGCATCACTCTCAATAGTGAAGGTCTTGGCAAGATCTAGCATAACTAGAATAGGGGTAGTACACATAACTTGTTTTAATAAATAGTTTATGTCTATGTAAAAGCATCCTTTTTCAACATAGATATTAATGGAGCCATAATCTTCTCATAATCCTTGACAAACTTATGATAGTATCCAATCAACCCCAAAAAACCATGAAGGCTCTTGAGTGTCTAAGGATGAGGCCAATTTATCATGGCAACTATTTTTTCAAGATCCACTTAAACCCTTTGAGCTAAAACAATATGCCCAAGATACTCCACTTTGTATTGGCCGAAATCACATTTGGATTGTTTTGCATAGAGATGATGATTAAGAGAATTTTTAGTTCAATCTCTAGATGTTGGAGATACTTATACCATGTTTTACTATAGATGAAGATATCATCAAAGAAGACCAGAATGACTGTCCATAGGTACGGATAGAATATTTTATTCGTCAATGCCTAGAATATTGAAGAAGAAATAATGAGGCCAAAGGGAATGATCAAAAACTCATAGTGACCATCATGCATGTGAAATTTTGTCCTAGGGATATCATCCTTATGAAGTTAGATCTAGTGATATCCAAAGTGGAGATCTAAATTGGATAAAAAATGAGTGCCATGAAGCTCATCAAGAAGCTCATCAATAACAAGAATCAAGACCTTATCCTTGATTATGATGTGATTAAGTGCATAGAATTCAATGCAGAGGTGCCATGACTCATATTTTTTTAGACAAGGAGAATTGGGGAAGAATATGGGTTGGTACTAGGGTGAATAATGAATGGCTTTAGTAAGTCTTGAATGAGCATCTTGATCTTGGTCTTTTACTAAAATGGGTAGTGGAAAGGCCTGATGTTGGAAGGAATGCTTATAGGAAGGAGCTATATACAGTAGTCCTCTACATGTGAAGGTGTTAATCTCACAAGTTTGGTAAAGACACTTGCATACCTCTACATAATGGTTTGTAGATTAGGATTAGTGGAGACCATTGATGGTTGCATTTGAATGGAATATAGCTAGGAATTGATATCATGTGAATTCTTCTTAAGAATATTTCCCACGAAATGTAAACTTATGATATTAAGAGACCCCAGTTGTAAGATTTTCAATGTGTGTTTTTGCCCATTGTCTAAAAATTGCATCCAAAGTTTAGCAAAATCTCATAAGATGGGTCCAAGTGTGTGTAACCACTAGGCTCCTAAAATAACATCACAACTACCTAAGAGTAAGGCAAACATGTCATAGCATAATTTATAATCTCCAATAGAGATACGCACATTGTGACACCTCCCTTTACAAGGTAATAATCCCCCATTGGCAACCATGGCTTCAAAGTTGGAGCAAGGATGGATAAAACAATCAGCTTATTTGGTGATCCAAGGGTCAATGAAGTTATGGGTACTATCTAAATCAATGAGTATTATGTAAGGGAGCTTCTTGAACTAACCCCTAACCCACATGGTTTATGGGGTGGTGACTCTTACTAAGGCATGGAGAGAGATTATTAATTGGTTTTCCTAAGAAGTAGGTTCCATAATCGATGAAGCTTCTTTTGGATTATCTACTATATCTTGAGCATATTTGAAAACTTAAATTTTAGGTGGAGAATCCACTTATAGTAGGTAGAGATTTTACTCAACACATCATTGTCCTTAAGTGAATTTTTCATCACAATTATAACATAGTCCTTTTTCTATATGAGCTTGCATCTCTGCTTCAGTCAAATGCTTGATAGGAGTGATTATGGGGGCTGGTGTTGTTTGAGATCATTATTGAGTTATATTTTTTAATGGAGAGAATTTAAATCTGAATCATTTTTTATTTGTAATCTTGTCCTCTACCAACTTAGACAAAATAAGGGCTTCCATCATTGTGTTGGATTAGAACATTTTGACCTCTGAGTGAATCGCATCTTTTAGTCCACTGACAAAGCAAGTCCTGAAGAATTCATCAGATAATCCCTCTATGTGATTAGCCAATTTTTCAAATTTCACTTGATATTCTCTCATGATTCTTGTTTGGCAAATTTTAGTGAGTGTTCTAGTGAAGTCATCAAAATCACTAGGGCCAAACCATTGCAAAATGAAGATGCAAAAATTGGTCCATTCGAGTTCATCATGAGCCTTAGTATATGAGTGATACCATTGAAGGGCCTCATGTTCTAAGTAAAAATATGCAAGCGAGACCTTGTTGGCATCAAAAATATTATGTAGACTAAAATATTGTTCTACCTGATAGATCCATCTAATCAGATCTACACCATTGAATTTAGGAAAATTAAGCATTGGCCCACAAAAATTGCTATAAAAATAAAACATGATGTCTGAAGAGGACTCTAGATGTCATCTGTTGTTCATGGTGGTATGTTGAATACTAAGGTCAAGAATTTTTTCATCGAGATCTTTTATGTGGGTCTTGAGGGTGACAATTTCATCCTCCATGTTTTTTGCTCCTATTTGGGTTACGACCATGGCCAGAATAAGAGATTTTTTTTTTGGGAATGGATAGTAAAACTAGATTTAAGACATGTTTGGTAAGGGAATTTTTTATTTTGGGCAAAGATGGAATGGGTAAATATCTTTTACTAATTTTTTTGCATAGTGGAAGTATGATTGATGAAGGTGAAGACAATTTTAGGAGTAAAAATGAAAAAAATAGAAAAATTATAGAAGAGGGTCAAAGGAGTAGAATAAGGAGATGAACACTGTGGAAATTTTTTGAGGCAAACAGACAAAAATAAAAGTTATGGCAAAATCTAAAAAATGAGTAATTGAGATTTGAGGGAATTAGGACTGGAATTGGGATATGGAAACTCAAGGAAGAAATGTGGGGAATAAAATTTTAGGTATCCAACTAAAATTTAAGGATCAATAGGGCTATAGATGGAGAAATATGGTTAAAAAATGAAAAAAAAAATGGTTACTATGTTTTGTAAGATAAGTCTACTAGAAATATGCTGCAGCTGATATGGCAAGTCTACAGATCTAATATGGTAATTTTTGGATTCCTTATTAGTAATATGCTAAAATTGGTATAGCAAGTTTGTTGATACTCTATTGAAAATATAATATGGTAGTTTTTTTGATACTCTCTTGGTAATATGTTGAAACTAGTATGGCAAGTCTAAAGAGCTGATATGGCAAGTTTTATGATACCCACAATAATATTATAAAATTGATAGAATTGGGCCCTAAGTTTCAATGGTTGCCTAAGGGTTTAAAGATATCACTCTAGCCACCAATTTCATCTAAGTGAGTATCACTCAACAAAAAAAAAATTGCCATGGATTTATCTCTCAACAACAACTCTTGGTTTTCCTCACAGATGGAAGCTACTCAATCAAGGAGTCAGTGCATGTTTCATTGGCAAGTCCTCTTAATGGGCCAACTACTTTGGGGTCCCTATGGTAATCCTCACAATGAATTTTAGGGCTTTCACCCAAGCACTTTTCATAGTTATGTGGTCAAGTTTTTACCCTGATCTGAAATAGATTATTGTGATATAGATAATTACTAAAATTAATTATGTAGCAGAACAAAGTTAAGAGTTTCTAAAAAAATTCTTAAATGGATTATGTAGTAGAACAGAGTTAAGATTTTTTGAAGGAAAAAAAATTGGCCCTTAAAATCACTCTGATACCAAATGAGAGGGTCCTCCTACAAAAAATTATTGAAAATGCATGAAATAGCATATTATTTTACTAAAAATGTATCAAATAACAGATTTTTATGATTAGCAGAAACACTAAAGGAATTACATTGATCATAGGCCACTTTGAGGGGGTAAACTCCTTTGACCAATCTCAATACAAATAATTTTTAGATGTCTTTATTGGTCTTAACACTTACTTATATACTAAGTATAATCTAAGTAACTACTACTTCCCATGATGTGGGATAAACTAAAATGCTCACGAGATGATTTACAAAGCATATGCTTCCATAGCAACTAATATACTAACAAAGTAAAGAGAAGGGGTCTCATACGTTCCTAACAATAATGAAAACACTTGTAATTTGCATTAGCTCAATTAATAAATTAATCTCATCTAATGGTTTTTCTAAAATAAAATAATAGTTTGAAGATAATTTTAAGGTGAAATACATCCCAAATGGCCTTTCCTAACAGTTTGCAAGTTCTCAGTTGCTCAAAACCCTATAAATCACCTAAAAACCTTAAAAAATAGTTAATTTAATGTAATCTTTACATATGCAAGTATAGACAAACTACATGGCTGGAACTTACTTGGAGTGTTCAAAACATCTAGGAGGTTTTAGAAGAAACTCAGGTCATTTAATGTACTTTAGAAGCTCATCTCTCTCAACTAGTCATTACTAAGGTTAAGGAGGGTTTAGAGTGGTTTAGATTCCTAAAAATTATTCATAAACCCTAAGCCCTCAACCCATAAACTAATTCCACAAAATTAAATTTTACTATCCCCCTCAACAATCCCTAAGTGCTCAGGCTCCCATGCATCCTACACGTATAGTACTAAGTGCAAGAAATTGACTCTTAGTCTTCAAATAGGCCATTGGAGAGGGACTGACAGTCTTAGCCTTTGTTCATTCATATTATGGGATTAAACCATCAACTAATACTAAAATTATTTTAATAAATCCTTTATCATCTCAGAAATATACTTAGCTCCATGCACAATATCATGACCTCACCAAGTAAGAGAAAATTGGTCTTTAAAATGTAGTCACCCATTGGAGGAGCTCAAGATGGTCTTGAGAGGCTAAGATGGAACTTTACTTATTTTTTATACCTTTAGATGATCTTATAGGGTCTTTACCTTCATATATCACCATCTAATACCCTAATATCTCATATCACCTTCACCAAACTTTTTATCTCATGACTGCACCTATGGTTTGCATATGTATGAGTTAGACTCTAAAGGACTACATAAGGCTTAATCAAAAAAATTATCTATTGTTAGGTTTGAGGACTATATGGAGATTATCAAAACATCATAAAATCATATTCATGACTTTATTATTCATACAAACTTCCCATCCTCATTCTAAACAATCAACTTTTCACCTAACAAGGTAGGCAGGCCTATGGCTCTTATTAGTTGTGTAGACATGGTTTAGAGTGAGTCATGTTTAGCCATCTTATTATTTGACCTTTATTTTTAGTTTCCTTAACCTTAAATTTTTTAAATCACATATGTATTCACCTTAATTATACCCCAATTTTATTCATGTACTTTGCCTTCTCTAAGACTTCTTCTCTTCACACTACACAAGCACTTTCAGTCATCAAAGTAAATAAGCCTATAGGTTTCATGACTATGTATGCAGTGTTGAGATGAGTCTTGACCAGTCATATTTTGAGCCTCCTTTAGGTATATTTAATTCTTTTACCTTATATGGTTTCATTAAATTTCCATCTCATTTAAAATTTAATTTCTCCTTTGCTCACTCTACTTTCTCTTCAACTTGAAATTGGCCTGCTCTTTCTAGAAACCTATAGGTGGTTATTGAAAGAGTTTGAATGCAATTAATGGTTATATGATTTCCATCACAATAATTTAACATTTAATTTCCTTTTTAACTAATTGAGAATCCTAAATTTCTTCTTCAAGCTGCCTAAAACACTATATCTTTCACAAACATAACTGTTCAAGACTACCTTCTCAAATGATGGCTATAGGTGGTCATTAGGGAAGAATTTGATCATGTGGTCTTGAGATTAGATTTATCAACTCCATCATGACACCTTAATAATTCCCACACCTATTTTTAATATCTTTCTCATTTATCTACAAGTATCATTAACTTTTCATATCATTTTACAACTTTTGCTCTTCTTGTCTTTGTACATAGGATGTGTGTGAATACCAAAGCCTATAGACTCAAATCATGGATATAATATTAGTCATATCAACCATTTATGAATTTTTAATATATTATATGTTTTCATGACCTATTTATTCTTCACATGTCTACATTTAATCATGTTTTCATGTATGCTCTCTTTACATGACTATTGGCTTTTCGTCCAAAATAAGGACCTATAGGTCTATAACCTATAGGTCTGTCCCCTTTTTCTTGTAAAAACTATTGAAGACAATTATTTTAGCCTTAATCATATTGATTATTGTATATATTATTATCCCATTTATATCATCTAATTCAATAACTATATACCTCTTGACTAAGCACTATGACACCTTAAATTTGCTTATTCACATGTATAGGCATGTAGGTCTATTTTTTGGGTGCTCAATGATTGTTAAGAATAACCCTCTGAGTTCATTACACTTGGAGTTGCATAAAATCATTACCTAATCCTCATGTGATATTTTATTAATATTTATAGAGTTCAATTCATCTTATTCAATTTTAAGTTTGCTTATTCACCTCTACAAACTATTTATACAATCAGCTTATATTCAAGGTTTGTGTATTTAATGAAGTCTATAGTCTATTTCATGACTTTTGAAGGATGAAAAGGATTATGTCAAGGTCATATGACTAGCTAGGAATATATGATATTTCTCTCCACTATCAAAACATCTTAAAAAGAGCTTAGATGTTAGGAATGTTCACCTACAAGTCTACAGAACTGTGGGTGAAATGAACTTGCCTAAGTCTATGTTGGAGAGTGCATTTGAGTCCAATTCCTACTATATTGAGCTTTCAACATTGCCAAAAATTCTCTCTATTGATTCATCATTGATTTTCATTTCCACTTTGGTCCAAGTTTGGAAATCATTGCCTGTAAAAGACTGTTACTACACAAACCATGCCTCCAAAGAGAAAAACACTAGAAGCCTGTATACAAAGATATAATTTCAAGGGAAGAGAACATTAATAATTAGATAATTATGGGTATTTCTATGAATAATTAAGTAATTGAAACCTATAAAAGTGACAAACATTTCAAATAAATCAAAACACTTGTAGCAAGAGTAACTGAAGCTACATACACTTGAGAAACTTTTCCTCTTGTTGAAGATAACTCATGGAGTTGAGCTACTTGATGAAAAAAAAATTTAAAGAGTCATTTTTCCTTTGAAAAAACTTCAAAAAAAATCATCCTCCATCAAATTTTGGCATGAATAAATAAGATCAAAACTAGACCCTACTTGACTAGATAAGGCATAGTGACTTGATATTACTCTTAGAAAGTATTCATAAATCAAGGGACATGAATATATAAAACAAATAAACTAAATTTAATCTCATTAGGATCCTGAATAATGTATAAATTTTCAAATTCTAACTTTTTCTCTCCTGGTCATATCATGCATTTGTTGCCTTTCTAAGCTTGTGAAGGTAGCGATAGAGGAGAGAGAGTGTCTAATGCATATTTTAGACTTGAAACTTGATCCTATAGTCATATAAAATGTTAAAATTGGTATTTTGAGTGTGGCTTGTGACACCCCATCCAGAAGTCCCATCCAAAAGTCCTTTTTACATGCTTTTTCAACCCTTTTAAACACCTTTTTGCTCATTACCAGTCATTTAGAACCTTCTAAATGGTCATTCCACCTTAACCAGACAATATTCCCCATGTTAATCTTATTCCTATAGGTCTTGAGCCTATAGGATAGGATCACCCCATTTGGACTATAGTTCCCCATAGAGAAGTGTCCCATTTTTAGTAGTCCTATCCATTTGCACTTTGAGCCCTAATGGTCATTTTCATCTAGTCTTTATTCTTAATTAGGTTAACCTAATGTGAATACATCTGACCCATGACAAATTATTCCTTATAAATTCCCACTCAAAGCTCATTTTAAAAGGAGGTGACCAAATTTACAAATCACACTAAGGCAAACTTCCCTATTCGTTACACACATTCACCCAATATAACTACAAACCTACTCAAATCCTCATACTAGTCCCTAGCCACCTCAAACACTATCAATTTAGAATTTTCATCCACATCACACTATTGCACAAAGTAGACTAGGTGGGAGAACTACATATGGATTGATCCCTCTTTGGAGTATTGGTATGTACGTAGTGTACCCATATAAGGGGTGTGGATTGCATGTTTAGTACATCTTTCACACTAATCCCCCTCTTTATCAAGTGACTCAAATGTTGTTTTATCAAACATGATGGAAGGTTAAGTTTTGAAGACAAAAGTAGGTCCATAATGAGTTCCATCAATAACCAATGCTTGATTTTTTATAAGCATGCTCACACATGCACAACATTATTACCCAAAAAAATTAGGTCTCTATGATTAATTTGGAAAATAGTGGTAAGAATGGACGATAGCATTAGACATTAAAGCATCCACTTTTTAGTGCTCTTTTCCTTTCACCCAATGAAACATAGAGTCAAGTTTATGACAACTTCTCAGTCCTACACAGTCATTTTCAACCTCTATATCAACCACCATAGTCTATTTTCTAGCTAAGTTGTATTTCTTCTTATTTATTACTATTTTTAGAAATGTGAAAATGACAAATGTTGTGCAAATTAGGACTGTATTTATTGCTATATTATGTACTAATTTATTAATCCAAACCCTTAACTAAAATAAGAATAATACTCCATTATTCCCAAATAAGTTAAATCATTTGGTGAACCCAACTTACTTTGTTTGTGTACAAAAACCTTAGAAACTTTATGGAAAATTCCTTGATGATTTTAGCAATATTCTTCTGATTTTTATTGCATATATAAATCATAATTTCACGTTTAATTTTTAAAATTCACCATAGTAATTTTTAAAATCATTTATTTCAAACCCTAGAAGAATATACTAGGTCCCTATATTTTTTGAGGTATCACCTTACATGTTAGTGAGCTTCATATTATTTTTATGCATATTTTAGTTTGCTATTTTTCAAATCCTAGATTACATTTATTTAATATTCTCTTTCATTTTTCAAGTTGTTTTCCTTATGCCACCTAAGATTATTGCATCTCGTCCTTTGAGATGAAGTGAAATACTTAGAGGCAACCCTCTTTAATTGACCTAGATTCTTCCAACCCATCCATATACCATGGATAAACAACTAGCTCAATTTCCTACTATAGATCCTACACATCTAGATTACACTAATTTCCATGAAGATAATTCTAACAATGAGTAGTATGAGAATAACAATGATGATATACACACTGATGTTCATGCTCCACCACATTGGGCTACTGATCCACTTCTACCTATTATTGATGATGATGATGTCATCAATAAAGATTTGATTCTGTAGATTTTTAGAGAGAGGCTTAGGGAACATACCCAAGATCATGCCATTATCTTACAATCTATCATGGAAACTAAAAAGGCTAAGTAATTTGATTCTTCCATTCCTTCAAAAAAACCAATTAAAAATGACATTACAGGGGAAACTATGTCTCAACAACCCCCTATAGTATCCCAACCTTCTTATGTGGTACCACCAATTATGGTTAGTATATATTCACCTCCTGATGTGGCTACCCTTGTGCAAGAGATTAAATCTCTTCAATCTAAGGTGCTACATATTGATCAACGTGCATCTAGACCAACACAAGTTTTGGACTCTTTTACTCTACTTCATACACCATTGGCATACCATATTATTTCTACATCCTTGCCACCAAGTTTTGTTCAACCCAAGCTCACTCTATATGATGGCAATGGTGATCCAGAGACACACTTTAGATCTTTTCATGCATCTTTCTTGGACTATGTTCCAAATGACTAGTTGCTAACCAAGCTATTTCCATAGAGTTTAAAGGATTATGTTCTACAGTGGTTCTATAGTCTACCAAATCAGTCGATCAAAGTATTCAATCTTTTAGCTGACGTGTTCTTAGATCATTTCAGCATTAACATATGTGACAAGGTTTCTTATACCCAAGTTGCAAAATAGAAACAAAGTCCAAATGAGCATCTCACAAATTATGTTCTTAGATATAAGACTATCTTGGATAAAATGACTAGCCCCATGGCTGATCAAGAATTATAAGATCTCTTCAAATAGAGTCTTCTGTCAGCTTTGCATGAGTCAATAATGTTCAAAAAAAAATCTTCCTTTACTAAGTTATGTCATACACTAAAGGAAAGGGAATTCAAATTAATTTTAATGGGCAAACTCAAGTACACAAGCATATTAAAAATAGAAAACAAGAGTAACAATAAATTCCCTTACAAATTAAAGGTTAATTATATCAAAATTCAAAATCAACTTATAGTTAATGCAGCTTCAGAACCCCCTCAGTGAGTGGTTTTATTAGTGCCTCCTTGGTGATCCTTTAACAATCTACCAGTATCTCTGGCCAAAGTCTTATAGAAGCTATTGGAATGTGATGTCCTATCTCTCCCTCTTATTTGAGAAGTTGATATGGCAAAGCCTCATCCAAGAGGATATGAGAATCATGATTTTCACAGGGCACTAGATCACACACCAAATAGATGCATCAATTTGTGACACAACATATAGGACTTGACAGATGGAAATCTTATTAGTCTTGGCACTCCAGTTGATCTTCCTCAATCAAAACAAACATAAGACAAGGCTATGAAAATTTTATCATATCCTTTCCCACATCATTATAAATAGGAGATAGGGGGTGTATCAGGGGTTCACCATGCATATCATGCACACCCTCCACTAGCTACATACTGGCTACATTTAGTTGAGTCACATCCTTTGAGAAACATGATTGGTGTGTATAATTCTAGAGTCTTAGCTAGACCTTTGATCTCCTTATTAGAGAAGGAGATAGTTGAGGATGATTTGGATTATTATGCACTCTTTATCAGAGCCTACATTGATCACCATCCCATTCATAGTGTTCTCATAGATAATGGATCTAATGTGAACATGTGCACTATGACATTACTTCAAAATTTGGGATATTCAAAGAAAGATATCACCTTGATGAACACAATTATTAATGGATTTAGTAGACACATACAAAGTTTAATGGGTGAGATTTTACTTCCTCTATAGGTTGGTCCAACACATGTGGCCACACCATTTACTATTATTCTTAGTGTAGGAGTATTTGACATGTTGCTTGGTTGACCATAGATATATAAACTTATGTATTACCTTCTAAAGTTCACAAATGCATGAAATACATTCACACTAATCAAGTTATTACAATTGGTGAAGTTTTGTATGAGTTACCACTCCCCACTTTAGAGCCATCTCTTACTTTGTAGTCACTAGTTTCAACACCTCTACCAGTTCTAGTTCTTCCACTAGTTGATATTCAGACATAGTTGAGGCCTCCCTCACCAACACAGAGAGTTCATACACTTCCATAGAGGCCTCTCTTAGAGATACCACTACATTAGTGATAGTTACAAGACTCTATATAGTTTCTAGCTATAGTATTCACATATAGGGTAGTATCATTGAGGTATCATGACTCTACACATAAAGAACAATTTTAGAGAGATTTTTCTACTACCAGATGGGTCCCTAATAGCCCCATAGTTACATCCACTTCTCAGAGTTATAGGCAGACCCCATAATTGATTTCCACTACAAAGATTTTAGATCACTTATATCATACACAACTTTTAGAGTCACAGTCTCAACCTTTCCATCATGATTCACAATCATGCATAATCCCTCTCCTTGATATAGAACACCATGATAGGGAGCCTCTTATGAGATTCATTAGTTAGTATCATTTCTTCTCAATCTTTCTTGTACATAATTTATTAGCTTACTTGTACATAGTTTCTTTCCACTTTCTTGTACATAGTTTCCTTATGATTATTTATACATAGCTTATTTCAAAATACCAAAAACAATATAATATTTCAAAATAAAAAAACATTTAAATAACTCAAAACAAAAAAAACTTTTTAATTATATGCATTATCCATTCTCTACATTTTTACTACCATGATAGAGTTACATTTTGTTGTTATATGATATTGTTTGTCAATTTATCTACATTACTATGCTTCACTTGATCTTCTTTGAGTGTGTGCAATGACACCCAAATCCTTGATTACTTCACTCTACCCATTGATGGGGCATCCTAATTTTACATTCGACACATACATCAACATATCAACATAATAGAGGCATCTTTTATATGAGTACACCATCTAGGTTATGTCATTCCTTGATTTGAGCAACATTTTAGGTGATAATTCAGGTGATGGTTCTACCCCAATTGGTGGCAGAACTTCTAAGAGCCATAACTTTTTCACCATAGCTCCATTTGACTCCCCATTTGAACCATTAAAAAGATAAGAATGAGGAAAACACAATGAGATGGAAATGAGATATGCTCAATAATTTTTTACCCCCAAAATTCCAATGAAAGTGTCTTAAATTTAAATTTTAATAGTGTAATCTAAAAATAGTAAGTTTCTAAAAATAGTAATTTCTTGAATTCTATAATGTTGTAAATTGTAGAAGTTGAACCACTTCATCTCCCTCGAGATTAGTGACCTTCCACATCCTCCTCTTGCCTTAAAAGTATGTATAAAAATAGATGAAGCCTAAAAAGGCAATCAGATATCTCTTCTAAGAGATAGGCATATATTTGGATCTATAAATTTGATCAATAAAACATCTCTTCTCAGAGATAGCATTGTTACAATTATGTTATTCTTGTTTCTTGAATTATCTTTCAACCAAATATTTTGAGTCAAAAGAATTTAATCTCTACTAATGTTGTGAAAAGCCTAAATATGTCCATGAAGCCTCACCCAAAGCCATACAGTATTGGATGGTTGAGTCTAGGGAGAAACCTCTATGTCACCCACCAATGTCTTCTCTCATATGCAATAAAACCTTTCTAAGATGAGGTCCTATGTGATGTGGTCAATCTAGATGTTTGTGATGTACTCCTTAGGTAGCCATTCATGTATGATCAACTTGGAATCTATGAATCAAGAACTCAAAGGATCACCCTCACTCTTGGAACATGGTGTTATAGGGTACTAGAGGTACCACCTTCTACATCTATCTCCTTGAATAGTGCCAAGAAATTTATTCTCATGGTGGTCAAGCCACAGAAATCCAAAAGGGCTAATGTTGCAGCCTTGACTACACAAACAACACAATAACATAAGCCAATAGATACCAAGTTGAGGAAGTTCATGGCCTTTCATCCACAAACTAATGATCAGACAGAAATGGTGAACAATTGGGTCCTACACAGCTCCATAAAGCATAGCCCCACAAAGCACAGTCCATTCCAAGTATGCATCAGGAATCAAATAAAAGCACAACTACCACACTTGATGATAAATCTTGATGTAATGGGGACCATTTCTTCTCATGGAGGGAGGAATGATCTGAGTAACATTTTAGGTGATAATTTGGGTGATGGTTCTACTCCAATTAGTGGTAAAACTTTTGGGAGCCATATCTTTTGCAACATAGATCCTTCTGACTCCCCATTTGAACCATTAGAAATATCATAATGAGGAGAACATGATGAGATAGCATGAAACTATGCTTTATGGTTTTTGACCCTAAAATCCCAATGAAAGTGTCCTAAATTTCAATTTTAATAATGCAGTCTAAAATAAATAAGTTTTTAAAAATAGTAATTTCTTAAATTCTGTAATATTGTAAATCATGGAAGTCAAACCACTTCATCTCCCTCAATATTGGTGACCTTCCACATCCTCCTCCTAACTTCAAAGTATGTATAAAAATAGTTGTATCCCAAAAAATCAATTAGACATCTCTTCTCAGAGATAGGCATATGTTTGGATCTACAAATTTGATCAATAAAACATCTCTTCTCAAAGATAGCATTATTACAATTGTGTTATTGTTTTTTCTTAAATTATATTTCAACCAAATATTCTAAGTTTTAGATTAGTGGTATTAGATCAATTTTTCTTGAGAGTGTATGATCTCGAGGATGAGGTCAGGCTACAAGAAGCTTGGATGGAAAACAACAGAGCTTCCAAACTATCTACCTATTCACTCCAAATGACTTAAAATGGTGGACAACACCAGGAAATCTAATCCTTTCAAGGAAATGGTGAATGAATCCCTCTAGCAATAGAAAGCATAGATGCTACAACAATTTACCCAAATTCTCCAAAAAATCTCGATGGGAAATTATGGCTCCTCATCTATAACCCCACATCTTTTCAATGCCCCAACACCCTTCAAGGCTCAGGTGAATTTTGATATTTCTACATTTGAAGGGAAAATCAATGATAATGTAGTAGTAAACTGGTTAGATCAATTTTCATCTTATTTTTTTGTAAATAAATTCACTGATAAAGAGAAGATCACTTTTGCTCTTTTGAAAACATCATTACCTATCAAAAATTGGTGAGAAGTGTACAAGAAGAGATTCAGTATAGATAAAATTGGCCTTCTGATAAAACCTACTTGGGATGATTTTATATAAGCTATAAAGGAATAATACTACCCCATTGGAGCATATGATGATCTGTATATAAAGTGGTAACAACTTCACCAAGGTAAGGAACAGTCTGTTCAAAATTACACTAACATTTTGTATTCTCTATCTATGAGATTGGGCATCCAAAAAAGTGAGAAACACAAGGTTCTCAATTGTGGACTACAATGGTATATATGGGGAGAAATGGAACTCTTCAATTTGGAAACCCTCGATGAAGCATACAAGTTTGCAGTGAAGATTAAGCAGAAGCATGGAAGAATGAATATGAAGAGTCAGCCTTCAAAATGGAAAAGTGACAAATAAGGTCAAACATGAGGCCACAATTGGAAGTAAAAAGAAAGGAAGACTAGAAAGTGTTATGATTATCACAAATATAGAACTCACTCCAAATAATAATGTCAAGCCATCAAGTCCTTACTTTTTGAGTCTCAATTCTCAACATCTATTACTCTACCTCATACACATCTTGCAGTCAAAGAGGATGAAGAAGATATTGTATATGTTGAGCCTAATGCTATCATTGCTTCATCATAAACCCATGAGGAGAGGCTAGATGACAAGGAAAGGTTGTTTCGCTCTAAGTGATGGGTGAAAGGTAAGCCTCTGCATTTCATTCTTGATAGTAGGAGTCAAAAGAATTTAATCTCTATTAATGTTGTAAAAAGCCTAAATCTATCTATGTCACCCAAATCCATAGAGTATTAGATGGTTGAGTCCAAGGAGAAACTTCTATGTCACCCACCAATTTCTTCTCTTGTATGCAATAAAACCTTTCCAAGATGAGGTCTTATGTGACATGGTTAATCTAGATGTTTACAATGTACTCCTTAGTCAACAATTCATGTATGATTGACATAGCATCTATGAATCAAGAACTTGAAATATCATCCTCACTCTTGTAACATGGTCCTATAGGGTACCAAAGGTACCACCTTTTACATTTGTCTCCTTCATCAATGTCAAAAAAATCATTCTCATAGTGGTCAAGCCATAGAAATCCAAAAGAGTTGATGTTATAGCCCTGACTACACAAACAACACAACAATAGAATCAAATAGATAAAAAGTTGAATAAGTTCATGGTCTTCCATCTATAGACTGATGGTCAGATAAAAATGGTGAATAATCAGGCCTTGCATAGCTCCACAAAGTATAGCCCCACAAAGCACAGTCCATTCCAAGTATGCATCAAGAATCAAATCAAAAAACAACTACCACACTTGATGAAAAATCTTGATGCAATTGGTACCATTGCTTCTCAATGAGGGAGGAATGATCTGATCAACACTTTAGGTGATAATTCAAGTGACGGATCTACCCCAATTGGTGGTAGAAATTTTGAGAGCCATAACTTTTGCACCACAGCTCTATTTGACTCCCTATTTAAACCGTTGGAAAGCTAAGAATGAGAAGAATGTGATGAGATGGAATAGAGATATGCTTGATGGTTTTTTACCCTTTAAATCTCAATGTAAGTGTCCTAAATTAAAATTTTAATAGTGTAGTCTAAAAATAGTGAGTTTTTAAAAATAGTAATTTCTCAAATTTTATAATGTTGTAAATCGTGGAAGTCAAACCACTTCATCTCAATCAAGATTGGTGTCCTTACACATCCTCTTCCTTCCTTCAAAGTACGTATAAAAATAGATGTATCCTAAAAATGCAATCAAACATCTCTTCTTAGAGATAGGCAAATGTTTGGATCTACAAATTTGATCAATAAAACATCTCTTCTCAAAGATAGCATTATTACAATTGTGTTCTTCTTATTTCTTGAATTATATTTCAACCAAAGCTTCCAAATTTTGAATGAATAGTATTAGAGAAGTTTTTCTTGAGAGTGTATGATCTTGAGGATGAGGTCAGGCTATAAGAAGCTTGGGTGGAAAATAATAAAGCTTCCAAACTATCCACCTATTCACTCCAAACAACTTTAAATGGTGGACAACACCAAGACATCCAATCCTTTCAAGGAAATGGTGAATTAATCCCTATAGAAATATCAATTATATATACTACAAAAATTCACTCAAATTCTCTAATAAATCTCAATGGGAAATTCTAGCTCCTCATCTACAACCCCACATATTTTTAGTGCTCCAACACCCTTCAAGGTTCAGATGAATTTTGATATCCATATATTTGAAAGAAAAATCAATGTTGATGTAGTAGAAAATTGGTTGGATCAATTTTCATCTTATTTTTTTATAAATAAATTCATCAATAAAGGGAAGATCACTTTTTCTCTTTTGAAAGCATCAATGCCTATTAAAAATTAGTGAGAAGTGTACAAGAAGAGATTTAGTATAGATGAAATTGGCCTTGAGGTAGAACCTACCTGGGATGATTTCATATAAGTTGTAAAGGAATAATACTACCCCATTGGAGCATATGATGTTATAACCCTGAATACACAAAAAACACAAAAATAGAAGCAAATATATATCAATCTGTAAAATTTCATGGCCTTTCATCCATAGACAGATGGTCAGATATAAATTGTGAACAAGTGGGCTCTACACAGCTCCATAAAGAACAACCCCACAAAGCATAGTCCATTCCAAGTATGCATCAGGAATCAAATCAAAACACAACTATCACACTTGATGAAAAATATTGATGTAATGGGGACCATTGCTTCTCAAGGAGGGAGAAATGATCTGAGCAACATTTCAAGTGATAATTCAGGTGACGGTTCTACCCCAATTGGTGGTAGAACTTCTAGGATCCATAACTTTTGCACCCTAACTCTATTTGACTCCCCATTTAAACCATTGGAAAGCTAAGAATGAGGATTACATGATGAGATGGCATAGAGATATTATTAATGATTTTTTAATCCAAAAATCCCAATGGAAGTGTCCTAAATTTTAATTTTAATAGTGCAATCTAAAAATAGTAATTTCTTGAATTCAATAATGTTGTAAATCACAAAAGTCAAAACACTTCATCTCCCTCAAGATTGGTGACCTTCCACATCCTCCTCCTACCTTCAAATAATGTTTAAAAAATATATAACCAAAAAATAAAATCATACATCTCTTCTTAGAGATATGCATATGTTTCAATCTACAAATTTGATCAATAAAACATCTCTTCTAAGAGATAGCATTATTACAATTGTGTTATTCTTGTTTCTTGAATTATATTTCAACCAAAGCTCTTGATTTTTGGATCATTCATACACCATGCACTCTATTTATCATGTTGATGTACATTACTTACTAAATTACATAGATTATTCTATTGACACTCACTGGTATTTAGCATTTGCGTATTTCCTAGTAGCTACCTAGTCTTGTACTACATATTTTGCATACTTTCACTTCTTGCTTTGATCAGTTAGATGTGATAGTATTTCTAGAATTTACATGCCTTCCTTTCTTACTTTGAGTAGCTAGATGTGGTTGCATTTCTCATTTCATATTTTGTTACTTGTGTGTGCCTTAGGATATTTTCCAATGTATTTTGATTTTACTCCTGTATGTCCATGTGGCCCTCATGTCAATCTTGCTTGTTTTCCATTGTATATGTATGTGGGAATTTCAACATGCCTTGTATGCTTGCTTTCCTAGGAATTTCAACATGCCTTCTTGGATTCTATGATGGACATCATGTTCCATCCCTCTTTAAAAACTAACTAGATTTTCAATTTTAGTTCAGTATATTACACATGCTATTACATTGGTATATCTGTCTGGGCATGCCCCTATTGATCTAACAATGTCTAATATAAACTATGTTATATCTTGAAACATCTTTTGAATATCATTACTATATCATGTATTTCATAGCATAACACACTTGCAGGGCTCTCTCTTCTCAGGGAAGTCATTGCAGGGTCTTCATTTCTACCCTTAGAAGAGGGGGAAACAAATAAGGGTTTTATCATAGAGATCATAGCCTTCTACTGGTCAAAAATTAGTTTTTAGAACACTCAAAATAGTAATCAAAATTCAAAACATGCACAATAAACCAAAACAATAGGGATAAACATAAAATAGCCATCAAAATAGTAAAAGATAAGAGCACCCCATCTGGACTAAATTTCCCTATAGCAAAGTGTCCACTTTTTAGTGCTCCTATCTAAATAGCCAAAAATCCAAAATTTTCAAAAAAAAATGAAAAGGTAAGGTCAATTATTATTTTTACAGCTACAGTCCAATTTAGATTGGGTAATTTTAGTATAAATTTACTCAAAATATCTAGATATAGGGGACATTAAATGTGGCATGATGGCTCTCACTTCTAGTTTCAGATTGGGTATTTAGAATAACTTCTAGATCAGAATCCATGTTACAGACATGAATGATTTGGGGCAATGTACACAACACATTTTCCTTCTTTTTAGCTCATTGTATTACTCAGGTATTCTTAGTAGTTTTGTTCCTTATTCTATCTACAGGTGGTTTGCATCATTTCAAAGTGGCTTCCATATAAGCCTAATTCTCTATTTTAGAGTGGATTTCATACAAGCCTAATCTCCACCTTTTGAAGTAACCAAAATTGGCCTAGTTCTTAGTACACATTAATCTATCCATGCCACATTTTTAGATCATAGAGCATTCATGGGCTTCATGACCCATCTCATATGACACACATCCATATCGATATCAGTTCATAGTTCACAAATAATAGGAAATAATGGATCTAAAGGACTCTATAGCCTTTGTATTCTTGAGCCACCTAATAAAAGGGATTAGACACATAGTCCAAACATCGATTAACACACACATGATCATACACCTTCACTACATAATGGTAAATGATGGAGCCAAAGGACTAGCTAGCCTTTGTACTCTTGATCCACCTACTCAGAGGGATTGGAAACATAGTCCAAACATTGATTAACACATGCATGATCACATAGCTTCACTACATAGTGGGTGATGATGGATTCAAATGGTCAGCCTTTATATTCTTGAGCCACCCTTAGGGAATTGAGCACTCATATCCATTTATGATATTAATCTTGGTGTAGTACATACCTAGCATCACTCAACATCACAAGTTTTGTAGTGGTTCACATACGTGATGAGGTGTATTATTTCCTTTCTCTTCCTCTCTCTTTTACCCAGCCTTTGTATGTTCTTATTTAAGATAGAGTGTGTCTAGTAAGAACTGATCTACTCCTTATTTTCTCTTACAAATTTACACTTCATGTTATGTTCTTTCTATGTAGACTCAACATCACACATATTCATGGAATTCACCCTTATAGGTAAGTTTAGGTATGCTTTCTACTTTTTCTTTATCCTAATATTTTGCTTTGTTGCATCACTAAAATAAAGGGGGGGTGGGGGCCGGGGGGAAATGTAGTCATATAAAATGTCTAAATTGGTAGATTGAGTGTGGCTTATGACACCCCATCTATAGGTCCTTTTTGCATGCTCTTACGACCCTTATAAACACCTTTTTGTTCATTTTCAGTCATTTAGAAACTTCTAAATGGTCATACTACCTCAGCTAGATAATATTAGCCATGCCAATCCTATTCCCCCTAGTCTTGAGCCTTTAGGATAAGAAAGCCCCTTTTGGACTATAGTTCCACATAGAGAAGTGTCTCATTTTATATGGTCCTATTCATTTTCACTTTGATCCCTAACGGTCATTTTTATTTGGTCCTTATCCTTAATTAGGTCAGCCTAGCATGAATACATCTAACCCATGACCAATTGTTCCCTATAAAAGCCCACTCAAAGCTCATTTATAAAGGAGATGACCAAACTTATAAATCAAGTAAGAATACAAATAAATCACTAAGGAATACTTCCCTATTCTTTGCACACAGTCACCCAACATAGATGCAAACCTACTCAAATCCTCATTCGAGTCCTGAGCCACCTCAAACACTATTAATTTGGTATTTGCATCCACATCACACTATTGCATAAAGCCACTAGGTTGGAGAATTACATATGGCTTGATCCTTCTTCAAAGTATTGGTATGTAGGTAGCATGCCCACACAAGGGGTGTGGATTTCACATTTATTACATCTTTCACACTAACCCCCCTCTTTTTCAAGTGTCTCAAATGTCATTTTATCAAGTATGATGGAGGGTTAGGGTTTGAAGACAAAATTAGATCCATAATGAGTTCTATTGACAACTAGTTCTTAATTTTTCATAGGCACACTCACACTCCCACAAGAACAACATAACTACCCAAAAAAATTTAGGTCTCTATGATTAGTTTGGACAATAGCGGTAGGAATGGACAACATCATCGAACACCAAAGCATCCACTTTTTAGCACTCATGTCCTTTCACCCATTAAAATCTAGATTTAGGTTTACAACACCTTCCTAATCATACACATCCATTTTTAACCTTTGTATTAGTTATCTCAATATATTTTTTAGCTACATTATATTTATTCTTATTTATTACTATTTTTATAAATATAAAAAAGACAAATAGTTGCACAAATTAGGACTATATTTATTGCTATAATTTGTACTAATTTATTAATCCAAAACCTAAAATGAAATAGGAATAACACTCCATTATTCTTAAATAAGTTCAATTATATCCAAATCTTTCATATGACTTTGAAATCCTAGGGGACACATTTGTAATGTTTTCTTCTGAAAATGAGTTCACAAGTCCATATAAGTGAGTGGAAACTACCTCTTAAGTATTGAAAATCAATATTTTAACCTCTTTATGACTTGATGGCATATGTGGTAGTTTTTACCTACTCCAAGGACCTTATAAAGAGTTATTATATGGATTATTCATTTGGTGGGATTTGGAATACATGGAAAGTTATCAAAAAACACCTTTTTCCTTATAGAACACTGCCTTAAAGTCCCAAAAAGAACCTTAAACTTTCCAAATTAACTTGAAATATTTGTATAAGTTGATTAATGCATGAAATGACCTTTAAGGACACCTAATTACCTATGACACTACTTTCCCAAGTTTCAACACTCCATGACATGACTAGGCTAGTATAATGCAAAGATAAACTATTACCTAAATTTCTCCAAATAAACCTTAAACAATGATAATAAGGTTTTATGAAGACTTTTTGAAGACTATTAAGGCATGTAAAATCTATGAAAAAAGTTTAAATTGCATGACAATAAAATTTTTTCCTATAGGGGTTGACATTTTGACCTTCGAGGTCAAAATTCCTCAACAAATTGGTGATTCACAGGGGTAGCATGTCTGTTATGCTAAATAAACTAGTATATTTATCCTTCTATTTGGAAATGGAGTCATTTTCACTCAAAATCAGACCTCACTAAACTTTTACCATGACAATACAAGATCAGTTGACCTTGAAACACAAAAAATAGAGACAACACACACCAAACAAAAGAAACAAACACAAACATGTGCTAACCAAGCACTTAGGGAACACAACAAACATAACATAATAACTAACTATATACAACTAACATAAACTTATATTATTGATCTTGGGTCAAAGGGGAACCTTGTACTATCTCTTACTCCATGAGATGAAGAGTAGCATGAAGTAAGTTACTTCTTGAGTCTTAGTCTTGTTATCTTCACTCTCTTCTTAAATGCCACTCTTAGCATGTTCTCAAATGAAGTGGTGGTAGAAAAATAATCTCCTATGAAGATTAATTCATCATATGACTCAAGCTCCTTATCATGATGTTTCTTGATTCTTGTACCTATCTCAAACATGGCCATCTCTTAGCTCATAGGAGAAACTTCATTATTAGCCTCTAGGGATTCCATGACATAATGTACTTGGTCTTAAATGACCTCATGTAGATAGATCATAAAATTATTTCTCAAGTACGAGGGCAGCCTCAATTTCATCTTCAGTCTATACAATTGGAACTATAGGCCCTTTAATATCCTCAAGCGTCAAACTCATTACATATGTCTAGATATTATTGCCACAAATATTCATCCTTCTCTTGACATCCTCCTTGAAGAGATACAACTTGAAGCACATTCTTAGAGACTTCTTATACTACTGCATTAGTTTGATCAATTTGTATTTATTCCTCAAAATAACATTATTTATCATTTGAATCTGTGTCATACTCATTCAATAACTCACCATGTTTAGCTGAGATGTCCTCTACTTCAAGATCCTCTTTCACTCTATCTCTAAAAATTAATTTTTTCTTTTCTTCCCCAAGTGGAGTGTCAATGGTAAATTCCTCATCAAGTTCCCTTGAATAGTCTTCATCAGCTACAAGTACAACTCTTTCTTCTTCACTTACCTCCCATAAGATGGGTTCTTCCTCAATAAGGGATGTGGTGGGAGGGTGATGAATAGGTTCATGAGTTAGAGAGGGGGTATGAGGTATGGTGTATGGATCATGAATGGGCTTGGGAATTAAATCTTCTTGTAGGAATGATTGAATTGGGCTATAATTTCTTCATCCTGCTTAATAACCATCTCATTCTTCTCATAACCTTCTTGAGGCTCCTCAATAGCTACAAATTAATTTTTAATCTTATCAACTAGGACCTCCTTCTTATTTTGAAAACCTTCTTGGATAGACCTCTAAGATGGAAAAGATATAAGTTATTGGGAAGATTAAAATGGATCTTGAATAGGCATAAAAATTTATTTGACTTCAAATTATTTATCTTGGTTCTCTTCCTCTTTATTCATTTGCATCTCTAACTCCTCAATTTGCTTATCTATACTCTCTTGGAATAGATTTTCTTGAATATGATTAGTGGCCTCATGAGGATAAAGAACACAAGAAAGATGGTATGTGATAAAATAAGTCTCTTTAAGAGGAATAGTATGGACTTTCATAGGCTTAGATTATTTTTTGACTTCAACTCCCCAATTTATACTTATCTCACCTTGATTACTCCATGATTTCACCATTTGATTCTAGCTTGGAGTCTTGAAAAACTTCTTTAGAGGTTCTTAAGGAAGAGAACTAGAATATTGGCTCCTCAACAACAATCTCCTCATTATTTTGAAATATCTCTTAGATTGAATGCCAGGAAGGGAAGGTTTGAAGAGTATATGAAGAACTTGGAACACTTTGATACTCACTTAGAAAGGTCTCTTGGGGAATAATGGGTGGCATATATGAGGGTTGAGGTGGTTTGTATGAATACACATGAATATGATGGAGTTGGACCTATTGTTATTCATAAACTCCTAGTATATCTTCTATCTTTTGCATGATTCCACTTACATGCAACATCTCACTTGAGAGGATTTACTAATTTTCTCTCTCAATAGGTGTCCATTCTTCTTTCATTTATTTTAATGAGTCTCTCATGTCATTAATGAGATTATTATGGATATCTAATCCATATTCCCTTTGTGTGTTAAGTCATATCATGTACCTCTATTAGCCTAAGATAGTTTGCTTCAAACTTAAAATGGACTGATTTGAAAAGTGACTATGTTAGTTAGTTACATCTTGAGCTTGAAGAGGCTGATCATATGAAACATCATATTCATGTAAATGGAATGTAACCTAATCATAGGATTCATAATAGTTATATTGAGGCTAGTAAGAAGTGTTATAGGACTGATATACCTTATCCACTTGCATGAAACTTAAATTCACCTTAAACTTAGCCATAACAACCTCATAAAGATATTGAATTGAAATTACAATTACTTTGAACAAGTGACTAGGCTTCTAGAACTAGATAATCATGCATAGAGTTACCATTGATGTCTTGAATGCCTCCAAAAGATGATATGTGCAACAACAACACCAAGAATTATTCTACTACTTTGGACCTTAGTCCCACCAGGCATGCCAAATCTGTTATCAATCAAATTTGAAACCTTTGGAAGTTAGTTCAATCCTTCCAAATTTGATGTAACATGAAAACACCTTAATGTTGTGAGTACCCTATTAGAGAGGTGAATCTATAGGTTAAAGGGATAGCTCCCCTTAATGAATCACTTAAATTCAAACACTAATATACCACTTACTACGAAAAGGGAGAAAAACCTATTATAATGGGGGTGATGTACCAAATATATTGGACCATAACCAACTAGCTACAAATGCACTTCAAACAAAAGACAAACTTGCACATTACACTACTCAAAATCTACCTCTCTACATCAATGTTTCTCATGAAGGTTGAGAATAATGCTTGGTATAGGAGGACTAGTCAATAGGTCATGACATGACATTAATGATAATACAACTCACTAAACACATACACATCACTTAGACACTTGACAAGACCTGTAAAAAGGATTCCAAATTGAACATGAATGTAAGAAAGGACAAACATGCCAAGTAAGAGTATCACTAAGCAAGATCAAATAATCAAGTATACACATTGAAATTGGTCAATGGAGGAGGTAAAATAATATTATTCTCATTTATCAAAGGTTTTAAATGGGGTATGTATTTGTCATACCCAAGTGGAGGATACAATCTTAGCCTATCAAGGCCCAATATATAGAGAAATGTGAGGGAAGAAAGAGAAGGGCATAGGAGAGAGAGATGACAAGTAAATCATGAGTTACAAGAAATAATAGAGGTATGAAACTATCCGATTAGGTCTTCAAGGACAAGTATTAATCTCTTGAAGATGTTCTTTTTCTCCAAATGACATGGAAGTTTCAAACCTTGCTTGACACTTTACCTTACTCTTCAAAACTACCCTTTCTCTTGGCTTGTGAATGGATAAGTGAAATTATTGATGGTAAATTAATTTTTAAATCATAAATTTCTCTACTCTTTAAACCTTTCATATTATCTCTTAAGGTTCCCTTTGACACATCACCTTATTCTCTTGCTAGGTGTCATGAAGTCTCTTAGTCTCACTAGGTGAACCTTGATTACAAGTTTCAAAACTTGAATTAATCTTCACCAAGGTATTATATCTCCATTTATGTCCTATTCACATCATATCATACCCAAAAAAACTCATTTGGAATTCTCAAACTACCCCAAGAATTTGTTCTACACCAAAAGGTCTCATTTTCCCTCATTCCTTATAGCCCTAAAAAGGTGTAAACCTCCTTTTGTAGGATATTTTATAGATTTTAATTACAAAATAAGGGAATATTTAAGGACCCAGTATGCCTTTACATCTCCACACCAAATTTTAGGTCTAGAATCTAAGTAGAAGTGTCTTTTTTAGCCCATTCTCTCTCCTCAATTAGGCCTCCTTACCTAGAAGCCTAATTTTATGATCCAAATATCTCCCAATGTGTAAAATAACCCAAAATCATGTGATTCACTTTTCCTAGTATATAACCAACCTCCATGCCAAATTTGAATCCCTAATACCCTATGAAAGTGTGAGAACCATGAAATGGCCATCAAACCTAGTCTCATTTTAGGCCTATTTGAGACTGCCTTGAAAAATGAGATTTGTTTGATGAATTATAAAATTTATGTTACATATTTTTAGTATTTAAAAGGTTAAATACATCCAAAAGTGACTATCCAAACAATTTTAAATTTCTCCATTGCTCAAAACCCTATAAAACACTTAAAACCCTTGAAATATAGTGTATTTAATGTAGCCCATATAGGTACAAGTACAAAAAAAGTACATGTTTGGAACCTAATTGGAGTGATAAAAAACATATATGATTTTTATAAGAAACTAAGATCATTTAATTCACATTAGGATCTCATCTCTCTCAACTGGTCATTACTAGGGGTTTAGGAGGGTTTAGAGTGGTTTAGGTTCTTAACGATTGTTCATAAACCCTAGGCCCTAAACACATAAAACAATGCCACAAAATTAAAGTGTATTATCCCAATCAACTATTCCTAGGTAATTAGACTCCCATGCATCTTTTCAATTTAGTAATGAGTGTAATAAGTTGACTCATGGTCTGTAAATAGGCCATTAAAGAGGGGCTGATAGCCTTAGCCTTTATTTTAAGAAACCACAATTTTACTTCAATCTAATCTATCAAATGATACCACAATTTTTAATTTTAAGAAACCCTTTATCATATCTTAAATATATTTATCTCCTTGCATAATATCGTGGCCTCACCAAGTAAGATAAAATTGGTCTTTAGATAGTAATCACCCATTGCAAGAGCTCAAGATGCTCTTGAGAGCCTAAATGACACTTCACTTGTTTTGTCTACCTTTGGATGATATTATAAGGTCTATACCTTCATATTTCACCATAAAATATTCTCATATCTCATGTCACATTCACCAAACTTCTTGTCTCATGATTGCACCTATGGTCTACCTATGTATGAGTTAGACTCTATAGGCCTAAATAGGGCTTATCCACATATTTCCCTCTATTTTTGGGTCTGAGGAATGTATGGAGATTATTAATTCATAATATAATCATATTCATTTGTTTATTCTTAATACAAACCTCACATCCTCATTCTAAACAAGCAACTTTTCACCTAATAAGGCAAGCAGGTTTGTGGCTCTTATTGGTTGTGTAGAAAGGATTTGGAGTGAGTCATGTTTAGTCATCTTATTATATAACCTTTATTTTGAGTTTCCTTGAAATTAAATGGTTTAACTCACCTGAATTATTCCCCAATGTTCTTCATGTACTCTACCTTCTCTTAGACTTCTCTTCACACTACACAACCACTTTCACTCAACAAAGAAAACAAGCATGTAGGTTTCATTAAAATGTATGTAGTGTTGAGATGAGTCCTAACCAATAATATTTTGAACCTCATTTAGATCCATTTAATTATTTTACCTCATATAGTTTCATTTTTTTTCCACCTCATTTAAACTTGAATGCCTCATTTGCTTACTCTACTTTCTCTTCAACTTGAAATTGACCTACTCTTTTTAACAGATTATAGGTGGTTATTGAAGAAGTTTGAATGTAATTAATTATTTCATTATTTACATCATAATTATTTAAAATTAAATTTCCTTTTTTACTATTTTATAATCCTAAAACTCTTCTTCAATCTTTTGAAAACACTATATATTTCACAAACACAATTGTTCAAGACTACCTCTCAAATGGTGGCTATAGGTGGTCATTAGAAAAGAGTCTGATCATGTGGTCTTGAGATTGGATTTATCAACTCCATCATGACACCTTAATATTATACACACATATTTATAATCTCTTTCTCATTTATCTACAAGTATCATTTAATTTTCATATCATTTTACAACTTTTGGTCTTCTTGTCTTTATACATAGGACTGTGTGTGAATACCAAAGCCTGTAGACTCGAATGATGATTATAATATTAGTCATCTCAACCCTTTATGAATTTTTAATAACTTATATGTTTTAATGACATGTATATTATTCACATGTCTAAATTTATTCATGTTTCCATGTATGTTCTCTTTACATGACTATTGGCTTTAAGTCCAAAATAGGGACCTATAGGTCTGCAACTTGTAGGTCTACCCCTTTTTACTTATATATAATACTAAAGATAATTATTTGATTCTTAGTGATATTTATCATTTTATATAATATTTTCCTATTTATATCATCTAATTCAACAAATTTAGACCTCCTAACTAAGCTCCATGACACCTTAAATTTGTTTATTCACATGTACAGGCATGTAGGTCTATTTATTGGGTGCTCATTAATTATTAATAAGAAACCTCTAAGATATTTTCACTTGGAGTTACATCAAATCAATACCAATTCCTCATGTTATATTGTATCAATAGACCTTTAGACTCAATTTCATCCTATGCAATATCAAGTTTGCTTATCCACCTGCATGGACTATGTATACAAGTAGCTTATATGCAAGGTTTATGTTTAGAATGGAGTCTATAGTCTAGGTCATGATTTTTGAGAATTAAAATGACTTTTTCAAGGACATATGAATGTCTAGGAATATATAATATGTCTCTCCACTATCAAAACATCTTTAAAATGAGCCTAAACCTTAGGAATGTTCACCAGCAAGTCTGCAAAATTGTGGATGAAATGAGCTTACCTAATTTTGTGTTAGAGAGCACATTTAAGTGTAATTCCTAATGTATTGAACTTTCAAAATGTCCAAAAATGATCTATATTACTTAATCATTGATTTTCATTTCCATTTTGAGCCATGTATGGCAATCATTACTTGTAAAAGACTGTTATGACATAGACCATGCCTCCAAAGAGCAAAACACTTGAAGCATGTATACAAATATCTCATTTAAAGGGAATAAAACATGAATAACCATATAATTAGGGGGTTTATATGAACAATTAATTACTTTAAACCTTTGAAAGTGATAAACATTTCAAACAAATCAAAACACTTGCAACAAGAGTGACTAAAGCTCCATACACCTGAGAAATATTTTCTCTTATTAAAGACACCTCATGGAGTTGATTTGATTGATGAAAAAAGCATTGGAAGGATTAATTTGTCCTATTAAAACACTCCATGAAACCATTTTCATCCATCAAATTATGGCATGAAGAAACAAGAATAAAACCAAACCCTGCTTGAATGGACAAGGCATAGTGACCTACTATCACTCTTAGTGATTGTTCATAAAGGAGGGGCCATGAATATAAAAAACATTAAACTAAATATAATCTTATTAGGACCCCTAATAATTTCCAATGTTTCAACTTCAAACTTTTTGTCTCTTGGTCATACCATGCATTTGATTTTTTCCTTTCTAAGTTTGTGAAGGCAATGATGGAGGGGAGAGAGTGTCTAATTCATCTATTGGACCTAAAACTTGATCCAAAGCTTTAATATGACCTTTTTAATCCAAAGAGACACCTATAAAATGTTTTATTCTAAAAATGAGTTCACAAGTATGTACAAGTGAGTGAAAATTGCCTCTTAAGTGTTGAAAATTAAGATTTTGGCCTCTTTTTAACTTGTTGACATATGTTTCAGTTATGTAACTTATCCAAGGACATTTTAAAGAGTTATTTTATGGATTATTCACTTTATGTGCTTTGTCATACATGGAAAGTTATCAAAAATCACATTTTTGCTTATAAAACGCTACCTTAAAGTCCACAAAAGAACCTTAAACTTTCTAAATCAACATGAAATGTTTGTATAATTTTATTAATTCATGAAATGACCTTAAAGGACACCTAAATACCTATGATACCACTTGATAAAGTTTCAACACTCCATGACATGACTAGGCTAGTATAATGTAAAGACAAACTATTACCTTAATTTCTCCAAATAAACCTTAAACAATGCTAATAAGGTTTTATGAAGACTTTTTGAAGGCTATTAAGTCATGTCAAATATATGAAATTTTTTGAAAAGACATGACAAGAAATTTTTTGCCTATAGGAGTTGACATTTTGACCTTGGGGGTCAAAATTATTCAATAGGACTAATAATGTTACATTTTCTATTTATTTTTCATTCAGGTCATTGCTTATGCCATATGTAGGTTTCAAGATAAATGTAAATTAAAAAATAAAACATCTTAAGGCATTTAAAGAGTGGGCACTTGGTACTAAAAATGTACATGTGACTTTTTTCAATTTTTAAAATTTTACTATATGAAATAAGGGCCATGTAGCAACTACTCCGTGTCTATATTATATCAATTGTAGAATGCTAAAATATTTTTTAGGATAATTTATAGGTTAATAGAATAAGGGTTTCATATTATCAAGAGTAATAATGTAATCTATGAGTATTATATATTTTCATTGACTTTTTTAATATTCTAAGTGAGTGTGTTTTTCCTAGATATATTGCGAATAGTATAGAATAATAAATTATTTTATTTATTATTATTTATACATAAATAGCTGATGGAAAAAATATCAAAAGTTAATGTGGAAGTTTTCAATCATTTTTTATGTTATATTATGGAGGGCCCCAATTAAACAATCATTACATCTTTAAAAATGAGCAAAATATATACGTAAACTCTTTGCATGACCATGACAAGTCCACTCATAAGTTGTCCCTAATTAAAGGACATGTGGAGGCCATAAATGGAAAAGAGTAGTTTATGTAACTTTTACCATAAATTTTGGAGTACTCATACCTTGCTTCCACTCAACCTCGCATCCTAGAGTGAGGTTTATGAACCCTTAAGTGGTGTTTGATGTATTTTTTATGTATGTCCAAATTTTTGTTTGTATAATATTAATCCATACCTGATTTCATAATATAAAACATTATTAGCATGGATATATCATGTATTTGATTACAAATTCTTATTTAATGAGATGTTTTCTCATGCATATATTATTTAGATGGAAAAAATAAATAAATTGAAATAAATTCTCCATTTGTTTTTTAATTTTATAAACCTAAAGGAGAAGCACACCTTGAATCTAAGATGTTGGGGTTAACATAGCTGAGAATGGCTCACTTCTTCTGCTATTCATCTTCCTAAATCATGGAGGTGATCATGCATTCAAAATACAAAAAATTACCAAAACTAACTCATTTCCACCACTTGCACTTCAACCAAAAATTTTCTTGTAGGGTTTAAAGTGTGTGCTCAGCATGCCATCCCAAACCCTTATATATTATTATATCCCTATATATCTCTCTACCTACCAAAAAAAGGCTATATCCATAAAAATATGTTTTTGTTCATCTTCTAAAGCATTAAAGTTGATTTTAAGCCTTTGGATTATATCTTTTTGTAAGGTGTTCCTTACTTCTTCTAATTCTAACAGCCAATAACTCTTAGTAAGACTAGAAACATGAGAACCCAAAACTTTCATAGAAATGGTTAAACCTCCACAAAATTTCACAAAACTTGTACTCAAATCCTTGTATCCAATATTTGGATATGATTAGAGGAAATTATGCCAAAAAAATAGCTATGTGGCATGAGGCATATCCAACCCTTTCATTATATAATGAACACTCATTGCATCATGTGCTAACACCCTCACATCATGAGTAGAAAAAATCACCAAATTCCTAGGATTTTGCATATCTGTGAATTACAAATCATCTAATTGGTCCTAGTGATCTATATAATTTAACACTATAAAGAATCTTAAATGCCTATAAACCCATAAATGATCTATGAGATTGGTTGTTTAAACATCTATGTTGTCAAATTGACAATATTCATGCAAGATCTTTAAGAGGAGCTTAGTTTTCATAGATTGCAACTTACCTTTAGAAAATGCCTCTCATACGTCATGAAGAAAACATGATGCATTATAGTTTGAACACTTCTAGATGAAAAATTCTTTGGATAGGGTAGTATTTCCTAAACCTCCAAATCCAAATATGCCAATGGTTTTAATTTTCTCCTACACTCTATCTTCACAATGAGTGTCAAAATATTTGATGTATTCATCCAATCCTACTAGATTTTTTACAACATTTAGAGGCCTCCTTACTTCAATCCATTTCACCATGGCATGATTGTGTCACATAAGTTCCTAAAAATATGAAATAATAATTTGATTAAAAAGGCATTGTTTCAGATTATAATCACTTACTTTTAATAATAAAAAAATGGATGTGATGAATCAAAAAGAATAAAAGTTGCATAGTAATAATCTTACTATCCATCATTTTTGAGTTCATAACCAAGGATATTTCAACCTTGATAGTTAATATTAGGTCATTAATGGTTTAAAAATTGAATAAATAATAATTTGTAATCAGTAAAAGTTTGAATCTTATTTTACATGCTTTTAAATTTTGATTGGTGGAGAATTTTGGCAAGTAAAGAAAATATTAAAATTTGATTTTTATTTTTATTTCTGTGGATAAATACAACTATGATTCATAATTCTTAGTTGAAATAATATCTTATTAATTTTGAGTAAATTACATCAGTTTAAATTGGCAACAAAACTTTGATCCAATCATCAACAAATATTTGAAATACTCTAAAATAACACCCTAAGGAATATTCCAATAATATTTATTACCAAACTTTATAATTATTAGAATAATAAATGAAATCAAACATTTTTAATGGCTACAATTTCAAAATTATTTGTTGTCAATGAAAGTTATAGTAGTGTGAAGGTTTTGACTAAAATATGTCATAATGGATGGGGCCAAACTTAATGAAGTGTTTTGTGGGAAGGGGATGTGTGTGTGTGTGTGTGTGTGTGTGTGTGTGTGTGTGTGTGTGTGTGTGTGTGTGTGTGTGTGTGTGTGTGTGTAGATTTTGATAGTGATAATTATATAAAACCTAATTAGATTAATCTACAACCAATTAGATAAAAAATAGAAAAAGATTCTTCAATGAAAGATGCTTCTTATATATATATATATATATATATATATATATATATATATATATATATATATATATATATATATATATATATATAATATTATAATAATATAGTATGTATGTATATATATATATAGATACATACATACTATATTATTATAATATATTATATATACTATAATAATATAATATTATACTAATAATATAAAATAATATTTTGGTATGTGGGGTGTCATAAATAGAAAGAGTGAAATTGGTAATAGTAGCTCACATTGAACATAAAATTGTTGATGATGTGTCATGGTATATATTATTATTTTAAATCTTACCAACTGATTTTTCACATTGAATATCTTGTAATAATTATTAAATATAAAAAATGTATACCATGACATATTGTCAATAATTTTATGTTCAATATGAGACACTATTACAAATTTCACTCTTTCTATTTACCACACCCTGTATACCAAAATATTAGGTTATATTTGTGAACAAATAATCCAAGAGGGGATATTATTATTGTGTTAGTCAAGAAAATCAAATCCAAATAAACACACTAACACTAACACCTCTAGCCTAGACACTAGGGAGAGCATAGGTAAAAACCATACATATGAAAGCACAACTAAAACATAAAATAAGACACTCTTTTACCTTTCTTGGATATCCAAGTGGCTTTTTGAAGTGGCTTTCTCAGCTTGTACATCAATAAATCTTCATCAAAGGAGCTTTATTGGCTTCACTTGTCCTTGGCACCTTGGCTTGATTTGGCTTGGCATCTTGGCATGGTAACACTAAAATCAATCTTCTTGGAGGTATTTTGGTATAATAATGTTTCACTATTGAATCTTTTTCTAAATTGGAGGAAGAGCCTCCAATTTATATACATTTGAAATGGATAAGAACCATCCATCTTGAGATGACAATCAAAGGTCCAAAATGTCTCCTACATCCTTCATGATGAAGAACATGGGGCATGTAAGAAAAGGATAGGCTTTATAAGATGTAAGCTTTATAAGATGTAATATTTTTAAGATGTAAGCTTTGTAAGATGTAAGATTTTTAAGATGTAAGCTTTGTAAGATGTAAGCTTTATAAGATGTAAATTTTGTAAGGAGTAAGCTTTGTAAGAATAGGTAAGCCTTGCCATGTGATTTGAATATTAAATTAGGAAGTTGCTTAGATGATGAGGATAAATAGGAATATTGATTTTGCTATATTTATAATATGTGCATTATATGTAACCTTATTTTAAGAATATTAACTAATTAATTGCTCTTAATCAACTAATGTAATGTGATGTGAATTTTAAGGGATGGGATGTGATAATAGAAGAATTTGGTTAATTGATTGAAGGGTTATTTACAAACAAAGTACTGAGTTTGTGTACTTTTTAGCTAATTGAATGATTTGATGTAGTGTGTTACCTTAATTAGGCATGTATTGATGTGTCAAAATGTATACATCAAAATTTTGGGAGAATTGGGTTGATTTAACAATTTCTACATAAATTTGTGTTTAATTGCATGAAATCAGTCTGATGTCCATTTAGACACAAACGTGGCCAAAAAGGACTGTCTAAAATATTATATTATATTAATTTATAATATTATATATATACATACACATATATTATTATAGTATTATAGTATAAAATATAGGTATATAGGAAGCATCTTTCATTAAAGAAGAATTTTCCATTTTTTGTTTAATTGGTTGTAGATTAATCTAATTAGGTTTAAACTCATCTAAATTGACATGAGGTGCATTTTCTACTTTTTTAGAGGGGCCATTAGATATATGATCCATGTTTTCATTGAGATAAAACAATTCAGTGGAAGTTATAGATTGTATTGATAGATGTGTTATGTCACTAAACTTTTCACATGTATATGTCTAGGATTCTTTGAGTCCATCACCTAAAAATCATGACATTGCCCCTCATCATTACTGTCTAACTCACCTTTAAATATTTCACCACTTCCATGCTCTATATGGCCTTGCCCTTTCCCACTTCACCATTTCTCAAGCTCATTGTGAAAAATAATGTCGCATCCCCACACATTGCATTATCGTATGAAGGAACATAACCTCATTTTTTGCCCTCACCTCCATCAAAAATATCATATTATTATGAATTAACACTGTGTCCATAAAAAGTGATTTAAAATTAGTGATTGTAAATTTTGAGTGAAGTAAAACTATTGATTTACACTCTTTAACTTTATTAAACCCCATTTTACTAAAATAAAAAATTACATCCCTAACTTTACCAAACCCTATTTTACCAAAATAAAAAAATTACATCCCTTTCAGTTGTTAGTAAATATATTGCATGGCATGTATGAAGGGTAACACCTGACATGATTGATGAGACAATAGATCTGGTGGAGCCTTAAGATGTAGAATAAAAGGTGAATACATGTATGTGGATGAAACATTGTAATATTTACGCATAGTTAACACTTGGTGAAAGAGTTAAACATATTGTTGGAGGTATATAACAAAGGAAGGTCTGCACAGTCATTGATAAATAAAATTAGAAAGGATCCATTTATATACACTTGAGAAGGTGGATCATAAGATTCAAAATGCAAATTCCCATGTCTATAAATATGGTAGATGAATTGAAGATAATAGGAGCAGTGATAAAATTTGAAGGGCTGGCCTTAATTTCAAGTTGAATGGGGTATTTATTCATCTAACACTTTGGTGATGAAAAGTTTTAATAAATAATTGCACTTCGATTGACAAGAGTAAATTAAGTAAACATGTCACTAAAATTATAGACATTAGAGTTATTTTTATGTGTGAAAAATATAAACTAGCTCCAGAGATGAACAAGGGAAGCTATAATACAAATTAACTAGTAATAAATTCAAAAACAATATACTTTGATACCAATTTGTTAGATATATAAAAGCTTCGATACCATTGATTTTTCACTATGATAAAAAATAGCAGGTCAAGGTTTCTCATGGTGAAAAAATGTCTATTGACATAAATATCTTGGTTTCCTCAATGTTTTGATCTTGTCAAAATTCCCATCTAGAATTATCTTTGGACCTCCTTATTAACTTTATGGGTTCTTTTTCCTAGTTTCAAGTTTGCTATGATTTTAAGCAAAGCACACATTTTATATTCTGTTCTATTATATATTAGAATATAGCATTTTATTTATAATTAAAACATTTTTATAAAATAAATCAAGGCTATTAGCATTTACACTTTGGCAGTAACCCTAAATGACATTAGCCAAAATCCCAGAAGTATTCAAGGAATTACGTGATAGTAAATCAATTATGACTCAAGAAAGTAACCGTGGAAGTATAGTTTTCCATTGGCATATCGCAACTAGATTGGTAATATTTGATTTACCTTCAATCTTAATCATGAGGCACCTAATTGGTGTTTTTCTTGGTCATGACCTAAAAAAACATTTTTATTTTTGATGTCTATATACAAAGTGTGTGCAAATGTTGATATATGAAACTTTTTTAAACCAGATTATTCTAAGATATCATATTGCAATTGTTTTTTTCCTTGTAATAACTGGTCATGTAGAAAATTGAGCTTCTAAAAATTTACTCAAATTTCACAACAGAGTAGCCAATTAGTCTTACTATTTTACTAAATACTAATAGTCAAATCATAAAAAAAAATCTTAGCCTACATCTTCTTTGTAATATCCCAAATGGGATATTTACTAAAAACATCCAAACTATAACAATATAACACTTATGACACTAAAGCTATGATACAACTAAAATATCCCAAAGTGGGATATTTTTTGAAAACACATAAACTATAACAAATCCTAACTATTACACAAAACTTTGGTACCACTAAAATATCCCCAGATGGGAATATTGTCAACAATACTCATAAACATAAAAATATAGACCCAACACTTAAGCTCTAATACCATTGAAATATCCCCAACTGAGATATTTTCCAAATATACACAAAACTATAGCAAACTCACACTTAACACTTATACTAATAGGCTTAAACTATAATAAACTCACACTTAAGCTCAAACACTAATGCTAATAGACTCAAAACTAAAATTGACATACACACTCATAAATATGGAAACCAGTCCTCAATCACTCAAACTAAAACAATCTAAACTCACACTAACATTAAAAAAACTCAATTTTATGCTCAAATATGAAATACTTTCCTAATTATAACTAGAATTAAATTCAACTATGATAATTATAATTGTTCAACACAACACATAGCTATAATAACTCTTTCATTACTATAATTTCTGATTTTCCAATACACATAGCTAAACTATATATGATATTATTAGAGATAATATCCATAAACACACCTTTTACATAAATTTTAATACCATAAAACAAATCTGATATAAAGCATCATACTTATAGACCTTCCACAACCACAAATAGCTCCACAACTATACTTGAATTCTTGCACAACACTCCTTCTACACACTTGGTATTTTGAATCTCCTTACAATCATGTTCACAACCTATCAGTGAGATTGTCCTACTGAATCAAAGGGTTTTCATCTTGTGATTCAAAATATCAATGGGGTTTCATCCAAAGATATAAATATTCAATGGATTTTCATCCAAGGAAGATGAAAGAATGAACATAGTTCAAACTTACAAAATGGAGGTTTATGATAAAATATAAATTTTACAAGGAGAGAACTCTCATACTTATAGAATAAAAAATGAGAGGGAAAAGAGGTGAAGTGTCAATAGAGATAAATATTTACACCATAATTTGAAGTTATATCACTATTCATCAATAGTGCATTTTGTCTCTCACATGTGCAAGAGGATCTTTATGATTCTTCTTTGACCAACTCCATGTGCCCCCTTGTGACTCTCAAACAATTTATCTTTCACATGTGCAAAGGATCTCTCTCACACATGTTTAAGGGATATTCAAGATTTTATTTTGACTTTTCCATGTGCCCCCATGTGATTCTCAATTAATTTCTCTCTTGGCATGCTCTTATTATTCCTTTCACATGGCCAAGTGGAGGATTGCACCCCACTTCTCTCTCTTTATTTTTTACCAAGACTCCTCATCACTTTTCCACCTCATTACTATGTCATGTCATGAGTTGTATCAACACCTATCATGTCACCATGAATAGTGACATATGAATAAGGCCAGTGAATAATACCTATGAATATTAATTTATGAATAGTGTTCTCATTCCCAATAGAAAACCATGTATGAGCTTCTCAAGATATTGTGAACCCAATGTTACTGACTAATATCCCTTCTGACAATGCTAGCACTCTCCAGTAAAGTTGGAGCTTCCAAAAATATTAGAAGGCTATAAAAAAGAGACATTGCATTTTTAATAAAATTATGTGAAAATAATAGATAAAATTCCACCAACACCTTAGGATTTTAATAATTTCTCTAGGAGGTTTTGGTCTCTCACAAAAATTAAAATGGCTAAAGGAGTTTCAAACACCTTATGGTCGTTAAAGGTCATCAAAAGTTTTTTTTTAAAAATAAAATTACTATTTTAGATTAAATACTTCATTTTTATTCCATATAAAAGAGGATAAAAAATTTGGGGTGGGAGGTAGGGAGCCCTCTAAGAGTCACCTTGCCCCAAGGCACTCCAAGGACCAAACAAGGTCTAAGTTCAATGCCTATGTTTAGAAAACAAATGTTTTTATTCTTTATATTTAAGCTATAATTTTGGTTTCATACAAAAGGGAATTTTTTTCCTTGGAGAGTAAGGGTGGGCATTAAGGTCTACCCCATTCCCATGACACAACATGCCTTAAAATGACCCAACATAAGTTATAAGGGATTAGGCCTTAAAGACCACTTTAAGGTCATAATATTTGATTTAATACCACCAAATTAGCAAAACTGTTGAAATATTTAACAAAACACGAGTTTACCTATTAAACTTTAGCCAAATAACAAATGCAAACCATGTTTCTAAAAAATATAAACTGCCACTTATAAACCTAAAATCATTACATAAAACTAAGTTCGTGGGATAAAAAACATAGAGAGGTATATAAAGCAGAATGCATGGTGACATTCAATTTCCCTGATAATAAGGATATAATTGTGGATAAATGTATATACACCACCAGAATATTCAAAATGTAAGGGCACATAAACAAAATAAACACACAAAGAATAAATATTGTATTACTAAAAAAGCAAGGAAAATACCTAGAGTGTGAAAGGCATAAAATCCCATGTATTTAAAGAATATTTAGTGCACACATAAAACTTGGATCAACATGGTGAGCAATTGCACACAACTGTGGGACCACCCACCTAGTACTGAAGTAGGTGGGATTTGTTCTGTAGGAAATTGATCCTCAAAAAAAGTAGTTAGTATGTCATTGGGTGTAATGGATGGAAGCAACATTAAAAATTAAACACATCATAGCCTATCCAAGGGGTTATAACCCATCTCAAAATTATAGTGTAAAAATTGATCATAAAAAAACACAGGCCAGATTTTGATCATAGTTAAATTGTTAAATTTTAGAATAAATTACAGAACAAGTGTTGCTTCATTATGCATTCATATAGATTTCTTCTATCATGTACATCTTGGAGATAGGTCATATCCACATGGGTTTCCCATTCCTAACTCCTATGTTAATTTCCATTCATTCTCATGTGAGTACATGTTGACAAGATCTACACATGAAGTCCCAAATCTACATGTTCTTGGATACTTTTTATAAATTCCCATGAAATCTTTGGTGGTTGATAGTGATCAAAAATCATGTTGATGGGAGTGACTCACTATTTCATAATACATTTCCATTAACACTTTGGATTGTGCACTTGATTTTTTATGTGTTCTAACCTTTCTTTTCTATGATCCAAATTCCTATGCAAAACTATGTTGTTTATTATGTGCTTGAACTACTGATCACTAGAATACTACTTAGTCCCATGATTGAATATTATGTTCTAATATTTTCTTTCACCACACTAGTGACCACCTCTTTTTTCTACCTTGTGCCTCCCAAATAGAAACTACACTAGTGTATGATAATGAAAATAGTACCAAGGCTTCCATCTAGTGATCAAATTTGAAGGGTTGGCCATAATTTTAAGTTGAAGGGTATGTATTCATCTGGTACTTTAATGATGAAAAGTTGTAAGAAATAGTTTTACTTTGATTTATAAGAGTAAATTAAGTAAACTCATCACTAAAAGTATAGACGTTGGATTAGTTTTTATGCATGATGAATATAAACTAGTCCAGAGATGAATAACAATAACTCTAATTTAAATTAGTTAGTAATAAATTCAAAAATAGTATACATTGATACCAATTTGTTAGAAATATATAAGCTTACATACCATTGATTTTTCACTATGAGAAAAAATAGCAGGTCAAACCTTCTCCTAGTGAAAAATGTTTATCAACATAAATATCTTGGTTTCCTCAATGTCCTGCTCTTGTCAAACTTCCCATCTAGAATTATCTATAGATCTCTTCAGTAAATTTTTAGGTTATTTTTCACATTTTTAAGTTTGTTATTATTTTAAGCAAAGCACATGTTTCTATTTTCTATTCTATCATATATTAGAATATAGCATTTTCTTTAAAATTAAAACATTTTTTGTAAAATAAATCAGGGTTATTGGCATTTACACTTTGGCAGGAACCCTACGTGATCTTATCCAAAATCTCAAAAGTATTCAAGGAATTGCATGGCAAGCAATCAACTAACTCAAGAAAGCACCCTTGAAAGTATAGTTTTCCATTGGCACATTGCAATTAGATTGGTAATATTTGATTTACCTTCAATATTGATCATGAGGCACCTAGTTAGTGTTTTTCTTAGTCATGACCTAAAAATAACCTTTTTATTTTTTATGTCTATATACAAAGTGTGTGCACATGTTGATATATGAAACTTTTAAACTAGGTTGTTATAAGATATTATATTGGAAGTATTTTGTTTCCTTGTAGTAATTGGTCATGTAGAAAATTGAACTTATAAAAATTTAATCAAATTTCACAACATATTAGACAATTAGTCTTATAATTTTACTAAATAATAATAGAAAAATAATTAAAAACTTAGCCTACATCTTCTTAATAAAATTATGTGAATATAATAGACAAAATGCCACTAATACCTCGATATTTTAAGAATGTCTCTTGGAGGTTTTGGTCTCTCACAAAAATTAAAATAGCTACTAAAGGAGCTTTAAACATCTTATGGTTGTTAAAGGTCATCCAAAGCTTATATATATATATATATATATATATATATATATATATATATAATTAGATCAAATACTTCATTTCTATTCCATATAAAAGAGGAGAAAACATTTGGGGTGGGAGGTAGGGTCCCCTATAAGATTCACCTTGCCCCAAGGCACTTTGAGGACAAAACAAGTCTAAGTTTAATGCCTATGTTTATATATATATATATATATATATATATATATATATATATGTATATTAGAGTTGAGCTATAACTTTTGGTTTCATGTAAAAGGGATTTTTTTCTCTTGGAGAGTAAGGGTGGGCATCAAGGTCCACCATGTTCCCATACCACAACATGCCTTTAAATGACCCAACAAAAGTTATAAGGACTTAGGCCTTGAAGGCCTCCCTAAGGTCTTGGTATTGATTTATTACCACCAAATTAGTAAAACCATCAAAATATTTAACAAAGTGTGGGTTTACCTATTAAATTGTAGTGAAATAGAAAATGCAAACCATGGTTCTAAAAAATATAAACTTCCACTTGTAAACCTAAAATCATCACCTAAAACTAAGTTTTTGGGCCAACAAACACAAAGTGGTATATAAAGTAGATGACATGTTGACATTCAACTATCTTGATAAACAAGGATATAATTGTGGATAAATGTATATACACCACTAGAATATTTAGATTGTAGGAACACATAAGCAAAATGAACATACAAAGAATAAATATTTTATTACTAAAAATATAAGGTAACACCTAGAGTGTACAAGGCACAAAAGCCTATGTATTTAGTGAATATTTGGTGAACATAGAGAGCTCAAATCAACATGGTCCATAATTACACATAACCATGGGATCACCCACCTAGCATAGAAGTGGGTGGGATTTATTCTAAAGGAAATTGATCTACAAAAAAAATAGTTGTATGTCATTGGGTGCAATGGATGGAATCCTTGGTACTATTCTCATTGTCATGCCCTAGTATTGTTTCTATTTGGGAAGTGCAAGGTAGATGAAAGATGTGGTTACTAGAATGGTGAAAGACAATATTGGAATACAATATTAAATATTGGTACCACACAGTATTCCAATGATCAGTAGTTTAAGCATAGAATAAACAATATAGAGTTGAACAGGGAATTGGCTCACAAACAAGATAGGCTACAACACATAAAAAATCAATTACATAATCAAAAGTATTAATGGCAAAGTATTCTAAAATATCAGGTCACTCACATCAACGTGATTGTTGATCATTATCAACCACCAAATATTTCATTGGAATTTATAGCAAGTAGATGAACCTATAGATTTGAGACGTCATGTATAGTGAGCATCTTGACTAGCAGTAGAATTTGCATTTCCAATTGACATGTCTGCAAGACCCATTAAATTAGTCAAATCATAAAATTTATGGTGGGAATAATATCTATCAATAACATATTAAGTCAAATAATAGTAGTTAAGGCAAATGATAGAGGTTAAGGAAAACAATTGTAGTTAAACCAAACATTAGCAGTTAAATGAAATGTTAATTGTGAAACAAAATGTTAATATCCATTGATTGATAACTTATTACTTGTGCACCTTTCTTTTGTTCAAAGAGTATACCAATTTTCATTTGTCATTATAGTATTCCTTTTATACATGTGCAAGATCCCATATCCATTCTCCATTTGTCATTATTCAATTCTAGAAGCATGAATCATAAGAGCATCCCTAGGGAGGAATTTTACTATACATGTTAGTAGATACAATGAATTGCATTATATTCATTATCAAATCCCCAACCCTTGAGCATGATATTGATTCAGCATCTCAAAAGGGCATATTATAACTAGATTATGTAATACATTTGGGTTTGTTTTATGTTGACTGTATTATTGATTGCATGAAGGAATTGATTAATAGTTAGGGAAAAACCATTCATAAACACATAATTTATTGAATAATTTATGTAATTATGATATGATACATATAATTCAATTAATTCATATATGCCTAATAATTTTTGGATATTCTACACATAAAATAATTTGAACTTTGTACCTTTGTATTCTAGCTTTTTATACTGTAAATGAGTTTGAATGTTTAAATATTTGACCTCTATTGTGTACATACAATCAAGTATATTTAAAACCATGATTAGCATGAGCTCAATAATAGAATATAAAGAAAAATTTAATCACATAATAGATTAAGATCTTAAAATTAATCCCAAATAAGCATACCATTAGGGGTTGAAGCAGTTAATAATACAGTCAATGCATGAGTTCTGTTGGAAGTAGTAACTAACATTGAATGGATTATGTGTTCAATGAATTTTATATATATATATATATATATATATATATATCATATCTTAATTACATAAACATTTAAAATAAATTATGCATTCAATGAATGTCTATGACCTTACTAATCATTAATTCCTTCAAGAAGGCAACAATACACTCAACATAATACTCCTTAATTCTTTAATGATAATTTTATTAATATGAAGGATGGGCTTGAAAAACACTTATGTTCCCTTTTCTTGATAACAAAATCAAGATAATTATATAAGGCTCATGGAAAACCATTGATTGTATTATTGATTGTTTTAACCATCTTACGGTATGCCTATTTGGGAATGAATTTAGGATCTTACCCTATTATGTGTTTAAACATGCATTTATCTTTTGTGACTCATTTATTCCCTTAAATGGTGATATGAATGGATGTTTCTAATGTTTAATTTTTTGTTGCTAATGGAAATAATGACATAGGTGGTGGATATATTAGTACTATGTTTCTCTCTATGTGTTAGTATTAGTTTTTCTTGTGGGGTTTAAAAACACTTAACAAGTTAATAGAAAGAGAATCATGGAAACTCATTGACTGTATTGTTGACTACTTCAACTTAATGTTATGATTATTTTGGAATGATTTTATACTCAAGGGTTGGATATTTAATAATACAAATAATGATTATACATTAAATGAATGATAATGCCCTAACTAATCATGAATTCCTTCAAGAAATCAACAATATAGTCAACATAATACTCCTCAGTTATTCAATGATAATTCTACTAATATGAAGGATGGGCATGTATAATTATTTATTATGGGCTTGAAAAACACTTATTGTGTTCATTTTTATTCATAACTCAATTAAGTTAATAATAGAAGCCTCATGGAATTAAACATTGATTGTATTATTGACTACTTAAACCCCCTAATGATAAGCCTATTTGGGAATGATTTTAGGATATTATCCTATTTTGTATTGAAACTTGCATCTATCTTTTATGACTCAACTATTATTTAAATGGTGATATGAATGGATGTTTCTAATGTTTAATTTCATATTGCTAATGGAAACACTGACATAGATGGTCAATATTTTAGTACTATGTTTCTCTCTATGTTATGTTTATCTTAACTTAGTAATCAGCATTAGTCTTTTTTATGGGATTGAAAAACATATGGTGTTTATTTTATTCATAACTCTATCAATTTAATAATAGAAAGATCATGGAAACCCATTGGTTGTATTGTTGACTGCTTCAACGTGATGGTATGTAGTCAACTTATTTGTATTAACATCTTAGGGTGTGTCAGCTTCTTATCATTAAAATTAGATGTTTATATGAATCTTAAAGATGCTTATGTTTAATAAATGTTTTCTTTTTTACACAGGATTATGGACAACATATATGTCTTGTGTATTGTTATTTGTTATGATACAAGCAATGCATGTTTCAAATATGAATACATTATTAATGGTCTAAGGAAAGAAGTGATAACCTATAATTATGTTCCAATTACTGATGGCATTAAATTGAAAGATTCATATTATGTAGTTCTTCTTCATGGTGTTATGACTCTTTATGATTAAAATGTACAGAATGTGATTATTGAAAGCAATTCTAAATTAATGTGTGACCAAATGTATAGTAATATTTGTGTAAGAGATAAGAATCTAGTCACACTTCATAGATAGGCAGAGTCACTTTTGTGGCAGTTTATTGATGTGAAGATCAAATATGTATAGGATGTTGGGGATGTGAAATCAATGGCAAAGTGGGGTAGAGTAATTAGTGGTAGTGCTTCATACAGTGGTACTAACATGGTTTTTCCACTTGTGTAATTATACGACACTATTAATGAGCTTCTTTTTCCAATTTTTGAATCAAAATTGAACGCAAATGATGAACAACATACAGCATTGTTGGTACTACAACCATGACATGTGGTCAATGATGCCAGATCAAATATTATGATATTCCCAACATGCATCTCTATTTTAGAGTTTATTGGGACTAGAGAAGTCATATGTGTTAGTTTATGGAAATTATTTTTATTTATTTTTTGTATTTCCATTTTATGTGTTATGTGTATAATATTGGGGTATTTCATGGGGAGTAAGAAGGATCAAAAGAATGTATGTAAAAGTAATGAATTGAGGGCTTTCTCTTGGTAGAGAGTACTTACTATGTCAAGTTTTTATCATTATACTTAAATATTAAAGTGATATTAGTATTTCTTATTGCATGTGACTAAGAAATTAATGGCTTCAAATCTTAATTAATGATAATGATTGCATCATCACCAAGTGTTTCATTAGTAAGCAATTCCTTCATCTAAATTTAATAAGGATGGGTCTTGTATCAAGGATGTAATCACTTATCTCATAAATCATGGAATTATCACTTTGTACATTTTGTAGAATCCCTAATTTAGGCTTCATTCTATTATTGCCAAACCCATTAAGAGTGCCAACAAGCTATTATATGATTTAATGTTTTTTATAGATTTTATATTACCATCGATAATAAATTGACAAAATAAATAAAAGATAACTTTGAAATTAAATCATCCATGATAAATATCGCATGTTCCAATAAATCATCTATACTTAGATTAGTCAATTTAACACACATGGTGTTAGGAAACTTTATTCTTGTGAGGCATGCATATTCATATTTTGCAAATTTAATAAACTAAAATGACTACAAAGTTAAAAACTACTGTGAAATGAACCATATAAAATGTAAAATTTAAAAACTATAGTAAAATAAACCATAGTAGAGGAACACACTAATTATGATCATTGTTATTGGCATTAGAGTTAAGAAGCATGGATGCTGTGGGAGTTGTTGTAGGGCAAGTCATAAGATGGATTGTAAAGTTTGTCCATGCTTTGATATCTTCCTCATAAATTTTATTTTGTCTTACATTCCTATAATTATCTTATTCTAAATTAATATACCTAGCACTTTTCACAACTTCATATACTCTTAGTGATGTAATTTGATCCTCGAGCCACATTTGAGCCTGTATTTTTTCTTTCTTTACACATTAAATACAAAGATTTAGCTCTTTGTTCTCATTTTTTAGAGATGATATGGTTGTATTCATTCATTTAATGATTTTTATTAATTTTTACTCCCTTTATTGTCTAACCTTTTCCCATTACTCCCATACATCCAACCTGGTCTTAAAATGTCTTAGTTCGCATTCTCAAAGTTCATCCACCTTTGCATTCATTCATTCAAGACTTTGATATTGGTCCATAAAATTGTTCAAGGGAGTGGGATTTGGATTCTTGAAATCCAAATAGAATAAAAACCATGGATATTTAGTAATTATATGACACTAATAACATTAATAGACATCCAGTCCTATGAAGGGATGTTACCTAAAGTCTGATTGTTGGGATCATGATCTACACTCAAAATGTCAATCAGTTTCCTCTTGAAAGCTTCATTAGTTCCTTTCATTTTATCTTTATTTTTTTTCCATTAATGAGAAAACACAAACATTATAATATAATGACATGTAGCTTCATCGGTTCTTAAACTTTTTATAGCAAAATGGAAAATAGTAAACTAGTATACATAATGTGAAGGGTATTATACAAACAAGCAAGATGTAGAACATTATACAGACTGTAATAAGATCGATAATATTAGAACATTATAAAAATAAATGGTTCATTGGTTTCTTTCCTTTATTTATTAATATGGACAAAAATAGACCATTACACATAATGTAAAGGGTATTATATAGACAAGCAATATTTAGGGCATTCTACATACTGCAATAAGATGGACAATAGTAGACTAGTAGACCATTATATAGATGGATGGTTCATTGTTTCCTTTCATTTATGTAGCAATATGTGTAATAGTATAATATTACACATAATGTAAAGGGTATTATACAGACTACAAAGATCTATCTCTTTTCCTTTCCTTTAAGGTCATTGAGAGTGTCTTTTGAATAGAATATAGAGATTTATTTGAAAGAATATATTGTATTAGACTTGAATGATTAAGTGGAACACTTATATTAACACCAAATATCGATAACAATAGACCATTACATATAATTTAAAGGGTATTATACAAATAATTAATATACAGGGAATTATATAGACTATAATAAGATGGACAAGAGTAGACCATTATACAAACTAATGGTACATTGGATCCTTTGATTTTTGTATCAATATGGACACTAGTAGACCATTACACAAAATTTAAAGTGTATTATATAGATAAATAAGATGCAAGGCATTATATAGATTATAATAAAGGGTGTTATACAACTAATGAATATATAAACTTGATCTATGTATACCATTACAAAGAATGTAAAGGATGTGAGTTTTCTCTTACCTCTAATAAAGTGGATAAATTCCCTTGAAGATTTCATGATGTTATTGTGACTGTATAAGCATCCTTGCATCTTTGATGATGTTTTTGTGACTCTATACTACGAGGAAATGTTGAAATGAGGAAATATAGATGCTATCTTAGGGAACATAGGGGTGTCTACCATGATCAATTTCTTATTATTACTCCATTTTATAATAATACATTTTCATGATGAATTTCACACTCAGCCTTTGAATATGAATCAAAAAATAATTGGCACATGTAATAATGAATGAAGCCCCATTAAATTTAATTGTAATCCATACACACATGGCACTTTTTATGGTGCATGCAACGGGGCATAGAACATGTAAAATTCACTAGGTAAATTAATAATTAATTTAAAAAAAATCTACATCAACGTAATTCATTGTCTCTGGTATATAACATGGTTATATGTGTCATTAAATAATAGTGGCAAGAAAAAAGATACCAACCTCAGTGATAATAATACATACTACATCTTTGAAATTCTTACCAAGAAGAGTTATTTTAATCATCTACAAGGTGGGAGACATAGCCAAACTAACTAGGGTGATGCTATAATGGATAGGCTAAAAAATGTTTTCCCTAGGCATATGGATGAATATAATTTAATTTATGCATAAACATTAGTGATAGATAATCAATATTTGGCTAGATTTTAAATCATAATTAAATCACAAATCCATCTTAAAGGACTTTTTCTTATGGGAAACTATTTGACTTCCCTTGAAAATCATTCAAATCACATGTGTAGCTCATATCAGAAGAAATTAGCATCTACAAAATTTAAAAACCACATCATAAAGAAATCAAATGTGTAGCTATGATATGATGTGTACAAAATTTGTGCATGCATAAATAAATTTCCATTTTTCAATTCTTTGAAATAAGAGAAACAAAAGATTTGTTGTCTAGAAGCTTCCCCTCAAACCCTATCTACTTGATCCAAATGAATGCTTACCATAGACATGTGACCCTAAATGAAAACAAAACATAAGAGCACATTGAGTGATTAACATAGTTTGGATAGGACACCTACCTTGTAAGATAAAACCAATGAAATAAAGTAGAATAGTGGTATTTGTAGTTGATCAATTTTATTGGGGTCAACGAACTTGCATGTTAATCCACATTCAAAGACAATTAATTTTGTGACCCTTATATACATGTTACAATCATATCATAGAAATATAAAAGATTTGTAATGTGAAAATGCCACTTTTTATTTAATAAAGATAACTATCTACATATAGCTCCCTTATGAGAAAAGTCTCATTATCTTGAAAAAATCCATTCATGATAGAAGATGAGATATCACATTTTCACTATATTTGGTATGTCATAACACTTGACATGATGTATAACAAAAACATAATAAATCTCCATAAATTGAAGTAAATATTTCTTCAAACTTTTCTTCTCCTCTTCTATTCTTTCTTTTGCGTTGAACTATCCTTGTCATGCTATTAAAAAAATAAATACAATTAATTTCATAAATAAAAAATAAAAATTGTAATTATTTGATTCAAAAGTAAGAGTGATTGAAAAAATGAGGATAAACAAATATACCTTCTCCTTCAACTCTCATCTTCTCCCCTTCACATTCTTATTTGCATCCAAAGAAGTTTCTTTTTCTTGTCAAGTTTCATAAATTGTGTGTAAGCACAAGATATGAATGTATTGGTGAAGGAATGAATATAATGGAAAACATAATAGATCATTTACTTTCTCAAATTCCCTCTACCTTAGAATATCCTCCTCCTTTTCTCTTTATTTACTTTAGAATTGTATATATTGATTTATTATATGGCTACCAACCCTTTATGACTCAAATTGTCAAAGTCATAAACATGTGTTTTTTTTTAAATCATGTTTCCTATATTTGCACACCTCACATAGTTGTTTCTACAAATTCCATTGAATATACCTCCATTGTATTCTCTTTATTAGATGTCTTGGTGCTGACGATCTAGAATGGGAGGTAACATGTGCATTACATCATGGTGTGAATTGAACTATGGTTTTGACTAAAATTTCTTTCCACCTTCATACAATTCAAAGCATTATGGTGTAATACAAAAGAATTGGTCCCTATATCCAAAATCTTAAATAATCTTGTAACCATGCTCCTTATACTCAAACATAATCTACACACATCAAAAGGTTCAAATTAAAAAAGCATCTCCAATTTTAAATATATAGGATATACATCTAAATTGAAAATATAAAAACATGGGACAATTATCCTTGTACAATGCAAATATCGTGCCATGTCACTACAAAAATCCTATGGCAGCTAAAATTTGATATCATCTTCATTCTCACATGAACCATGTGAGTCCCTTACTTACTCAAAGATGGTAACATGTTCCTATACAAGTAAAAGCACAAAACAAAGATCACAATCATGTTTGGTAGCACTTTAAAAAACTCACAATTCCCCACATCCTACCTTATCCTTCAAAGGTTTTTGATGTTCCATTTTTTTACTCTTTCTGTAAGGGAAGATAATGTGTGCCTATGTAGGTAAAAGTAATAAAATAATATTTGAATCATGTTTCATATGACTTAAATAAACACGTAAAAATCCCAGCATATTACCTTGTCCTTCTATCTATAGTCATGTCCATGCAAATAGGTTATAGAAATCATTAATTCCATTCTTTTGATATTCTTAAGAGGGAGGGTAATAGGTTCCTATGTAGGAAAATTTAATAAAACAATATGACAATCATGTTTCATACGACTTAAAAAAAACACTCCAAAATCCCAACATATTACCTTCTCCTTTTGACTAGGCATGTGTGCATATGGAGAGGTTGTCAACGAATCTTTTGACATCTCACAATTTTCGAAGTCCTCAACGTCCAATAAAATAGGCATGTACCCTCCTCACTACCATTATTTACTTGACAAAGAAGTGCAACACTTAGAAATCTCAAATAAGTATACAATATGATATAGGTGTAAATTAAAAATAAAATAATGTGAAAGAAGAATTACTCTTATATCATGGGAATCATTTGCAATGCCATAATCTAAATTTTCATCATTCTATGATAAAACAAGTGATTGTATTTCTTCCTCAGAGATAATAATAGGTTCCTTTGTAAATAAAAGAAAAAAGTGATGATCACTATCAAGTTTCATACCAATTTCATAAACTCACAAACCCCACATATTCCATTCCCCCATATTACCTTCTATGTGGGAAAAGGTTGTCCATGTGCACAAAAGGAGGTTGCATATCATAGTTTCATACATTTGATTCTTCTACTCTTTCTATGAATGGGAGTAGTGAATCCATCCTCCCTACCATTATTTCACTACAAAAGTAATGCATTAGTTATAATGATAATTTATAATTGAACAAAAAAATATGGACATTTAATTATAATAAATTAATAAAAAACATACCACCTTCCTCAATTGTTCCTTTTTTACTGATGTTGTTAGAGGAACTTACGGAATCTTCTCCTAGATTTAGCATGCTCATTGTGTTCCACATTCTATATTAAAAATTTGAACTAATTAAAATTTGAAAGCATGATTGATCATAAGAATAAAATAATTAAAATTTGAATACAATCAATTCATGGTACTAACATTTTCAACTGGCGGAGAATGAGGTCCAAGTTCAACAATATTTACATCTTGCATTGGCTACAAACTATAAAGATGGATTAAAAAGACGGTTAAATCAAGCATTAATAATGAAACCAAGAAAAAAGCATAAAGAACTAACAATATAGACCAACCTATTCAATGAGGTGTGCAAATGGAAATTAAGAGAAAATGAAATAAATCACACACAAGTTACCTTCCAAAGAGCTTCCCATCATCCAAATGTGGCTCCAAGTGTGTTTTCCCCTTTGATTTGATGCTCAAATCTTCAACAATGGTGCAAAGCAAGCTCGTCCACCATGTCAATAACACCAACTATAAACTAGGCTCATGATATGAAAATCAATGTTATGCCTATCAATGAAGCTATCCTATTGCATATTAAGCATAATAATCAACACTCACAAATGGCTTATGGAGAGAATTCTATGTAATAAGTTTACACAAATGAATCTTAAAAATGTGAGTGAGGGACCTCTTATTTATAGATTTTTCAAATTGATCAGGATCAACCATGACCGTCTACCTCAAGATCAAGATGTGTGGCCATGAATTAATCCAAAATCCATAAATATTCTCATAATGATTTGGGAGGAAGAGGTATTAAAGAGGCATGTGAAGCCATAATCTTGATATTTGTTACATTTATGGCTTATGGATGCCACCCCAAAAATGACTTCACTTGATGATGTAGTTAATAGGAATCAATTTCTAATAAATAAATATTCAATAACTTCCATGTAATTCTTACTTAAGCTCATAATTTGATTTAATTTGCCTAAATAAGATTAATCAATTTTAGTGCAATTCTTTGGAAATTGGTGCACTTCATTAATCAAACTAGTCACAAAGTCATATTATTGGGTCATAATTTGAATGAAAAAGAATTATAAGGTGATGTTAGTTACGTATGGACTGTCATCCCATTTAGGATGTTGTCAACACAAAATAACAGTTGCATGTGTTGTGTGCTTCTAAATTAGAAGAAAAGAGTGATCTAGAGCACTAAAATATGTTTTCATCATTTTGACTTGAAATGATTTGATCAAAGTTAATAATCACATAAAATGCATTTCCCCATTTAGGGATACATTAGCTTATATTATCACTTGTATATGACAAGCTCGAACTATTTAGCACATTTAAGTGATTTTAGCCTAAATTGTGTATTTTAGTGCATTTCAAGTAAGATTGATAATTCCAACACAATAGTGTTAGGAATTAAATGTCTACACAAATCACCAAGGATTGTTTGTATCAAAGTTAAAATCAAAAATTATAAATGGTTATGTTGTGTACAACTTATAACCACTTAAATAATTAAATAAAGAAACCTAAAACCAAATAATGTTTTCATATTACTAAATCAATGTCAATTAGTTCAGCCAATGTGTATTTAATTATTGGGTTGGCATCTCTTCTACTCCATCATATGCTTCTCCAAATTTATACATCTTATTCTTTCCTCATTCAATTGTGCCATGTAACTTTATTGGAGACAATTTTGCTACCAATGAGTGAAATCTCTCAAAAGAATCACAACCATGTTTTGGGTCATGAACAGTCATGAAATCCACTGATAAGATAACATACGCACCATTTCATAGACATAGTATTAGAGCATTGTATACTAATGACAAGATAATTTTAAGAATAACAAAGGCATACACTCATGTACAGAGAATCAAACCAAACAATAATTGTTTATATGCATTGTCTATTTATGGAAGGGATATAAGTGCAATGCATTATCTGTAATATGTGAACAACTTATATGTCCAATTTTGGTATGATAAAATTGCAATGCATTATATGTCCAATTTATAAATTGAAGGATTTGGAACCCTATTATGTGAACATTTTATATCATGATTGATAAATTAAAATATCTAATAAAATAAAAATACTTACTTGGAGCTACAATGTTCTTCTTAGTTTCGTCTACCATGGTCAAAGAAGTAAGGCATGAAAAACTAGTTGAGAGGGAGTGTATGTGAAGTGAGGACATTCGTATCTAGTGATTGACAATGTTATTTACTCTTCCCCATACAACTTAAAAAATTATGAGGTAAATAATCAATATATCAGACTTTTTCAATCATTATATCGAAGCAAGAAGAAAATATCTCATACAATAGTAAAAAATAGGGTTAAAAGTACATTGCGATGGTAAAATGGAGAAAAAATTGAAATCTCACACTATTAACTCCACCACCACCATAGATGCCATTATAGGTTACGCTAAATGATCCCAAAACATGACATCAGTACATGACATAATATATTTAGTTGTCAAAAGAAAAATAATAATATTTAAATTAAGATTATCTTTCAATTTTAGTGAAAATATATATACTGTTGCACATGATAAATTATAAAAGTTTAAATACAATACATTACAAATTTTAAAAAAATGCAATGTTTTCCATGGTGAACATATTACTTTAAAAAACATGTTCTACATTTCATTACTTCCTTGTCCTAAAATGTTAAGGTTGTGCCCTTCTTAGATGCTAAACTGATATTATGCAAAATGGGATTTAATATTTAACAAGTAGACAATCCAATTCATTGTAAATAACCAACCAATATAGCAAATGCCTCCTATGAGATGCTCCTACTAATGTGATGAATGCTTATGGAAATGGGTAATGAGCACATGAGTTCATGCAGAGGTCAAAAGGAATAAGGTAATGGTAAATTAGAAATGGAATAGGGTAAAGCCCTATAGCTAATTGATGATTTAATAAGTGGGGTTAATTATCAAAGGTCTAATGGGCCAATAAAATAAACTTAGGTGAGAGACCCTTAGAGTATCCAATAGACACATGGATTTCATGTTGACAGTTGACCTCCACATGCCTATTGGATACTTCATCTACCCTCAGACTATTCAGTAAGCATGTGGAGGCCACACTAATACTTGACCTCCATGTGCCTTTTGGATACTCCATCTACCTTCAGATTATCCAGCATGTACCTAGAGGTCACACTCACAGTTGACCTTCATGTGCATGTCGGATACTTTGTGTATCTTCAACCCCTTCATCCATTCCATTGGCTCATTAGCCCTCTAATGATGGGCCCCATGTATTACATCCTCAATTCTAAGTGTGACCAGCTTGTATGTTCTTCCATTAAACTATCCTTCACCCCTAGCATTTATCTTAACCATTATGATTTGCCTTAACCATTTTTTTTCCTTAACCATTATCATTTGCCTTAACCATTATTTTTTGCCTTAACATGTTGTTAATGGATGTTAGCCCTGATGTGAGCACTAGAATTTGACTGATTTGGTGGGCCTCATAGACACACCAACCAAAAATATGAATGCTACTACTAGTTAAGGCACTCCCTTGAGGATTGTGAGCATAACCTACAAGTGCATTCAATGCTTAGGCTAAAATGCACCAAGGTAAGGTGATAGAGAAGTGGGATGTGACCAGATGGAGGTCAACATCTAGTGTGGAAGTCCATGCCAATGTGAGTAGCTTAATTAGGTAGGGTGTTCACATTATTGGCTAATGGGATCCTACATAGGTAGAAAAGGAATGGTATAATATAAAATGAGCAGTTGTATAATCTTCAAATAGGGGAAAGGCTCATAAGTAATAAGTCAACATTCAATGGATATTAACATTTTTTTTTCAATTAGTGTTTGCCTTAATTATTATTATTTTCCTTAACATGTTATTGATATATTTTAGCCCAACCATGATCACTAGACATTCACCAATTTGGTAATCCCCATAGACACATTAACTAGAAAGGTGAACACATTGGCTAGTTAAGGTGTTCATATTTAGCATGGACTTCCATGCTAGATGTTAACCCCCAACTGGTCAGATCTCAATTATCTATCACTTTGTCCCAGTGCATTTTATCTTAAGCATTGGATGTGCCTCCTAGTTATGCTCACAATCAAGGATGTAAAAAGTGGGATCCATCATCAAAGGGCTAATGGTCCAATATAATAGATGGAAGGGAGGGACCCTTGGAGTATCCAACAAGCACATGGAGTCAGACAAATAGTTCAAATCCATGTGCTTATTGGATACTCCATCTACCCTCAAAGTATCTAGCAATAACATTAAGGTCACATTAATAGTTGACCTCATGTGCTTTTTAGATACTCCATCTACCCTCAGAGTATCAAATAGGCACATGTAGTTCAACTATCAGTGTGACCTTGATGTGACTATTGGATACTTTATCTACCATCAAAACATCTATTAGGCATGTGGAGGTCACACTAATAGTTGACTTATGTGTGCCTATTGTATACTCTGACTCCCCTCCATCTATGTCTATTCCATTGGCCTATTATCCCTTAGATGATGAGCCTCACTTCTTACATCCTCAATTATGAGTGTAATTAGTTGGTATGTTCAATGTGAGTTCAGAATCAAGGTTGTAGTTAGTATGGCCCATCGATAAATGGCTAATATGCTAATTTAAGTGATGATAAATAGAATATTAAATCATAATTTTCAAATCTTACCATCTATTGTCTACTAGGGTTCAACTTCACAACTGTATTACCATATACAAGTGACATGTGCGTATGGCTCATAATGAAATGCAATGGGGTTCATAAACCCTAATGTGTGGCATAGTATTTTACATTCATAATTTTCAAATCTGATGCCCCTAATAGAACTGATAGATAAATTAGTTAGAGTGGATGTGGAGGTTAACTACTAGCATGATAGCCCATACTAAACATATCATTTGGTTACACTCATAATGGAGGATTTAATAATTGATCCAACCCAAATAGTTTATGAGCATTGAATGTTCAACATGGATGACCATAATTGCAATTAACATTTACATCCCCGTTCGTTACTTTGTCTACCATCTATTGTCTACTAGGGTTCAACTTCACAATTGTATTACCATATACAAGTGACATGTGCGTATGGTTCATAATGAAATGCAATGGGGTTCATAAACCCTAATGTGTGGCATAGTATTTTACATTCATATTTAAATGTTGAGTGTGCATGTGCCCATGAAAATGCATTATTATAAAAGTGAAATAACACTAAGAAAGTGATCATGACAGAGACAACTCTACTCCCTCCATAAGACAACATTCATGTTTCCTCATTTAAGCATGCCCTCTCCATATACAATCACATTGTAATTTTATATAGCCACACCATCAAAGTTACAAGAACATTTATCCACTTTCTTGGAGGTAAAGGAAAACTCATAGCCTTTACATTCTTTGTAACGATATACACAAATCAAGTATTCTTATTTTTTCAAAAAAAGAGTATGTATATATATTCATTACTTTTATATATATTCATTGTCTATATAATAACCTTTACATTATGTATATCATTCTTGGATATACTACATATAAAAGAATTTTAAATCTATATCTTTGTATTATAGCTTTATACTATAAAGGAATTTGAATGTTTGGAATTTTGACCCCTGATCTATTCACACTATTTTCCATCTTGCTACATTAACGAAAGAAATCAATGAACCATTAGTCGATATAATCATCTATTGTTGGTCTATTCATACTAGTGTCCATCTTGTTACATAAAAGAAAGGAAACAATGAACCATCAGTCTATATAATGGTCTATAGTTATTCATTATCAATACTAACTATTATCTTAAGCATTGGGGATACAACTAACCTTCACATAAAAACTAAAACAATCAATCTTGGTACATAAAGTAAAGGAACCAATGAACCAATAGACATCCCATTATCATAGAAAGTGTTAAGGTGTGGAGCCTAAAAGCTTCACCAAAGGAGCATTTTGCAAACTTGCAGCAGTTACACAGTCACCGGCGTCGGTCAGGAGCGACTGACGTCGGTCAGGAGCAGTTCAAGAGATGCCGGCATCGGTAGAGATCGATTGACGTTGGTCATAGGCAAGCAGGCAGGAACCGATGTCGGTTACCTGTGCGTCTAGAGAGCTATTTTCGAGGACAGAACCGAGTGTTTACATGATGAGTTTAAGTCATAGTCTTAAGTCCGCGTCTCTATTATTAGTAAGACTATTTTTAGAGCCCTTGTTCAAGAGGCTTAACTATTGGTTGTAAATGCATGCTCAAGTTTCCTAATTCTATATTAGGATAGATCTTCTTAGCTTATTGTAGTGTATGTGAATGTTGAAGAACAGTACAGAATTGTATAGGTGAATCATTCTAGGTTGTTGGAGTTGATTGTACTTGAGAGAGAGAGAGCTCTTGAGGGAAAGAGATCTAGAGAGAGATCTATACATCTGAGAGAGGTGTGGAAGAAAGAAGTTTCTTCAATTGTATTCCTTCTGTAAAGAGTTTAATACAAGTTTTCAGGGTGGTTTCTTGTATCTCTTGTTCTTGCTATTTATCATTCTAGTTACTTATCTATATGATTTAATTCCGCGTTTATTGCTTTCATAAGTGTAATCAAATTGTTGGTTGATCTCCAACAAGTGGTATCAAAGCCTTGGTTGTAGGTTTAGAGCTTGATATCCAATAGTGGTATCAGAGCCTTGGTTGTAGGTTCAAAGCTTGATATCCAATAATTGGTATCAGAGCTCAGATTCACTAACAGGTGGTTTAGATCTGTGTAGTGTGTATTGATTACAGGTTACTCATAGGGGTTTTTATAGGGATTTCTATTTGAGTGGGAGAAGCAATGGTAGAAGAAAGTAAACTGAGAATGGAGAAGTTCAATGGCAAAAATTATTAACATTGGAAAATGTAGATAGAGGATTATCTGTATCAGAAAGATCTATATTTACTATTAGATGGGATTGCAAAGAAGCCCATAGACATGGATGATGAAGAATGGGAAGTTCTTGATAGAAAGGCTCTGGGGTCTATAAGACTGAGTCTAGCATCTACTGTGATATCTAATTTATCACAGGCAAAAACAACGATAGAGTTGATGACTAATTTAGCAAATTTATATGAAAAACCCTCAGCTTCTAATAAGGTATATCTTATGAAGCAGTTATTTAATTTGTGTATGCAGGAAGGTGGATCTATATCTAATCACCTGAATGATTTCCATGGAATTGTAAATCAATTAAGTTCAGTCAATATAGTGTTTGATGATGAAATTAAAGCTCTTTTAATATTATGTTCTTTGCCTGAAAGCTGGCATAGCTTAGTAATGGCAGTTAGTAATACATCTGCTTCAAATATTTTAAAAGTAGAGGATGTTGTTAGTGTTATCTTGAATGAGGAAATTTGTAGGAAAAGCACAGAGGAAACATCAGGGAATGCTTTAAGTTTTGAGAGCAGGGGAAGGTAAAAAGAGAAGAGCAAAAAAGGGAGATCAAGATCTAAGTCTAAGGTGAGAGGTAGATCCAAATCCAGAAATGGCAGGAAGCCACAATGCTGGAATTGTGGAAAGATGGGGCACATAAGCAGAGATTGCTGGTCAAAGCCTAAGGAGGACAATCAACACGAAGGAAAAGAAGAAGCAAAGGTTGCAGGTATTGCACAAGATGCTTTAATATTCTCTTTGCATAATAATATAGAATCTTGGGTTTTAGATTCTGGTGCATCTTTTCATGCTACCCCTAATAGAGAATATTTTAGTGACTATATCCATGGATATTTTGGAATAGTGTATCTAGGGGATGATGAGCCTTGTAAAATTATTGGCAAAGGTAAAGTGTAGCTGAAAATGCAGAATGGCAACACATGGGTGTTGACATATATTATGCATGTTCCTAGCTTGAAGAGGAATTTAATTTCTACAGGAAAGTTAGGGGATGAGGGTTGTACAGTAACTCTCACCGCTGAATCTTGGAAGGTGACCAAGGGTGCACTTGTAATGGCCAGAGGTAAGAGAGTAGGTACTCTTTATTTATGTAATTGTGTTACTAACAATTCTCCTTCTGTATTATCTACTTCAGATGTGGATGAAAAATTGTGGCACTCAAGGCTTGGCCACATGAGTGAGAAGGGAATGTCAATTCTTAAGTCTAAAGGTAAGCTTTCAGCTTTAAAAAGCATAGATCTAGATTTTTTTGAGCACTGTGTTTTTGGGAAACAGAAGAGAGTGAGTTTTCTCAAGACTGGATCAACAAAGAAGAAGCATAAGTTGCAGCTTGTTCACACAGACGTGTGGGGACCGGCTCAGGTAGCTTCTATTAGAGGATCATAGTACTATGTTTCGTTCATAGATGATGCTACAAGAAAGGTATGGATCTATTGTATTAAGAAGAAATCTGATGTATTTGAGACTTTTAAGATTTGGAAAACCATGGTTGAGAATGAAACACGTAGAAGATTGAAGTGCCTAAGATCTGACAATGGTGGTGAGTTCTGCAGCTATAAGTTCAACTGCTATTGTTATATGCATGGAATCCATAGGCAAAGGATGGTTCCAAGGACACCTCAGCAGAATGGAATTGCTAAAAGGATGAACAGAATAATTATGGAGCTTGCAAGATGTATGAGATTGCATGCTAGTTTGTCCTTAGAGTTTTGGGCAGAAGCTATTGACACTGTAGTGTACCTAATTAACAAAGGACCCTCTACAGCTCTGGATGGTGGAATTTCAGAAGAGGCATGGATAGGTAAAAAGGTAGATCTATCATTTCTCAAAATTTTTTGTTGTGAAGCCTTTGTGCACGTTGATAAAGAAAATAGAAAGAAGTTGGATGCTAAGTCTATGAGGTGCACATTTATTGGCTAGAGCTCTGATGATTTCAGTTTCAAATTTTAGAATCTAGGAACTAACAAGATAATTAAGAGTCGTGATGTTGTTTTCAATGAAAAAGTGATGTATAGTGATCAGCTGAAGAAGCTGAATCAATCTGGGCAGAGCAATGGAGAATTGGATGAGGTGACGGTCCAAAATGAGCTCACGGGAAGAAGAAATAATCACTCATCTAGAGGTTAGCACTCATCTTATATAGGTAGATAGAGGTTAGCACTCATCTTATAAGGGCATATTGGTTTAGTTCATGTAATATATTTGGATTTGTTTTATGTTGATTGTATTGTTTCTTGCCTGAAAGAATTAATTATTAGTTTATTGAATAATTTGTGTAATTATGATATGATACATATAATTCAGTGAATGCATATGAATTAAACACATAGTCATTGTTGGATATGCAACATATAAAGGAATTTGAACTCTATAATTTTATATTCTAACTAAACAGTAGTCACACAAAACTCTAACATTACCCCCAAAACATTAATTTCTTGAAGCAGTCAACAATATAGCCAATGGGTTTCCATAATATTTCTATTATTAACGTGATATAGTTATGAACAAAAAGGAACACCAAGTGTTTTAAAACCCCACAAGAAATACTAATATTGAGTACTAAGTTAAGATAAACATAACATAGAAAGAAACATAGTACTAAGATATTCACCACCTATGTGGTAGAAACATAGTATAAAGATATCCACCACCTATGTGAGTCTTTGCATTAATAACATGAACTTAAACATTAGAAACATCCATTAATATCACCATTTAAGGGAATTAGCTGAGTCACAAAAGATAGATGCACATTTAAACACAAAATAGGGTAAGATCTTAAAATCATTCCCAAATAGGCATACCATTAGGGGGTTTAAACAATTAACAATACAGTCAATGTTTGATTCCATGAGGATTCTATTATTAACTTGATTGAGTTATGAATAAAAATGAACACAATAAGAGATTTTCAAGCCAACAATAAATATTTATACATGCCCATCCTTCATATTAAAAAAATTATGACTGAAGAACTAAGGAGTATTATATTGATTGTATTATTGCCTGCTTGAAGGAATTAATGATTAGTAAGGGAATAAACATTCATTGAACACAATTTATTTTTTGTGTTTTTGTAATTATGATATGCTACATATAATTCATTTAATACATAATTCATGCAATGCCAATTACTACTTCAAAAAAAATCCTATACTCTTTCAATTAACAACAAAAAATTAAACTTTAGAGTGACATAGGTGGTAGATATCTTCTTAGTGGATAGTGTATATACTAGTACTATGTTATGTTTCTCTCTATGTTATGTTTCTCTTAACTTAGTACTCAGTATCTGAATCACAAAAGATAGATGCACATTTAAACATAGAATAGGGTAAGATCCTAAAATCATTCTCAAATAGGCATATCATCAAGGGGTTCAAATAGTCAACAATATAATGTGTTTAATTCCATGAGGTTTATGTTATTAACTTGATTGATTTATGAATAAAAATGAACACAGTAGGTGTTTTGCAAGCCCAAAATAAATAGTTATATATGCCCATCCTTTATATTAGCAAAATTATCACTACAGAATTGGGGAGTATTATGATGATTGTATTGTTGATTGCTTGAAAGAATTCATGATTAGTTAGGGCATAATCATTCATTCAATACATAATTATTATATGTATTGTTTAATATCCAACCCTTGATCATAAAATCACTCCCAAATAAGCATCCCATCAAGTTGAAGTAGTCAACAATACAATCAATGGGTTTTCATGATCATCCTATTATTAACTCGATAAGTGTTTACAACCCCACAAGAAAGACTAATAATGAGTACTAAGTTAAGAGAAACATAAAATATCGAGTAAAACATAGTAATAAGATATCTTCCACGTATGTTAGACATTCCATTAGCAATAGGGAATTAAACATTAGAAACATCCATTCATATCACCATTTAAGGGAATTAGCTGAGTCACAAAAGATAGATGCATATTTAAACACAAAATAGGGTAAGATCCTAAAATCATTTCCAACTATGAATGCCATCAAGGGGTTCAAACAGTCAAAAATATAGTTAATGTTTAATTCCATGAGGTTTCTATTATTAACTCGATTGAGTTATGAAGAAAAATGAACACAATAAGTAATTTACAAGCCCATAATAAATAGTTGTACATGCCCATCCTTCATATTAGCAAAATTATCATTGAAAAACTAAGAAATATTATGTTGACTATGTTGTGTACTAATTGAATGAATTAATGATTAGTTAGGTCATAGTTTGCATTATGTTGAGTATATTATTGCCTACTTGAAGGAATTAATGATTAGTTAAGGCATAGTCATTCATTCAAACCATAATTTATTTTACTAGTTTGTGTAATTAGGATATGCTACATATAGTTCATTGAATGTATTATTCATTCAATGGCAATTACTACTAGAAAAATAACTTGCACTCATATACTCTACCTAAAAAAATAGAGCACTAGTACAGAGAAAACTATAATAGGGCATTATACTAGTACAATAGGGGATAAAATTGGATAAAATCAATAGGGCATTGGTACATATTATAATAGGTTGTTTGCATTAACCCCACTACATAGTAAGGAAGAACAATATTAATAATCAAAGAGAAATTAAGTATAAAATCAATGGAGAAATGGTCAAAATTCTAAACATTCAAAACCCTTTATAATATAAAGCTAGAATATAAAAGGAGCCTATTTAATCATAATCTCAGTGGTCAAAATTATAAACATTCAAAACCCTTTAAAAGTTAGAACAAAAATTTATAGTATTTAACTAGAATATGAAATTATAATATTAACTAGTTGGTATAAAATTCCCTAGAGGCATATCACCATTACCTGGTTAGACCAAGCCCTAAACCAATTCTTGTCTTTGTAAACAACCCAGTTGTAATGTAGTGAGGATAAGGGCTACTGATAGTGTCACCAAGGGGGTTTCTAGATCTTAAGAATGCACCCATGTTTTGAAAATTATAAGAAGTGACACTCTTCTTTTTTGATAATTAACATTCATCCTCTTGACTGCGTTGGTGTGGCCCACAAATGCATTAACAATCATGATTAAGAGCCTCTACTTGGGGCTTGGGTTGGGGTTGCAAACTAATGGAGAGGGATTAGGGTGACAGAGAATGGGATGGTCCCAACAAGCATTCCAAGTCTATCATGGTGGTCTACATCGAACGCTCCTACTAGTTATGCTCAACGCATGTGTAGATCCTATCAACATGTACTCACATGAGAGTGACCTAGCAATTTACATGAGATTCAGGAGTGGGAAACCTCTATGGCTTTGATCTGTCTCCAATTAAGATTTACAAGACTATAAAAATATATATGGTTGTATAATGAAGCAACACTTCTTTTATAATTTATTAAAAAATTTAACACTTCAACTATGATGTTCAAAGTATGGACTGCACTTTTTTTTTATGGTCAGATTTTCCACTATACTTTTGAGACGGATTAGAAATCTTGGATGAGTTGTGAAATTTTTTATTTTGAACATTGAATAGGAACACGACCTTGGACAATAGAATGCATATCATAGGTGCACTAGTTTCAAGATGCAACATGGGCAAACAAGTCACCGTAATGGATGCACACAGTGTTAGATGCATAAGAGAGTCATGCCCTATGAACATGACATGAAAAATCACACTTAAGTGTGCTAAATCATTTAAATATTACCCTATACACTCTTTGTTGCATTGCTTTAGGGGCTTTAGCTCTTTCCAATATTTTTATATTAGAATTTATGACAAATATATGATGATTATACTGTATTTTTTAGTTATGATAGGTGGAAAAAATTTAAACTAAGTAATGCTTTGGTCATAGTTTCATATGTGCAAATCGGGTTAAAAGCTTGATACATGTTCATTTTGGGAGCTTCAAAGGGCACTTTATTTTATCTATGTGTGCAGGGTACTATGAATGATTGATCTTAACCAACACTCACAAACTAGTGGGGTCCATACTCTCAATCAATCACATAAATCCATACTAAAAAGTGTTAAATATTAAAAAAATGGTTGGTTGTCTAACTAAAGCCAATTAGTTTGTGAGTGTTGGGAAGCTTGCCCATTAGAGATGCATGAGCTAATCTAAGTATGAATTTAGTTTATGGCAGAATTGATAGTAAGACCCTACGAAGGACTATAGAATACACACAGTGATTTGCACAATAAAATAAGTAAACATATAGATGAATTCACTGAAATGGACAGGATGTATGAAGAATGATGCAAGGTGCATGAAGGTCACGAACATAAAAAATAAAAAATGTGCTTTAGTTAAATGGCATTGGCCCTTATTTTTCACACATGAAATATTTCTTAGCCCGAAGCTCTCCAAAAAAATCTGTTTATGTAGCATAAATATTTGATAATATAATTAGAAGTACATATTTTTTTTAAAAACTATGTAAGCTTTAGAGGACCTAGGTTGTTTAAGTGTTGCAACAAAGCATGTACAATGTATCAGAAAGTGGCTTCATAGACACTTAAGTGCATCATGTGTGTAGGCTATGAGACACTTATATTGGGAGAAAATAGTAAAATACATTTATGTTAAAATTTATATTAATTTACACAAAAATTTATTAAAATATGATCCACTAATAACTCAATCAAATTCTAAAATTAATGGCTTCTACACTACAAACTATTTTTGTTTTAAAAAACTATCATCCATAAGGCAACTAAGTAGAATGAATTTAAATCATCATCTTGTTTTTAAAGGGAACCGTACTGATATCATATTGAATAAATTGAATAACTTAATTTTATTCATAATAATGATATATAATTTTATTCATTATATATATATATATATATATATATATATATATATATATATATATATATATATATATATATATATATATATATATATATATCTTGTAATAATGAAAAGTCAAGTTTCATCTCTCTAACAAACGTGCACCCTATTCAAATATGAATTTTTATTAACAACTAACATACATATACAAATATTGACATTAAATAATTTATTTTATCTAATAACATCACTATGTGATGTACCAACAAAATATTATTTCCAACATACGAGAATATGTCTAGCGAATCATTTTGCAAGTGACAACACTAACTCTAAGTTTTTGTATGGCCCTAACAACATTCTTAAATCATTTCTAAAATTTGGAACATATTAGTCATTGCAGCGTCAAATGTGCATTTTCAAGTCTAAATTACTGCGCCTAAATAAAATAAAAGCCTTTTATTCATCCTACTTGCTTACATGTTTGATTGAACAATTAAGTAGGTTTGTTTGTTGTGTTTTACATATTTATAATGTTAAATTGAGGTATTTTATTTATAAACACACAAATGTAAGACTAGAAAATATGGGATACAATTTGTAATTAAAATTGAAACCTTCCCAACCCTTCCAAGGGGTGTAAACCCATCGTAAAAGTGCAAATCAAAAATTACCAATCAAAAAATAAATAAATCACTTGCCATTTATAAAGGGAAATGATACCAAGATGTAACACACCCAACACAACACGTCCACTTTTTTAAAAAAATAGTTGATTATATTTTTGACACATATTTGGTTCTCCATGTTTGGTGATAAAAGCATGCAATGACAATCTATGACATAAATGCAACATGTACCACACACAACAAAAATCCATTGTTCATTTTACAACCATTTTTCCCTTCTTGTGACATGAACAATGTCTTAATTTATAATAGATTTATCGGTTTTATGAAAAAATATAGAATTCTTTTTCATTAGTCTTTTTTGCATAACATTTACAAAGACCAAGGCTAAATGCAAAGTTATCATAATCCATTCGTAATTTTTTAAAAGAAATTTACAATCAAGAAGGAGACTTCACACTATCTTAAAGTGTTTAATTCTATGAGACTCATAACCCTCAAAAGCCAATCCAACATTTACCCTGACTAATATATATACTCATAATAATTTAATTTCACAACAATCAATGTAATTGTAAAATGTTACAAATATAAATTTCCCTCTTCCCTTTATCATTCCCTATCACAAATAGTAATCTATTCATCTTTATGTTCTTTGGAGACAACCAAAAAAAGGACAAATTTGTCTAAAAAAAGGACAAATTTGTCTATCTTGTCACTTTTATAGCATGTAAGATCATAATCATTGAATTATAACTTGTAACTCATAATTTTTATCGAAATGTATTTTTGAAGATCTATAACTTTTTACCATGTCACTGTAAGATTTGAACCTTGGTTGAACTCTTTTGACCAATAAATCTATATCTCATCAATTTATATTATAATCATTTGATTTTTCGATTGAAAAACGTACCTTTACTAATAAAAACTTAATATAATACATAATACACTCCAAGTCATTAAAAAAAAGAATGGAAAACTTAATAAAAACTTGATGTATACTGAACGTCGATAACAAGCCTTTAATAATGTTTGGGTTAATTAAAACCAGACCTTCAAATTTGATCACTGAACGCGATGGTACCTATGGAGGACTTCAAGCCATGTCCCCAGCCGCTAACCAGATGATCGGTTGAGCTCTAGTCTACGACAAATGATATTGCTTGTTTTGAAAGGCCAGGTTAACTCGGGTAATGGCACGGCCGCTCAAGCATGGGAAGAAAGGTCGTTCAGCCTTTCACCAGTACTAATGGCATTGCCAACAACGGCTTTTCTATAGGTTTGGACGTACTCTGTAAACAAGGCCGATTGAGAGAAGCCCTGCACATTTTGAATGGCACGGACAATTGCTTAAAACCTACAACATATGCTTCTATCTTGCGCCTCTGCACTAAAAACAAAGCGTTGGCAGGGGGAAAGTCAGTCCACCTTCACATGGATAGGATGGGATTAAGGCCAGACGCTTTTTTACAAAATACCCTCGTTAACATGTATACTAAGTGTGGGAGCCTGGAGGATGCTCGCAATGTGTTTGACGAAATGCCTCAACGAGATGTTTACGCATGGACCGTAATGATTGCAGCTTATTCCAAGCATGGGTTTGCTCAGGAGACATTGGACTTATTTTGCGAAATGCAAAGAACAGACATCCAACCCAATCAATTTACCTTGGCGAGCATCATCCCCGCATGTGCTAACTTGGCAGATCTGCATCAAGGTATGGAGATCCATAATCATGTAATGGGAAGTGGATTTCAAGCCGATGTCTTTGTGCAAAGTGGGCTTGTAGATATGTATGCAAAATGTGGAAGGGTAGACCTTGCACGCCATGTGTTTGACAGAATGCCTGAACGAGATTTGCATTCTTGGACTGCTATGGTGTCGGCTTATTCCAAGCGTGGCTTTGCTCAGGAAGCATTGATGCTATTTTACCGAATGCAGCAATCGGGCCTTCAACCCAACCATTTCACGTTTGCCAGCATTCTCCCAGCTTGTGCCCAATTGGCTGATCTGGAGCAGGGCATAGAGATTCATGGATGTATAATTAGTAGTGGATTTCAATCCGACTTATTTGTGCAAAGTGGCCTTATAGACATGTATGCAAAATGCGGGAGTTTGGAGAGAGCTCAATGTATATTTGACAAGATGCAACAGCGAGGGATCGTTTCTTGGAATGCTATGATTGCAGGCTATATGCAGAATGGTTACGTTGAAAAAGCTTTTGACCTCTTTCTGAAAATTCCTGAAAGAGACACGGTTTCATGGAATGTAGTGATTTTAGGATACGTGCAAAATGGGTATGTCGATGAAGCTGTTAAGCTCTTTTGGGAAATGCCTGAACGCAGTGTTGTAACATGGAATGCAATCATTATAGGATATGCACAGAATGGGTGTGTTACTGACGCCTTTAGTCTGTTTCAGATGATGCCTTACCCTAATGATGTTTCATGGAATGCCATGATCTCAGCATATGCTAAAAATGGGTATGGTGAGGATGCCTTTAAACTTTTCCAAAAAATGCCAAACCCAAATGTCGTTACCTGGACAGCATTGATATCAGGATATGCACAGAATGGGCAAAGTGCGGTAGCCCTGAATCTCTTTTTGCAAATGCAATTGGCAGGGGTGCGGCCAGATTCAAAAACCTTTGCCAGTACCCTATCTGCATGTGCCAACTTGGCAGATCTGGAGCAAGGAATGTTGATTCATGAAGCTGTAACTAGAAGTGGGTTTCAGTCTGCTGTCCTCGTTGAAAATGCCCTTATAGACATGTACGCAAAATGTGGGAGCTTAGACAAGGCACGCCACTTATTTGACAAAATGCATCAACGAAACATCGTGTCCTGGAATGTAATGATTTCTGGATATGCCATTCATGGATGTGGCAAGCAGGCCATTGCACTATTTGAAGAAATGCAACAATCTGGGATTAGCCCAAGCGATGTAACTTTAGTTTGTGTTTTGTGTGCTTGCTGTCATGCAGGCCTAGTGGATGAGGGTCAACGATATTTTGATTGCATGGGTAAATTTTATCACATCACACCCACAATGGAACACTATGTTTTCATGGTTGACCTTCTTGGCCGGGCTGGTCTTCTTTACAAGGCAGAAAACTTTATAAACAAAATGCCAATGCAACCTGATGCTAGTGTATGGAGATGTTTGCTGGGTGCCTGTGGAATACACAACAATGTAGAGGTAGGAGAACGTGTGGCAGAACAACTTTTTCAATTGGACCCCAAAAATGGGGCAAATTATGTTCTAATGTCAAACATCTATTTGGCAGCTGGCAGATGGGAAGATGCTGAAAATGTCCGAAGAATGATGAAAGACAAGGGGATAAAAAAGATGCCCGGATGCAGTTGGATTGAAGTCAATAAACAGGTTCGTGTTTTTCATGCAGGAAACAAATTGCATACACAAACACCAAAAATCAGTGAAGACATTAAAGAGACTTTCATGGAAGATGAAGGTAGTCAGGTATGTGCCTCACACAAGATTGTGCTGGACAATGTGGAAGAGCAGAAGGATCAAATTGCATACACAGACACCAAAAGTCAATGAAGACATTGGAGCGACTTTCATGGCAGATGAAGGTAGTCAGGTATGTGCCTGACACAAGGTTGTTCTGGGCGATGTAGAAGGGCTGTAGTTTCATTGTTGACCACCATAGAGAAAAACTGCATACACAAACTTAAAAATTCAGTGAAGGCATTGGAGAGACCTTCATGGCAGACGAAGGTAGTCATGTATGTGCCTCACACAAGGTTGTGCTGGACAATGTGGAAGAGCAGAAGGATCAAATTGTTGGCCACCATAGAGAGAAATTGCTTACACAAACACCCAAAATCAGTGAAGACGTTGGAGAGACATTTGTGGCAGATGAAGGTGGCTGGGTATGTGCCTGACACTAGGTTGTGCTGGATCATGTGAGGGAGCAGAAAGATCAAATTGTTGGCCCCCAAAGAAAGAAATTGTGAATCACATTTGGGATTGTTTTGATTACCAAAAACCTTATTGCCGGCCACCAAAGAGGGGAAGTTGCTAATTGTTTTCGTGCTGATTTGGGTTATCAAAAACCTTGAGTCTGAGAGGATTGTCACTTTGCCACAAAATTCATGACCAAGATTGTTGCATAATAAATTATTGTTAGAAATGCCAACCGTGGATGGAAAGTGTGATCGTGGGGATTGGTGGCAACCTAAAACAATGTGCACGCCAAGTCTGCTGTAAGATAATAACAAGTGTAAGCATATGTCCGATTTCCCTCTGCTATCAAGAAAGTAGGTATTATTCTGCACTTTCAGCCTAGATGGGGAATGACTGTGAAACGGTGATGCATGCTAATCATGGACGTATCTATGGATATGCTGGCAGGGTGTTAGATCTTCCTGAGAATATAGAGGCACTATCACATGCATATTCATATCTGTCAACATTTTATTGAAATAAAAAAACTCTGAATTCTTAAGTGGTTCAGCTCCTATCTGTTAAATGTTAATAAACAAACAGAATAGATAAGTTATCAACCGTGGTTCTTAAAAAATGCATTCCCGATCAAAAAATTAACACATGGACCATGGTCATAAGTTAAAAGAACCAAACCAAATTACTGATAGGTTTGTACAAGAAATACTACAGATTTTGATTCTATTGCTGGAAAATCTCTGTTGGAACTAAGTATACATAGAAACATTATAAATTTATGCATCAAATGTAGCACTAGTGGAGCTTGCCTTCTTTGTGGAGCTGCTACATTTCTTTGTCCCGATGCATTGTGACATCCTTTTGGAAGCTGCTCTAACAAGAAGCAAGTGCAGGAAATGGACATTGAGGTCAATTGTGTGGTTATAACAGCGAGGACTTTTATGGGGCCTTTGAGGCATGTGGATGGGAGACCTTATACAAGGTACAAGTACAACAATGATTTCAGCTTGTGTTTCACTGCCACGGTGCTAAGTGGCAATGGTTGAACTTGGTTCCAATCACTAAAATGGTAGAAGCATCATTTAATTAAAAGTTAGTTTATAAATAGAAGCAACATGGTCACCCAAAGCTGAGTATCATCTTCACGACTAGAGGTAAGTATAAAGGAGTTACATGGCATGCTATTTAGTAAGAAACGCATGAGAAACTACAACCAGTGTTTAATTTTGCAGGCACGATTAGAAGAGGTTTTCAGTATAATTTTTTGATTAAATATTTTTTTAAATACCTCCAAATTTTATCAAGGAAGTTTTAGGAATATTTTAGTGAAAAAGTACAAAAAACTAACAAAATAAGGTGGAGCGAAGCTTTCTAAAGATGTTTTCATAATGGCGAACTTTGTGTACTTTTGTACACAACCACATGTTGCATATTTTTTGCTCAATGCTGTGCTTTGTGTGTTTTTGACATGTTGACAACACCGGTGCCATGGTTTAGCTCAACAACATGCTGTGGTGACTTTCTTATGCCCTAATGCTATACAAACAACCACCACTTGTGCTTGTGTGGTTTTAAGCATTCTCGCTGGTGCTTTGATATGCATATGCCGAGGAGCTTTGACATGCATAAGCACCAATGTGCAAATACGATGCAATTGCAACAAATTATTAACGGTGATGTCCCTTTGCATTTATAATCTAGTTATGATTGGTGTCTCATATTCACTAAAATGAATGAATGCAATTAAATTATGTGCAAAACTAAATTTATGGTGAGTTATAATATTCTATAAATAACTAATATTTTATAAAATTGATATTCTTGGTATGAACCATCTATCCGGCGTGACCAAAAACATTACTAGTTTAGCCAATAAGCAGTGATGTTTATGCGTTGGTTGAACTTGTCTTTGAACTTTGAAAAGGTCACCAATCACCATGCTAGGAATAAGGCATACGATGGCATGGTGAACTGAGTGCACTTTCAACTTGGGTATTTGATGGTGATGATGTGTGCATCCTCAAACTTTGAATAAAAATAAAATTTTCTTAGATTTAAGTGTTTTGCATCAATGAAGCCCTAAACAAGGGGTAGTTGAAGGATATAGAAGAATAATGTATCTTAACACCAAATAGGCCTATTTTATTGTTGATCATGATGGCTAAAACACGTTTCAAATAGAATATTGTATGCTTCCACCATTTGAAGAAAGAACAAGTTGTTGTGAGTGTTTGAGAACCGTTTATTTGCAAGAAACATAGAGGGAAATGTGGTAATTGTAGAACCATTGTGAAACAAAGGGATGGGAAATGCCACCTAGGTGTCAAAAAAGAGGATCCAAGGCAAAAAGTCAGCATCATACTGGTACAACAAAAAGAAGGGATGTTTTTCTACACATAATTAGAAAAAAAGAGGCTTTCTTCATGCTTGGGTTGTTTTTTGCTATAAGACGAAGAGAAATGGGGAGAATGAAGTAAAAACACCCTTAGGCACTCATCAACATGATTTAATATTGTATTTTGTTGTTCACAGTTATAAAAAGAAGAAAACAACATTTGAGCAAGGAAAACCAAAAAAAAATGTTTCGGAGAAAGGAAAACAAACCAAAAAAACATTTTTTGTTAAAAACAGTGTGAAGTTTGGAAGAGTTGAGAGTGTCTCAAACCGAGTGGGAGTAACCACCAGGGTGTTGGGATCATGGAGAAAGTGTAACGACTCTAAGAACAAAGAAAAACATGTTATTTGTTGCATACAATCCATAAATGCCCAAAATAAAGCCATTTTGGGGTGTAGAGGTTGGAGACTTTGGGTTGCCTAAATGAAAGAGGAGCATTTTTTAAATGGGTGTTTTACTCCATTAAAGAATCTATAAATTTCTAGGTGCAACTATCACTTTGTGATGAGATTTTAATTGTTGGAGTTAAGCCTAAATGTTTGAGAAAATGCCAAAACCAGTGAAAACCAGAATTTTACATGGTCTAGCTTGTATGAAGGATGGAAAGAGTATTATTGTAGGTTGTTTTGAAGCTTACATTCTTGGAGAACAACAGAGAATGATGTTATAACCTAATTAATAACTTTTGTTTCATTTTAACTAATTAATAAGTTTTGTTTCAGTTTAAGACTCTTTGTATACTTTTAAACAAGTATAAACAATCTTAACTTGTTAATTACGGCCAAGTACCTTCAAGATTACGTTGTCTGAAATGAAGGCTACAAGGTTGGACATTCATTAAAGTGATCCTCTTATACTGACTGCATAAGTTGGTATCAAAGCAGGTGTATCTTGAAGGTGTGAGAGAGAGAGTGAAAAAAACATCTTCTAGCAAGAGAGTATTGGGTAGGAGGAGTTGAAACATTGTAGAGAGTTGTTCTCCATCATGCATAAGTGAGTAGAGAGCAAAGATCTCAAAGAGGGGTTAGAGTGTGAGCCAATATACCTCCCAAGAGATGTATACAAGTGGTTTCCACCATGGTAGGGAGATTGGAAGAGATGGTAGCTTTGTAGATACGTACAAACCAAGTTAACCATTAATTGTTATGGAAGAAGACAAAATGAGAGGTTTTGTACCAAGAGGATATGAGAGTGATGCAAAAGAAGAGCTCAAAGCAGAGGGAGGAGAAAAGGTGCAAGCAAATGAACAATAGCTAGATGTTGATCTAGTAGATGAAAGAGAGGAAATCATGCTCACAATTATACCCAGGATTGGAAGAGGGATGAAGATGGAAGTACCAAGCTTCTCTGGACTCTAAATATAGAAGAATTAATAAATTGGGTAAATTAGATTGAAAAGTACTTTGATTTGATGAGGTCAAAGCCCCAAGAAGAGTGAAGGTGGCTTAGAACAAGATGAAAGGTCATGCATTCTTGTCATGGAAGGAATTGTAAATAGAAAGGAATACAAGAGGCAAGGATAAGATTACAAGATGGGAAAGAATGATTACCAAGCTTAAAGAGAAGTTTCTTCCTTTGAATTTCCAATTGACACTGCTAAAGAACTTGTAGAATCCGAGGCAAAGAGAGTTTGTATGTGAATGACTATACATAAGAATTCTACTAGCTAACCATAAAATATGCTCATAGTCAAATGTATCAAGAGAAGGTGACCAAGTACATTAATGGAATGAGTTTGAACATTTAAGATGAGCTGAGTGTGGTGATGTTGGGAAGAGTTGAAGAGTCGTTTCAATTTTTGTCTTAAAGGTTGAATAGAAGTTGAATAAAAGAGAAATTAAATCAACAAATAACAATAGTGTGATAAGGAAAAGAGACGTGCAAGGAGAAGTTAAAAGCAAAGTTTTATAGCTGGAAGGAGAGGACAACTCTTCTCCATATGAACCAAATGCAGAGGAAGATGAGGAACACTAAACCTCATGAAGTTAAGAAGATAATGAATCTCAAGAAAACCAAAAATTTCATGGACATTGTTTTGAATGTAGTGTGTATGGTTATAGAGCATTTGAATGCTCTCAAAAAAAGTTTGAAACAAATCATAGGAGTGAAATTCAAGACAACAATGTAGTCATATTACTAGTGAGTAGTACATGAATGGGAAGAAGATGATTCAATGGCATCTAAGAGTCCAAAAATAACCAAAGAATCTACTACTAAAAAGGAGCTTGAAGACAATAAGGAAGTAGGAGGAACCATGCCAAATGAAGCAAATTTTCATAACCAACTGCAAACCAAAAGGTAAGTATTGCAATGTTATAGTTGATCGAGGAAGTATTGATATTCTAACATCCATTGAAAGTGTAGATAAGTTGAATTTGAAGTTTTAGACACTTTGGCACACTTTGACAAACTTGGACATTGCACATACATTTGAATCTTGTACACACTTATCCTATCCATCTACCCACTTCTTGTCTTGGCTAATTCAATTTACTAAATAGTTATATTCAAGATCACCTTAGTCTATGTGTGAACCTTCCAAAATCTTAAATATACTTTTTCCATATCCTAGGGTGGTACTGACAATAGTAAAAAAAATATGGTTTATCGCATGTGTTTGTCTCTGCCAATAATGTCCAAGAACACTCAACAACTATTTTTCAAATTGGGAAGTATCCATTAGGTAGGCTTAGGTACATTTCATGGCTCAATCAAAGCAGAAAAATATCAAAGAGTTGGCTACAAATACAAATAAATCCTATTGTTATACCTATCTTAGAATGTCCTAACAAATATGAGAAATCAATTAACACTCTTGAGCCATTATCACAAAGGCATGCATATCTGAATATTGCTCAAAAGATTAACCATATAGCCAAGTCTAAATACATATGCAGCTCAAAGTTGCATGATGCCAAGTGTTGAAAACCAAACATTACATTGCATTCTAGATTGATCATGATATCGCATGCATACACACATAAATTGGAGAACTATGTGCAGTTTGAGCCCGCTTTAGTGTATTATAACATATACAATGCTCAATCATTCATTGGGGAGTGATTGGGGTTGTCCAACCCAACATACTAACCCCCTTTTCAAGGGTTATATTATGGTTGAAAAGGAGATTAGGGTTTCAAAGGAATGATAAATAAAATAGGGATCAATACAAAAAACAGAAGGTGCACACACACAAGAAATACCTCCAAGCATAGGTGCATGGATCTAAGGCATCACAAACTTGCACAATTAACATGGACAATGTGGATAGAGTCTAGACAGTACTAGTCATTATAGGGGTCTTAGTTTTATTGGCAACGTCCAAGTAGGATTTGAGCTACAATTTCCTAATCTAAGCAATGACGAAGCAAATTCAAAATATTTTTAGGATCAATGATGATTATTATGAGCAACGTAATACATAAATAAGTCAAGTACTTATCTTCCATATTTCTATATCAATTACAAATAGTTTAAGTGTAATAACAATCTACCATTTTACATTCAAATATGTGTGATTGTTGCCCTATTTTACACAATCTTAATTACTCCATGTCTTACTCTATTTAGACCACACTAATCATAAAATTAGTAAAACATTACAGTGAACTCAACGTGAAAAAACCCTAGGTCTATTCTACCTTAGGATTTCATATTTTTTAAGGGATTTAGATTATTCTATAGTGGGGTTTGATTTTCAAATATGAATTCTAATTGCCCCTTATTCATAGATAATCATAATAGAAGATATAATTAATGCGGATGCTCATAAAGGGAATGATTATATTGATTTTCATGATTGGTTTGATGATATAGATCAACATGAACTTATAGAATATCTTAAAATAAATCCACATATGGTTTATGCAATGTTACATGTAGTTAGAGATGAAAGTAAAAATCTTGCTAAGGAACCCAAAATTGAGGAACGAAATGTCAAAAGTTTGATTGATACTAATCCACTTTTTAGAGGCATAGATTATCCAATATGTGTTCAAACTGTTATTCCAACTGCTACTATTCATGTGTCTACACAAGTGATGCTTACACCCGGTGTGGGGGAAACACAAGTTAATCCTTAGATTTCTATGGTTATTCATATGCAACATATTTTTGTGGCTCCTAGGCTTCTCCTCATACAATGCCACCTATTTATAATCAATATCCTATGCCTACTAATCAAGAGGTTATACAAACTCTCATTGATCTTCAAGCCAAGGTTTCCAAAATGGAACTAGGTTCTTATACATCAAGTCATTCATCAAATTCTAAAGCATTATTATACAACCCTTTGGCTCCAAATATTTCCACTTAGTCTTTTCTTACATGATTTGTTGCACCTAATATTACACAATATGATGATAAAGGTGACCCAAAACAACATCTTAGAGCCTTACATGCAACATGTTTAGATTATATTCATCTAATGATACGTTACCAAAACATATTTTTCCTAAAAGACTTACGGAGTATGACTTGCAATGGTTTTATGAACTTCCTCTTCAATTAGTACATGATTTCAATCCTTTGGCTGACCAATTGCTAACTCATTTTTCTATCAATATTAGTGAGAAGATCTCCTATGCTCAAATTGTAAAACTCGAGCAAGGACCTAATGAACCCATTAGTGACTATGTGTTTTTTTATAAAACATGACTATCAACAATGACCAATCCTATGGTTGATAATGAATTACAATACATATTCAATAAAATCCTACTTGTGCATATCCACAAGTTTATTATATTCAAATGCTTTCAATCTTTCATTGACATGTTCCATATGGTTAAAGACAGTGAGGTTAAGCTAATTTCCATGAACAAGTTAAATTATGGGACCAACCTTCACATATATTCTAATTCCAAGTTTAAAAGCAAATAAACTTTTAAATCCAATGCTAACGATACTAAGAATAAGTCTAAAACAACGGTTAACATAGTTTCACAACCTATTAATAGGCTTCTTGTTTCAACTCCTAAAAGGAGATAATTTACACAATTATCAAAACCTCTTCATAATGTTTTATAAAATCTACTTGAGTACACTCTCATAACTATCTATTTGTCAATGGAGGTTGATATGAAAAAGGCACAACCTAAGGTGTTCAATATCAATATATATTGTGATTGGCATATATGTATAAGACTTTCTACTAATAGATTTTATGGCTTTAGACATAAGATATAAGATTTAATTGAGAACAAAAATATTGAGATCAATTATGTTAATACACCTATGAATGATTTGGTTTCACAACCTAATGTGAAGCTTAAGATATTTTCATATCCATTTCCAAAACAAGACTAATCCTAAGGCACCTATGAATTACAATGTGCATCCTCCTCCGACTTATTATGCTTCTAGAAATGAGGAGGCTCATCCTATAGATGGTCTTATTTTTACACTCAAAATATACACAAGTGCAAAAACTTATAATCACATTCAATGACCATGAGATTATTGATGATGAATCTACTAATGTGTCTTTGTTCATATGTGCTTTCATTGAACAACGTCATATACATAGTGTTTTGGTCGATAATGGGTTAAATGAAAACATATGCACTATGACATTACTTACTAATCTTTCATACACACATAAATACTTGATTGGTATGACTACTATGGTAAAAGGTTTCAATGGAAAATGACAAAACCTTTTTTGGGGCATGGTTTTACCACTTATGGTAGGGACTATAGTTATTGCTACTTGGTTCTTGGTTTTGCCCAATACTGAGTCATTTGACATATTATTAGGATATTCATGGATACATAAGATACATGTAATCCCATCTTTGGTACATTGATGCTTGAAGTATATCTATAGCAACCAAGTGGATGCATTTTGGGTATTCCAAATGAGTACCCCATTTAGTTGGAGATATTTACTCCTTTGACTCCATAACAAATTATTATAAAAATCGTATAGGTTCATCTTACAAAATAAAATTAGAGAAAGGTAATTGATCTTCTTCAAATACCAATTCTTCAACACCTATTATAGCAATTATATGTTCAAGTTTCATAGATGTTACCTACTCCATCACGTCTTAAGATAGTTCTACAGAAAGCTTCTGTGTGTTTTCCAAATTGAACACCAACACAGTATCCTAACATATAATGAAGTCCACAAGTTATTATGACTACTAGAATTACATAACATTTGCATGATCATGTTTACTATGGTGATGATGCTACATATTGTACTGTAGACACTCCAGTTTTATCACTCTTGTGTCAAATTTACAATCAGAATGAATTTTTTCAATAACATGTAATCAAGCCAAAAGTCAATAAAACAGCCAAATATACTTGTGCACTTAACATGCATAATCTAAAATGCATTAGGGCATCCTGATTGGGGAAATACATCACCTCCAATCATCAAATTCACTTAATTAATCAAAAGTCCAGTTGTGATTGTGTAAGGGATGTTTTGGATTAATTAGGTCAAATAATTATTTGACTTTCATAAGTCACATCACTTTGCATTAAGTTAATTAACCTTTATTAATTAACTTAATCTTCCTCTAATTGAAATTCCATATATTTTTAGAATTTCCTATTTTATTAATTCATTAATTGAATTATTCCTTTACTCACATGGCAAGTGGATTCAAATATATAAAATCATGACATCACATGTAAAGTTTTCAAGCATTAACATAAATTCAATAAAATATTAAAAAATACAAACTCATGCCTAATTAATGTAGACTCAAACCCCAAATATTAATGGTATTAACTCTTTAAACTGGATTGAATTTTGGCTGCACATCTTGATCTTGATCCAACAGTCAAAGTTAGTCTAAAAAGTCTATAAATATAAGGTTCATTTGCCATTATAGAGAAGCTTTTATGTTGCAAAATTACTCTGTAGAAATTAAAAAAAATCTTTGAACTTTCTTCCATTCTTTACCCAAATCACAAGTAGTCAAGGGGAGATGTCATCCACACAAAGTTGCAATATTGACAAAGATCTCATGCACTACAATCTGAGCATAAACACATCTATATCAGCTAGAAACTGATATCCATGAGGAAGGTAATCATTTTTATGTGATTTATATTTTTTTATCATTTCTAGATCTTACCCAATCCAAAGACCACACATAGAATTTTATGTTACTTATTATTTTCATGTTTGATTTCATGATTAACAAGAACTAACCTCCTTTGCAATCATGTGTTTACATTTGGAATCCTTTGTGAGACCAATGCACCCCACAATCCTCTTGAGAACATTCCGTCATCCTCTAATTTTGAGATTAGATCATTTTTATAGCTTAATTTCACTTCTTTTCTCCTAAAAACCATGTTTTTTCATTTTCTACATTTCAGCAATAATACTTTATATATCGATAAGATCTCTTTCTATAATCAATGGTATCAATCTATGTAATGGTGATGTCACATTTCTATTATTTTTTGTCACTTAGCATTTTTCGAGAAAATGGCAGGATCACTCTATGTTTCAATGGGAATGCTCTTAGCTCCATTTAAGCTATAAATGATGAGATCAAAAACCCTAACAATAAGTACTCCCTACAAATTGATGACATCACACTACATATCAGTGGAATTGACTTGCTAAACAATGAGATCATGAAGGTAACTATGTCTATTTTATCCCTACTTGTCAATTTTAAAATTAATGAGAACACCTTTTTTAATGATTGTATCACCCTATAAATTGATGATATTTCCCTATGAATAGGTGGAGTCACTAGTTTCCTATTTTTTTTCTTTTTGTATAATGATGGGATTGTCTTGCTAAATGGTAGGATCAACCTATTAAACAATGGGATCACACTATGTAATTTCTTGCAAGCTAAACCGATAGATTTTCAATGTTCCATGCTTTCCAAAGACTATGCTTGAAAATATTAACTTGTTTATCACAAGTTGGCTTGACAAAGATGTGGTTTCTACACAAACGCCTTTTTAACACTTTATTTTAGTGCACTTAAAAAGAGCCAACACTTGCATCTGGTGTTCTAAAAATACTTATTTATTTCCTTACAGTGCTTGCATGTTTGTTTTGTTTAGTTGCTTGCTTATTTTCTATCATATGTATGCTCTCCCCTTGACACCTTGAGGGATCCTGGGTGACCAAAAATACATAGATTATTTTTATCCTATTTGATTTTTTGTTGACTGTGTTGGGTGTATTTCATATCTTTCTTTTGAGTTCTTAGGGTGCAATTCTTGGGGTTTCATCTTTCAGCGTATGTACCAACTCCATACATCTGATGGGGGATATAGATTGAGGGTATTTATTGTTAAGAGCATAGTAAAATTCTCTCAAAATGGTTTCATGCTAGCAAGGGGTTTAACCCTAACATTATGCTATTATACCTCACCTCAGAGTTCAAATTTTTGGTATCACTTCACTGAGACTGTTACGGCTGAAGTGGTCATGGAGGGGCTAGACCCTCATACAATTTTCCCATTATTTATTCTACTTGATGGATTTTGAGCCTCACGTACCATAAAGTATATTGGTGACCATTTAGAAAATCCATGCCGTAATACTCTTGTAGTGTGAAGGATCTTAGAGATACAATCATTAAGAGGGGGGTGAATCAGTGAACCTAGATATTTCAATTTCAATTTCAGTCCTTTAAACTATTAACCAATCAACATATATCAACTTGATCAAGCAATATTAACAAGAGAGCTCATTCATTCAATACATACACAAGATCAAACGCATATCACATAGTTCCTCTGGGAAGCCCTCATGGGGAATAAAACACACTCTCAAGTCTGAAACACATGGACTACTGTCCTATAATAAATTATGAACAAGAGACTAGTTAACTCCTTTATACCACCAAACATTGATCATGTCCTTCTGACCAAAGGTGTTTAGTGAAACACCTATTTCACAAGGAGTAACTGCCCCTAAGGAAGATCAAGTTATTTAGACCCTCCTTTAAACACCTCCACCTTAGAAATGATGTCTTCAACACCTGATGATGGATCTATTTTTATCTAACCCTTGCACAAACTCTCTCTCTATATCATACAAGGCTCTCACATAGGTATGCCACAATCTCTCTCCTTCTTCACTCAAACTATCATCATATGCACACTCAGACCTCTTTACATATCCTCAAATTGTAAGAGAACTATTTGGACATCATAAATATGACCTATAGGTCATACACATAGTCCGCAATATGATCTACTTATCAACTCATCCAATCAGGCACTCTACCTCTCCTTTGCTCCATAATTCTCACATCCACCTTGCACAAGTCTCTCTCACAAGTCTTCCACAAGCCTAAAAACCATTACATTTGGTTTCACTATATATAGAGAATTCATGAATTATCAAATTCAAAATATTTTATTTTTTAGCCACAATACATGCCTTCACTCTTAAGGCATCTTACATATGTCAAACTTAAGCACAACACACTTTCAAATAGGCCTAAGTCACTTTTAAATCCTATGGACACCCATTCAAATCTTTGAAACTAATCCAAGCAAAAAAAGAACATCAGAACATTTTCCAAAAGCATGGAACAATTTTACATGATCTATAGGATCCCCTTAATTTTCCATATTCATCACAGTACCCTTTTACTTAAGCACAATTTGCTCAAACAACATTCTATGCACACAGTCACTATGAATGAATACATAGTCAACTTATAAAAGTTTGTTCATTATACATCCAATTATAAAGACCTTCATAATGCACATAGATCATCTTTATGGATTTTACAACATGATGCAATAGCCAACTCATCAAGAGATATCGAAACAACATCAAAACAAGTTCGGACAAACTTCTTGGGTCACTTGCAGAATATAAACAAACACACAATCAAATTTGAACTTTTATAACTTTGACTATACACACTTTCAGATATTTAAAACTATATTTACATGTGCCTTGGATTCCTCTACCACTTTGCTTTTTATACCATGAGCAAATTCATCCTTAATCAAAAGATATGGTCCAATAACCACAGACTAGTTTCTCCCTTTGTTAAATTCAAAAATTCAAATGTAAACGGTCATAGTTAAACATATAACAGTTGACCTCATCTCATTAAATATGGAAAATTTGAATCAACGTGATCTATCTATTTCTACAATTCAATCAGGTCTTTATCTTATAGCGTTCACCATTTGATCTTGCTCACAACCCTCGAGATCATGACACTTAACACCCTCATGTGCCTTCTAAGCACTTTACCTATTAAACATCATGTATTTATTACCATCTCACTCAACACACACTATTAGATAAAAATAGTATGATTTCCCATGAACCATTGGATCTTCATTTGTCCTTGATCTTTAACTCATGCAAAATAGACTATGGGGACCCTTATAATCTGTTTGAGAATCCAACTTTGAACCTCAATAAATTTTACCTCGCTCACTTGCATGCTCTCAAATTTGGACCATATGATCTCTTCATATAGGAGAATCCAACCATGTGAAAAAATTATTCTATAACCCTCACATGTGTGAGATATAATTAAATTAAAATTTTCACTCAAATTTTTCTACCATAGAGCCAACTATGCCAAAAACTTGTCTGAAAGGCCAACTTTGAACATGTATATCTTTTGTTGTGCTTTGATGCTTGACCTGAAAATTAGCAAAAATTAAATAAGAACAAAAATGAATAAAACCATATAATCATACTGTTTTTAAATGTCCACATGTGTGAGATAGTCCATCACCAAATTGCTTACTTGACTTTTTCTTACTTCATGCAAATTTGGCTAAGTGTAGGAAAACAATGTCAAACTACCTGGGAGCTTAACTTTACACTTGCATATCTTTTGTCTTGCTTAGGTGCATGACCTAAGATTTAGCGCATAATAACTAGGCATAATACTAAACAAACCCACGTGACCATTTTCTCTCAAAACCTTCATGTGTGTGAATGCTGATATCATCATGCTTACTTGGCTTTATTTGAACATAGAAAACACTGTCAAAATCCCTGAGAGCCCAAATTTGTACCCACATATATTTGATTGCACTTAGGTGCATGAATTAATATTTATCACATGGAAACTATGGACTAATGTGATCACAACCATATGATCAACTCCCCCTGACTCATCCACATGTGGCAATTATGATGTCATCAAATTATCTACTCAAATTTTTTGCCACTAGACTCAAAATGTCTAAAAGAAAACATTGATGAATCATATGAATTTCACTCATGCACACAAGCTCTCCAATCATCCTTGACCATTGATATGACCCCTTTCACATGATCCAATCACCATAATCATCCTTTAACATGTTAAGCATGAAATATACTGAGAGGAGGGGTGAATCAGTATATTATATATCTTTTACTTAATTTAATTTCTTTTCTTTAACCACTTAATATCACATTAAAGATATGCAATCAAACTGAAACAATAATATGCACCACATGAGAATGAGAGAGAGAGAGAGAGAGAGAGAGAGAGAGAGAGAGAGAGAGAGAGAGAGAGAGAGAGACCAATTTTTTACATGGAAACCCAAAGTGGAAAAAACCAATAATAATATGCACCAAATTTTTAAGTGGAAACAATAATATGCACCACATGAGAGAGAGAATGAGAGAGAGAGATAATAATATGCACCAAATTTTTAAGTGGAAACAATAATATGCACCACATGAGAGAGAGAGAGAGAGAGAGAGAGAGAGAGAGAGAGAGAGAGAGAGAGAGAGAGAGAGAGAGAGAGAGAGACCAATTTTTTACATGGAAACCCAAAGTGGAAAAAACCAATAATAATATGCACCAAATTTTTAAGTGGAAACAATAATATGCACCACATGAGAGAGAGAATGAGAGAGAGATAATAATATGCACCAAATTTTTAAGTGGAAACAATAATATGAGAGAGAGAGAGAGAGAGAGAGAGAGAGAGAGAGAGAGAGAGAGAGAGAGAGACCAAATTTTTACATGGAAACCCAAAGTGAAAAAAACCATGGAAAACAATCTCAAGTATATGAATGAGCACCAACTCAAAATACAAAGTTTGCAAGCACCAACTTGTAGGAGCACCAACCCCTTTGCCAAGCACCAACACAACCACTATTTATGAGCACCAACCCTTAGGAGCACCAACCCCTTGCAAATATTTATGAGCACCAACCCAAAGGAGCACTAACCCCTCTTGTGTATAAAACACAACTATCTCTCAATGTTGCTTACTCAATAAATGACAAAACTCTACAATATCTCATGCTTTTCTCTCTTCAAAAAAAATTACAAACCATGCACTCTCTTGCATATTAAAAATAGCTTTTCAAGCTTTTATTTATAGCTTTCCAAATGACCTTTGGCATTCACCCTTTGTGACCCTTCAATCCTCATGAAAAATGGCACCAAACTTGCATGACCCTTCGTATCCTTTCATTTGAAAAGTCATATGGTGACCCTTCATAACAAAAAACATTCTCTCCTCTTTTGTCTTTATCTTGGTGACTTTTTGTATTCTTCAAAGTGTCCCTTTATGTAAAAATATGCCATACCCTCTTTTGTCTTCACATGGCGACTCTTGAAATTTCTCAAGATGACTCTTAATGAGAAAATGCATCCCATTCCTCTTTTGTCTTTTACCCCATGACTCTTTGACTTCTCTATGGGCCCTCTTCTGACTTATATGCAACCAAAAATATATTCATTAATATTAAATATTAAATATATGAATATTAAAAACACCATTAAATGCAATGGGGCCTTTATCACCAATAATGCTAGAACTTTGACATCAATGACAATATTTCCAACAATCTCCTCCTTTGTCATTGATATCAACCTCAAACTGAAACTGCCACATCCTAAAACCTACACATACTATCATCTGAAAAAATATACAGTAACTCTCCCTTACTGTAGCAACCTGTATCTATTTTCTATACCTATTTTTGTACTTGTACCTATATCTATACCTATTATTCTCTCCCTTTGACATCAATGGTAAAAGGCCTACCTGTATCTAACACTTAGCTCCCCCTGAACTGATGCTGAACCTCAATGGCTGGAAGTAAAATAAATTACTCCCAACTTCTCCCACAGATACTCAAATGTGTCTTTTGGTAGTGTCTTTATGAAAATATCTACAATCTGCTCTGTAATACTAATATACTCCATCTTAACCTGTTGATTTGCAACTTGCTCTCTCAAGAAGTGATATCTAATAGGAATATGTTTTGTTCTTGAATACATCATTGGATTATTTAAAATATTAATAACACTTGTGTTATGATAAAACATAGAAATAGGTTCATCATACTTTACCTTGATATCTTCCAAAGTTTGCTCCATCCAAATCACTTGAGTACAACACAATACTGCTGTAATATATTCTGCTTCAGCTGTAGAAAGTGATACTAAATTTTGCTTTTTGCTTAGCCATGATACTAAGCTATCACCAAGGAAGAAATATTCCCCACTTGTACTTTTTTTTCATCCAAGCAACCTAACCAATCTGAATCTGTATAAGTAACCAAAGTGAAATCTCTATCTGTGGGATACCACAATTCATAATCTAATGTCCCCTTGATATATCTGAATATTCTTTTCACCAAATGAATATGACTATCTTTTGAAGCTGATTGATATCTTGTAACCATACCTATTGCATGCACGATATCTGGCCTCGATGCTATCAAATATAGAAGACTACCAATTATAGATCTATACAAATATTGATCTATAACAGGTGAATCTTCATCCTTGCTCACCTTATTTCTTGTACACATTGGTGTGCCAACTAGTGTACAATCTTCAAAACCAATTTTTTTCAACATTTTATTGACATATTTACTTTGAGATATGAAAATTCTTTTATCTAACTGAAATATTTGCAATCCTAAGAAAAATAACAATTCTTCAAGCATAGACATCTCAAATTCTTTTTGCATATTATCAAAAAATTCTTTTGTCATCTTTTAAATATTTTTTCTAAAAATGATGTCATCAACTTATACCACAAAAATCAATTGATGCTCACCTTCTATTTTGATGCAGAGATTACTATTAATAAATCTTCTCTTGAAACCTTGATCTTGCAGGTACTTATCAAGTCTTGCATACCAAGATCTGAGAGCTTATTTTAATCCATACAGTGTTTTCTTCAATATGCATACATAGCTACTAATATTTGAGAGAATAAATCCCTCAAGCTGGTCAATGTAGACCTCTTCTTCTAGATTCTTATTTAGGAAGGTAGATTTGACATCCATCTAAAACACTTTGAAATTTTTAAACACTGCATATGCAAGAATCATTCTAATAGCCTCTAGCCTTGCTACTGGTAAAAAAATTTCTTTAAAATATATTCCCTTAATCTGAGCATATCCTTTACATACTAATCTTTCTTTATTCTTGGTCACATCTCCATTTTCATTCAACTTATTTCTGTAAACCCATTTTGTTCCTATCACATTATGATCTTTTGGTCTAGGCACTAATTCCCAAGTATCATTTTTTTCTATTTGATTTAATTCTTCATCCATAGCTTTAATCTAATGCTTATCATTCTAGCTTATAAAAAAGTTCTAGACTGAATTTTGGATATCAAAAAGAAATTCACTTGCTCAGATTCATTTATCATCATTCTTCTAGTGTAAATTCCTTCATCTATATCTCTAATGATATCACTTTCATTATGATTTCTCTAAACATATTTGGATGGAGTTTTGGTGTCATTTTTCTCCTTCTCATCTTCATTTGATTCTTCAAAATCTTCCTCTTCAATGATTTTAGGAATGTCTACTGGATCACTGATTCTTTGTGTTCTATCTTCTTCTATCCTGACACTTACACTTTCAACAATTTTCTTGGTTCTTTTGTTATAACATTTATAAGCTTTACTTTTGTAAGAATAACTAAGAAATATACCTTCATCTACTCTGGATTCAAGCTTCCCAAGTTTTTCATTGATTCTCTTTATGAAGCATCTATTGCCAAAAACTCTAAAATAATCAACTATGGCTAGTTTGTCTTTCCATAGCTCATAAGGAGTCTTGTCACTATTGACTCTCAATAATGCTCTATTCTGAATATGCATTGATGTAGCAACTATCTCTCTCTAATATTTATCTGGTATCTTAGATTCATTTAGCATTGTCCTCACCATCTTTTGAATTATTCTGTTTCTCTGCTCAACTACTCCATTTTGGTATAAAGTTCTAGCTGATGAATAATGTCTCTTTATTCCATGGTCTTCACAAAACTCAATAAATTGATCTAACATGAATTCTCTTCTATGATCTAATCTTAGACACTTAATCTTTAAACTGGTTTCATTATCAATTAATGCTTTGAATGCTTTGAAATGTCTGAAATCTTCTTTTTTATATAAAAACATTACCCAAGTCATACGTGAAAAATCATCAATAAATAAAATGAAATATTTCTCACCTTTAATACTTTGAGTTCTCATGGGTCTACATATATTAGTGTGAATAACCTGTAGCATCTGAGTGGTTGAGTACTCTTTTATTTTGTACCACCTTGTAGCCTACTTCCCATGCTGACAAGGTTCACAAAGCGTGTCAAATGGCTTTGTAATCTTTTTAAAAAAATTGACTGCTTACTTCTTGCTAATGTTGAAAAAATTGTCAAAATTTATGTGCCCCATTCTCCTATGCCATATCCAACTTTGTTTAATCTGACTCAAACAACATCTTTGACCTTTGATGTCTGATAGCATATATAAATTATTGTCTATTCTCTAAGCATTTGTAACCAACACATCTAAATCTTTTCTTCTAATTTCACAACCTTCTACATAAAACTTTAGTGTGTGGCTCTGATCATACATTTGACTTACACTCAAAAAATTATGTTAAGATATTCTACATATAAAATATTTTTAGTTTTAATTCTACCATTATCTAAACTTAGTGTACCTTTTTTGACAAGTATGGCAGTAGTTTGGTGGCAATTTCACTATGCCACCATTGATCTTCTTCAAGGTTATAAACTACTCTTGTCTCCTGTCAAGTGCCTTGAACATCCATTATTAATGAACCCTGACTTTTCTTCATTTCTTGCATGCAAAGTTGTTTGCACCAACATAGATTTTTTAGGTTGTTTCTTCTACCATGAACCTATCTAAACTTTCTTCTTAATGAATGGAGCCTTGAAACTCTAGTCCTTCTTGACTGACTCGAACATGCTTCTATAGTACTGAGATATGTGTCTAAATTTTTTGCACTTGTAACATAGTGTGACCTCTTCATTAAAGCTTGATAGAAGAGCAAAAGAGTTGTCGCTTCTGCTTGACTCTACATGACTTTTCTTATCTTTATTTCTAAAATTATTATCCCTTTTTTGACATTCTATTTTCTTATGACCATATCCATTACAATAAAAATAGTAACCATAAAAATAAGATATATTTGTGTATCTCTAATCTAATTACCTTTTGTATCTCTGTTCTTTCAAACCTTCTTTAATTGAGATGTCCTCTGTATTCTTAACTTCTTCCCTTTTTCTTTCTTCTTTTGTAAGAGCTTTAGCATAGCTCTTTCATTTTTCCTTGTCTGTGAAAGTAGTGGTTTTTCCTTTCTCTTTTCTAAATATGATACCTATCTTATTTGATAATGATCTTTGACTTTTTAATATCTTATTCAATATATTAGTGCTATTCTTAAATTTTGAATCATTAGCTACTCTATCATTGATTGCTTTATTTGTTTTCTCAAGACATGATTTTAAAAAAACAATTTTAATAATATACCTTTCACATTTTTTACTTAATTTTTATAAATGTGCCGTTAGATATTTTTCATTCTTCTTGAATTTTTCAAAGTGTGCTTGTAGATCTTCAATTGTTTCCTTTGACTACTTTTCATTTTTTTGATCTGGAGCTTTAATATTTGATTTTTCTTCTCAAGAATTTTTAACTCTTTTAAGGCACAAATGAGCTCTCCTTCTAGATTCACTGTGGCTTCATCCTTTACTTCTTCTTGATCATCTATATTTTTTTTGTAGAGGTATCTTCATGTATGGCCATGAATAGAATCTCTTCTTCTTCTGAATCACTGACTCCACTATATTCGGCTAAGCTAGGATCATTAGAATACAAACTTTTCTTCTCGAATCCCTTCTTAAATTTTACTTTGAAGTTATTCTTGTATGTATACTTTTTTTTTCATTTTCACCATTATCCTTATCTGGGCACTTAACTACAAAATGTCTAATCTTTTCACAATTAAAACATTTAAAATGTAATTTTCCTTGATATTTACTTGTGCCCTTTTTCAGCTTACAAATGAATAGAGCTCCATTGTCATCTTCATCATCGCTAGAACTATCACTTGATTCTTGAATCTTAGCCTTCTCTTTCTTTGATGTCTTAAAGGCAACTTCTCTCTTTGAGGGTTTCTCTTGTTTGGTCTACATCTCATATGCCATAAGAGTACCATGTAGCTCATCCATATTTATCTTGGATAAATTCTTTATTTCTTCATTTGCCAAAAAATTTGCATCATATCTCAATGGTAGAGATCTCAAAACTTTTTGAACCATAATTGATTATTCTCACTTTTCTCCAAGACCTTGAATCTGATTAACTATTTGATCAACCTGCAAAAGATAACTTGCTATATTTTCTTCCTCTTCCATCTTCAAACTCTCAAATTATCTTCTAAAAGCATGAAGCTTAGCTTACTGAACCTTTCCATCACCTTTCTAAATATTCTCAAGTTTTACCCAAGTTTCATGAGCAGATTTACATTGCATAGCTTTAAAAAATTCTCATTCACATAAACCACATAAAATAGAATTTAAAGCTTTAGCATTATTTTCACTTGCCTTCTTTTCTGCCAGAGTAGTTACAAGTGTCTGTGGCTCTTCATATTCCTCCAACACTGCTTGCCAAATGTCAAATCCATAGGCCATCAAATAAGTATTCATCCTTATGCTCCAAAAAATATAATTCATCCCATCAAACAAATGTGCCTTAATTGTAGAAAATTCTTCATGTGATCTAGCCATTGTGCTTTTCTGATCTAACTTCAAGATGTAAAACTTTTTCAAAAAGAACCTGCTCTGATACCAATTGTTAAACATGAAATATACTAAGAGGGGGGGTGAATCAGTATATTATATATCTTTTATGTAATCTGATTTATTTTCTTTAACCATTTAATCACACATTCAAGATATGCAATAAAACTAAAACAATAATATGTACCACATGAGAGAGAGAGAGAGAGAGAGAGAGAGAGTATATTTTTATGTGGAAACCCAAAGTGGAAAAAACCATAGAGAACAATCTCAAGTATATGAATGAGCACCAACTCAAAATATCAAGTTTGCAAGCACCAACTTGCAAGAGCACCAACTTCTTTTCCGAGCACCAACACAACTATTTGTGAGCACCAACCCACAGGAGCACCAACCCCTCTTGTGAATAGAACACAACTATCTCTCAATGTTGCTTACTCAATAAATGATAGAACTCTACAATATCTCCTATTTTTCTCTCTTTGAAAATAAATATAAAGCATGCACTCTCTTGCATACTAAAAATAGCTTCTCAAGCCTTTATTTATATCTTTTCAAACGACCTTTGGCATTCACCCTATGTGACACTTCAATCATCATTCAAAATGGTGCCAAACTTGCATGACCCTTTGTATCCTTGAATTTAAAAAGTCATATGGTGACCCTTCATAAGCAAAAGTGTCCTTTCCTCTTTTGTCTTTATCTTGGTGACTTTTCATATTCCTAAAAGTGTTTTTTCATTGAAAAATGTGCCATACCCTCTTTTGTCTTTACATGGTGACTCTTGGAATTTCTCAAGATTACTCTTCATGAGAAAATGCATCCCATTCCTCTTTTGTTTCTCCATGGGCCCTCTTTTGACTTATATGTAACCAAAAATATATTCATTAATATTAGATATTAAATATATGAATATTAAAAACACCATTAAATGTAATAGGGCCTTTATCACCAATAATGCTAGACCTTTGACATCAATGACAATATTTCCAACATAACATCTCTAATCATGCTAAAAATCAAGATCAACCAAGCCAACTTCAAGCACACTAGAACAAGTACATTACACACTTTGTCATTGACACTTAGGCTATCAAATAACTTGATCCACTCACTAAGAAACCTTCATGACATCACTATGACATCATTAAAAACTCTCCAACAATCTCCCCCTTTGTCATTGATGTCAACAAACATCATTCAATTCACCTTTTCTCTCTTTAAGCACTCTCACAATAAGAACTTTCTCTCCCTTTGACACAATGACAAAGTGGGCACCAACTGATCCTGAGGACCTAAAAAGACTAACAACAGGAAAGGACCATCTATAAAATATGATACAAAATCCCCCTTACCTTAAGTCTACCTCTTCTTATCTTGACACCTTCCTCTTGCTCCATGCCAATACTCTTTTCTATCAATCACTATAACCAATGAAGAAAAAACACACAAAAATAACTAAAATTTGATGGAGCTTACCAAGAAACATTTGAGAGGGACTTCCCCTAAGATTTATGAGCCATTACATCACTTGAGCACTTTTAGATTTCCATACACCATGAAGAACCACCATATAGGCTTACTATCCTTCTTTCTCAAAGACACTTCCATGACCACCAACTATGCATCTGTACTAAATTTTGTTTACAAACCTATGGACAAACATCATGAACTTATTGCTCCTCCTTAACCAAAGACCTTTTATTGATTCACTAAGAAAGAAATGACACCCAAGCTTTGTCTTAGATACTCAAATGTAGCTTTTGACAATGGTTTGGTCATAATATCTATAAACTGCTCTTTTATAGGCACATAATCCAACTTAACACTTTGATTACTCAATTTTTATCTCAAGAAATGATATCTAATAGGAATGTGCTTAGTTTTTAAGTGCATAATAGGATTTTTTGAGATACTAGTTGCACTAGTGTTATCATAATATATAGGACAAGGTCCATTTTGTCTTACCTTATAATCTTCCAAAGTTTATTTCATCTACATGACTTATGTGAAAAAAGAAGCATTGACTATATACTTAGATTCTATAGTTGATAGAGACACTGAGGCTTGCTTCTTGCTTAGCCAAGATACCAAGCATTCCCCCAAAAAGAAGACCCCACCATTTGTAATTCTCCTATCATCCACACAACCTACCCAATCTGCATTAGTATATGATTTCAAAGTGAATTCCTTACCCCTAGGGTACCATAAACCATACTCTATGGTGCCTTTAAAATACCTCAAGATCCTTTTGACTGATTTCAAGTGAGATTCTCTTGGATTAGCTTGAAACCTTCCTACAAGACCAATTTCGTCCATGCTATCATGCTTAGAAGTACTAGAGTACAAAAAACTTCCAATCATAGATCTATATAAAGTTTGATCAACTTGTGGTGAGTCATCTTGTTTACTTAACTTGCATCATATGATCATTGGATTACCCATTGGTTTACAATCCATCATGTCAAACTTCTTTAGCATATCCTTGATGTATTTAGCTTGTGAAATGAATATCCTTGCATTACATTGATTAATCTACAATCTTAAGAAGAAATACACTTCTCCCAACATTGAAATTTAAAACTCAGTCTGCATAGTATCTACAAACTCTCTACTCATATTATTATTGTTAGATCCAAAAACTATGTCATCAACATATATAACCACTAGCAATTGATGATTGCCTTCTATTTTAATGTGTAAATTACTATCAGCTATCCACTTTTTAAAACATTGACTCAAAAGATACGTATCTAACATGTCATACCAAGCTCTAGGAGCTTGTTTAAAACCATATAGAGCATTTTTCAATTTACACACAAAATCTTGATTACTTGATGTGAAATATCCTTCAAGTAACTCATTGTAGAATTCTTCTTCTAAGTTGCCATTCAAGAATGCATATTTCACACCCATTTGATATACCTTAAAACCCTTGAAGCTTGCATATGCCATGAAGAGTCTAATTTCTTCCATTCTCGCCATAGGCACAAAAGGCTCATCAAAATCTATTCCTTTAACCTAATCATATGCTTGACATACCAATCTAGTCTTATTCTCATTCATCTTGTTTTTCAAAACCCACTTGGTACCTATCATATTTTTATCTTTTGGTCTAGGAACTAAGTCCAATGTTTCATTCCTTTCTATTTGATCAATCTATTCATCCATTTCATCCTTCCAACTTTCATCTTTGCTAGCTTCCATGAATGTTTTGGGTTCAATCATGGATAACAGAGATGATTCTTGTTGATTCTACTTGATCAAAATTCTCCTTATAGTCTGCAACCTTGCACCAACATTTCTAATAATTTGAGAGATTGGATGATCTTTCTGAATTGTTATAAATGGATCTTTAGAATCTTGTCTTTCTTCCTCCTCTTCATCTTAATCATCTATTTGAACAAATAACTCATCATTGTTTGCAACAACATTCTAAATTGAATCACTTACCTATAATTTTAGCCTCTTGACTCTACTAGTCTCATCTACCCTTACATTTGAACTTTCAAAAATCTTGTGAAGTCTCTTGTTGAAGCACCTATAGGCAGTACTGATAAAAGAGTAACCTAAGAAGATGCCCTCATTAGACTTTGAATCAAATTTTCCGAGATTATATTGATCTCTTTTGATGAAGCACCTACTCCTAAACACTCTAAAATGTTTGACATTAGCTACTCTATTCTTCCATAACTCATAAGGAGTCTTATCACCATTTGTTCTAATTTGACACCTGTTTAAGATGTAAACTAAAGTGTTGGATACCTCTTCCTAATAATCATCTTCAATTTTGGAATCTTGAAGCATGGTTCTACTCATCTCTTGAATAGTCCTATTCTTCCTTTCAATAACACCATTCTGTTGTGGTGTTCTAGCAATAGAATATTGTCTCTTTATCTTTTTTTTTTCACAAAAATCATCAAATTCATGAGACCAAAACTCACCTCCTTTATATGATCTTACATACTTGATATTTGACCCTTTATAATTTTCTACAAGTGCTTTGAAAGCCATAAATTTTGCAAAAGCTTCTAATTTTTTTTTAAGAAAAAATATCCAAGTCATCCTAGTAAAATCATCAATGAGAAGCATGAATTAGATATTACCTTGAATGCTTTGGATTCTCATAGGTCCACATAGACTAGTGTGGATCAACTCTAATGTCTTTGTAGTGGATAACTCCTTAGATTTGTATCTTCTTTTAGTTTGCTTCCCATGAAGACATGCCTTGTGAACAAAATGAAGAATCTAAGAAATCTCAGGCATATGCCTGACCAACCCCTATGAACTGATCTTTACCATGTTATCAAAATTTATATGTCTAAGACTTCTATGCCAAAGTCAACTTTCTTTCAATTGAATCATGAAGCACTCCTCCTTCTTGGATTCATGGAATACATATATGTTGTTATCTATTTTATAAACATTTATAACTAATTTGCTAGCCTTTCTTACTTCACAAACATCATCATGAAAAGTTACAACATTTTTTTGTTTACACATTTGACTCACACTTACAAGATTATGTTCAAACCTTCTACATATAAGACATTCGCAGTCCTAGAATGACCGTTATCCAAACTCATAGTACCTTTTTCCAACTATGTTAGTAGATTTATTGTCACCAAATCTTACTAAACCAAGATTAGTCTTCTTGAGAGAGATAAACTTGCTCTTGTCTCTGATCATATGATTTGAGTATCCACTATCTATGAACCATCTCCTGTTCTCATCTTCTTAAGTATGAAAGGTTGCTTGAACAAACATTGACTCTTCCTTTGGTAAACCACTTGAATTTTGCTTCTTTTCTTCTTTAGTCTTCTTGAACCATTTGATGATGTCAATGACTTGTATATCTTTTTTCCAAAAAGCTCTTTTGTAATTTTTGGCCATATGACCTTATTGGTTACAATTATAGCATATAAGATTCCTTTTTATCTCTAGAGAGAGCACAATCCCTATATCTATGACCAAATTGATTGTAGGAGAAGAAGTACCTATTGAAGACATCATTCAAATTTGACCTACCTTTCTTTTGATCATTACCTATCCATGAATTTTCATTCTTGACCCTTTTGGTGGAGCTAAAATCCCTTTTGTCCTTGGATAAGAACATATACGAGTAAGTCATGACTTTATTTTCACATTGTTCCATCTTTTCATTGAGACCTTTATTCACCAAGACCTACAGATTCTTGATTGTTACCTCTAGATCTTGCACTTGCATCGTCACATCATCCATGATTGCATTGACATTTTATAAAGCACATACTAGTTTGTCTTGAAGTTAAGCCACTATCTCTTTGTCATGCATTGTACCTTTGATCACCTTCAAGTGGTTAAAATTATAAGAAGGACCTACTCTAATACCAATTATTAGAGGTATAATCACTGAGGGGAGTGAATCAATGAGCCAAAACATTTCAATTTTAATTTCAATCCTTTAAAATATTAACTAATCAGCATATATCAACTTGATCAAACAACATTAACAAGAGAGCTCATTCATTCAATGCATACACAAGATCAAATACATAACACATAGTTCTTATGGGAAACCCTCATAGGGAATAAAACCCACTCTCAAGTCTAAAACACATGGAATACTATCCTATAAGAAATTACAAATAAGAGATTAGTCAACTCCTTTTGACTATCAAACCTTGATCATGTCCTCCTGACCAAAGGTCTTTAGTGAAACACCTATTTCACAAGGAACAACTACCCCTAAGGAAGATCAAGTCCTTTAGACCCTCCTTTAAACACCTCCATCTTATAACTTATGTCTTCAACACCTATTAATGGATATCTATTTATCTAACCCCTAGATAAACTCTCTCTCTCTCTATCTCATACAAGTATCTCACATAGGCATGCCATAATCTCTCTCCTTCTTCACTCAAACTATCCTCATATGTACACTTGGACCTCTTCACATATCCTCAAACTATAATAGCATTATTTTGACATCAAAAATATTACCTAGAGGTCATACACATGGTATTCAATCTACTCTACTTATCAACTCATCCAATTGGGCACTTTACCTCTCATTCGCTCCACAATTCTCACATCCACCTTGCACAAGTCTCTCTGAAAGGTCTTCCATAAGCCTAGAAACCATCACATTTGGTTTCACTTTATATAGAGAATTCATGAATTAGAAAATTCAAAATATTTTATTTATCATCCACAATACATGATTTTACCCTTAAGGCATCTTACATAGGTCACACTTAAGCACAACACACTTTCAAATAGGCCTAAGTCACTTTTAGGTCCTATGGAGACCCATTTAACTCTTTGACACTTCTCCAAGCAAAAAAAGAACATAAGAACATTTTCCAAAAGCATGGACCCATTGTACATGATCTATAGGTCCCCCCTTAAGTGTCCATATACATCACAGTATGCTTCTACTTGAGCACAATTTGCTTAAATAACATTTTATGCACACAGTCACCATAAACAAATACATAGTCAATTTCTAAACCTTTGTTCATACTATATCTAATTATTCAAACCTTCATAATGCAAATATATTCATTCATATGGAGTCTACAACATTTTCCAATAGCTTAAACATATAAAAGGTCTTAGCTATCAAAAAAACATTAGAACGAGCTCAAACAAACTTCTCGAGTCACTTGTAGAATAAACATGAACACAATCAAATCTGAACCTTCATAAATTTTATTGTAAACACTTTCAGATCTTAAAAACTATATTTTTAGATTTATATTGGAATCCTCTACCACTTAGATTTTTATACTATGAGCAAATTCATCCTTGATCAAAATATATGGTCTAAAAACCATAGACTGGTTTTTCCCTTTATTAAATTCAAAAATTCAAATGTAAATGGTCCAGTTAAACATCTAAAAATTAACCTCATCTCATGCAATATGTAAACTTTGACTCAAATCACTTCATCAAATTTTATGGATTAGTTAGGTCTTTATCTTATAGCACTCATCATTTGATCTTGCTCAGAACCCCCAAGATCATGACACTTGACACCTTCACATGCCTTTTGAGCAATTTAACTATTAAACATCGTACACTTCTTACCATCTCTCTCAACACACACCATTATATCAAAATAGTATGATCACCCACAGGGTTCATTTTAGTATTGAATTTTCATTAATCCATAAATATTCAATTTTGGGAAAATTAAATTTGGTGAGTTTTTAGGGTGCAGGACTTGACCCTTTCACCTAAAATTCTAGGATTTCATTTTTTTAGGGGTCATCTCACCAATGATTTAAAATATTTATTCTATTATCCATATAATTCACCATATTTATATAGTACTCTATACAACTACATATGTTCCCATTCTTAGAGGTCATGATCTTACTACTGAAGTATCTTTCTTTAATAGATTACAAAGATCTTGAGAGTTGAGGCCACACTCTACCACTTGACTACTTTTAGACTTTCAATAATCAACCTTTTCCAAAATGATGTCGCATGAAGAAAATTTGATGCATGATGGCAAATCACCGTATGAAGGCAAAAAACTCCCACCTGGTTACAAAGTATCACATGATGGCAATCTATCACCCAATGACAACATGCCGCCTAATGGCATCCTACCACCCGATAGCATCTTGTCATGTGATGGTGATGTGTTGCATGATGGAAATGTGTCACGTGATGGCAAGGTGTCACATTACGGCACCTTGTCACCTAGTAGCACTATATTACATGACTTTAGGTTGACGTCTGATGGTGGTGAGGATGCTGACCACAATAAACTACCTAGAAATAAGGATATGGTGTCAGGAGGAAATAAAAAGGGTAAATAACCATAACTAATACCAAAAAAATAAAACATCATGTCTTTTTTTAAAAATCTAGAAAAGAGGGCTGTATAAATAGTAGGTACTTCAAATAAAGGTAATTCTAAAACTTATTTTATAAATATCAATTTAATTTTTTTGACTGTAGAATAATTACAAAACCATTTCAATGTAAAAATTGACATGGATATTGACACTATTTCACATTAAAGGATTAATCCCAATAACTTCTTACTACCTGAAGATTTTATTGATGAAATACACCCTAGAAGACACACCTCTGGGTATTTTAGTAGAACACACTCCTCTGGGCACTTCCAAAGAAACATGCAATTTTTTTTAGACACCTAATTTTATTAAAAATTCCACTCAAAAAATTTGATTGAGGAAGAGAAGTACATGGACAATAGGAAGGTATTTTCAAGTTGATTGGGTTGAAAATTTTCTATTTATAGAACCTGTATAACCATGAAATGGTAATGAGCCTCCAATAAAGTGCAAACATACAATTTGCAATTGGAAACTAGGAAAAGATCACATAATGCAACTTAAATTGGACACAATTGAGAAGCATTGTGGAAACATATACATATCCGTCAAGCACCCAGATGGACAAATAACAAGAAGTCACAGATGGAAAAATGGAGAAGAATGCATGCATGTAAGATATGCATAGGAATATGAAAATGATTAGAAATGATAAAAACATCTTGTTGAGAAAGGGGGAACCATCAAAACACAATTTGGAAAAGTTATGCACTCAAATCTTAGGGAAAAATATGTACAGTTCTCTATAATTTTCCACATTTTGAAAAAGGGAAGACCTAGTTCTAATTTTGTAGAAACCAGATTGATTTTTATGTATGAACTTGCCTACAAAGATTTTAAGGAATATCCATCTTTGACAGGTTTTATGTATAAATATCATAGAAAAGTTGACAAAGCAAAAGATTTGTTGTGTCGTTTAACATATTTAGAAACATTACTCACATTATGCAGTATTTTTCCAATGTTGAAGGTAATCAATTGTATTATGAAACATGCCCAAGAGAGATCTATCTATATTGTTGACTTCATAAGTTTGAGAAAACATGTATGTCAATGTTTAGATATATTATACACATCCAATGAAAGCTTTTACGATCCTATTTTTAGAACCTAGAAAATTTTGACAGATATTCAGAATCTAGAGAGTTATTTGAAATTCAATATACATGATCATATTTGTGTCATAGTAAATGGCATTGAAATCCCAATGCACACTTGCTTTAGAAGACTTGAAGTTATGGGATTTGACCCTGAAGATGTACCAGTGACATGTTTACTATATGATACTATTTTATCTAAAATATGAATCAAATTGAGAAAAATCTCACAAAGTTTAGCCATGGATATTAGAGAACATTTTCAAAGGGATGAGTTTTTGGAAAGCATTATATTTGTGAATCCCATTTTTTGGAACAATGTTAACAGTCAAGAACAAATCAACACATTATTTCATAAATACATGGGTACAATTGTAATGCATTTATATAGATTTATAGATGTGAATGGAGATCAATTTAATGGTATTTTAAATAAATATTTACTGATGTCTCAGTCAATATAGTTTGGGATTACAATGATGGATCAATTTATGTGTTTAAGTGACCCAATAGAAAATTGTGCAATTACTCGTCTATGAAAAAAAACTTTATCCAAGCAACGTATTATAAGAAAGTATTAGTGAATATTTTATATTATATGAACTTGTTCAAACAATGATTTTGGATTTTGTGTAAGATGAGCGAGTGTTTAGTGCATTATCCTTCGTGAAGTCAAAACTAAGAAACATATTGGATAAAAATCTAAAGACTTGCTTGAGACTATATGTTTCATGTTATTATGTGTACAACTTTCCATATGACAAATTAGTGGCAACATGGAGTTCTCTAGTTGAAATAAGAGGTGTGACCAATACAACTACCAATACAAAGGATGAGAATATAGAGATTGGATACAAAACTAGCATGGTTGATGCAAATCACACTTATGATGAGCAAGTTTCTCAAGGATTGTTTCAACTACCTAACTTTTAATTTGATAAGTATAACAATTACTTTTTTTTAAATATTTTTTTATTCTTTAATCTGCAAATACGTTAATTTTCTATGATCTATTTCATATTTATTACAATTATGAATCTTATCAATACATTTGAATTGATATATTTTTTTTGTATTGAAATTGTGTATTTTAAATAGTACTTTTATCTTTGCAATGCATGTCATTCATTAAGAAGCAATCATAATTTTAATTAACATTGTATAGAGCATTTTGTTATAGCATTCATTGAAGCATACAAGTCTTATGTCTATACGTATATGCATGGTGCATCATAGAATGATAATTCTATTGCCATTATTAAGATTTATTGTTTTTCATTATCTCAATTATCTATAATAATAATTTAGAGAGCAAACACATAGATATAATACATACATAATAGTGTAACAACAATTATTCTATTGCACATTTACATTAGTACCATTACACAAATATATAGGAAATATTTCCAAATTTCACCACAATCAATGCATTTAAATGTAACAACTACTAGAAAAGTGTAACAATGCATTCAAATCTACAACTACTAGAATAATATAACACTGATAATGCATTCAAGACTACAACTACTAATATTTACTTTGTAATAGTCTATTTTTCCTACAACTACTACAATTTACAAATACTACTACCAAAAAAAAATTCCTATAGTTATGTTCACATATTTCCAAATTCCACCACAAGAAAAGCATTCAATGCCACTAGTACAATAATTTAATAATGCATTCAAATATACTATTAGAATAATATAATGCTATAACAATGCATTCAATACTACGACTACTATAAGAGTGTAACAATGCATTCAAATAATACAACTATGGTAGAACAACTATAAATTATCATTTAATAAATGATTTATCTTTCAAACAAATAATGTATAAAATGTTTTACACAATAGAAACTCTCATTTTCAATAACTATAAACTATCATTAAATAAAACAAGTGTCTTTGAAATAAACATGGTATAAACAGTTTTAAGCAATATAAACTGTCATTTTAGACAATATAACTTAAACAAATCAATATTTATTTGGTTGAGACTCTCCACCACCAAGTTTTCCATACCCACCCATGGAAACCCCACTTTCTAGACATTCCTCTGGAACTGAATCATCAATTATCACTCCCTCCTTCTGAAGATCGTCTGTAGTAGAATTCATTTATGTAAGAATCACCCTCTCTTCCTTCGATGCATCCTCTATTAAAAGAATTATAGGATCCTCATCTATTTTTTTCTTTAATAGAATTCTCGGATCCATACCATGATCCTTAATTATTTTCTTCAACATGTTGTATTTATTCAATAGAACCAACTTTTTTTTCAATGTAATAGCCATGAAGATAATTTTTCATGCATTTTTCAAATGCACATTAAGAACATGTGATTCTTTCTTAAATTTTTGTATTTTGCCTCCAATCAATAAATAACATATGTGTAAAACACATATAAAGATATTATAACAATCAAAATACATGTTATAAATAAAGAAAACTTACCACAACTTTATCCTTCTCTACTTGAGCGATGGTAACCAGGTTGATATCTTTAGCCCATTTATTGAAATATGCTTGGGCTTCACCATTTAAGTTTTCTAACCTGTTGATCATAATGTCTAAAATCCTATCATTGTAAGCATTGGCCACAGAGATCAATCTAGATTGAGCTTGCTTGAATAAAGCATCAATCTTGGAGGGTTCATTTTGAACAAGAAAAAACAAATTCATTCTTTCAAAGTGGTTGTAGTAACAGGTATTTATTTCCTTGATAAAAGCTTTCACCCTTACCTCCCATTATTTTAATTCATTAAATTCATCAATAATACCCTCGTATAGATTACTAAGGAGATAATCAAAAATTAGATTATGTAAGGAAAAATTAGTAAGGCAATCGTCATAGACATTTTAATTATCATGGGTGGGGGGGGGGGAAGAGGTAGTTGGGTGTGGGGAAGAGGTAGGAGGTACTTGTGAAGGTACATTAAATACTGGGATAAATTCATGTGGATTGAATCCACCAACAACCAATGGCCTACTTTCAATGTTGAGAAATTATTCATCTAGATTAATCTGCTGCAAACATGTCAGTCCCTGTGCACTCGAAATACCACCAATCAAGAAAGTTTGGAAATATGAAATTTGATGCATTCCTCTACTTTGTACAAGGAAGGATATGTTATTTCCTCTTCTATGACGCTATGTTGGTGGTGGGGGTGGTGGTATACTTCTTGGTCTACTAATAGACGTTGGGTGGATTACAAAAAAATATTGATTCAAAAATAGTAAATTTAAAAACATAAAATAGACGCAAATACAAAATGAATCTATTAATATTATTACCTATCCATAATGAGGTGACTGCCTCACCCATTATGAATGTCCTTGCCAGAGTTATCACATCAATTCCTGTTGTGGTTAAAGGAGTTAGCTCTTGTCAATTTATTGTGTTTGTCAGAGAGACATTGGTGGTTTGACTTACAAAATGAGTAAATTAGCCACTTATTTAACCAGTAAATTCTAACAAACTTCAAATCAAAAAAGAAAGCTATAATGGCAAACATTGATTGTGTTGTATAGGAGATTCCTCAATGATAACAATTTGACAGTCAGCTATAAAAAATAAAATAAAAAAATAGTGTGAATATAATTTTTTCCATTGAATAATACAAGAAAAAGACATTAAAGGAAATTTTGTGAAACCTAGAAGCAGAGACGAAATAGAAACCATTATTGGGTGTCTTACAATTCTAAATGAATTGAATGAAGACTTTGTCAACTGAGTATCACCAGAGCTCTCTGGAGCATGCTAACCTTTATTTATGGCCTATTTTCTTGTGTCATAAATATGCACTCTTACCTATAACAAATAACAGGCTTTAAAATGTTAAAATTTAATATATATATATATATATATATATAACAAAAAAATGAGAATCAGGAAAACTAAACTTACTTCTTGTCCCTCGATAGACAAAACATTGGCCTTCATTTATGGATGTATCCTAGTGGAAATTGTAGGTTTTTAGATTTCATATAAGGCCTTGAAGTACAAGGCTAGAATGTAGTTGGAAGAATAAATCATGCAACTATCCTTCGAGAAAACAAAATTCAATTCCTGCCTAATCTTGCTTGAAATAACTGTGCACCAATCACATATAACACCTGAGAGAGAATAAATAATATAGTAAAAAACCCAAAATGGAATGTTTTATGGTCTTCCCTATAAAATAATTCTCTCTTGAAAGAAATGGACAATAGATTTGAGAAATGGATTGCTTATTTTCTCAATGGGGATCCCCCTTTGATTTCGATTATCTATAATGAAAATAAAAAAGTAAAACATGCAATGGGGAATTAGGATATCAAACTATTTATAATAAATAATTCAGTTATAGAAAAGTAAAACATCTAATGGAATAATAACACTTACCAAATGGGTCAATGGACAATTTTATAAATTGACTCCAAGTAATTTCTATCATCATCAGATAAGATGACCTTAATGCTAACATGACTCCCATTGTAATGTGAAAGACTTGTTAAATTTTAGATGTCTAATGGAGACATCCCAAAGGATATTGTTTTATGGTTAAACTAGACATAAAACTAGCTCTCACTATAGTTATAACTACCAAGTAGAGATCATAGTAGATTATTGTTGATAGCCAAATCATATTTTAGCATCTATGCCAAGCCTCTGAGCTGGCATTGATCAACCCATCTAACATACAATTCTAGTTGGTCCAACATCCAAAGGAAATACAAACACAATAGGTTCTTGAAAAGACAACTATTCATCCTATTTGATGGGCTCTAAGTTTTTATAGATGCAAAATCCATGGAAACCTAAATTTTGAGCTAGAGCCTGGAAGTAGGTACCTATAGGTCAATTTGGAGATAGGTAGATTGTAGGGGATGAGTAATAGTTCATAGGTTGGTTTGAAAGTAGTTTGGTTGGATGAGAAAAAAAGATAAGTAGTGTGAAAAGAGGTCACTATAGATTTATTTATAGGAAAGGAGGGTAATGGGGTAAATGGTTCCCATGATCAGTGACCAAAAGAAGGCACTAGGTGTCAAGTGGGCATAAGAAGCAACATCATCCCTATACATGATATTGCACTGTCATATGATAATATGGTGTCGCATGATAGCATGCTATCACATGACACCATGATATCATGTAATAGCATAATGTCACATGAAAACACAATGTTGCATGATAGCATAATGTCACATGGCACCACAATGTCGTGTGACAATACAATGCCACCTAACATCATGTTGTTTATCATAGTAAACAAATGGTGATTTTCCACTTGCTCTGCATATTCTTATTTAGCAAGGGAGTGAATCTGATTTGCCTTCACAAACTTAGGGGGTTTCCTTCACAGCCTCTTAAAGTATACCTTGATCACCCACAAACCATTGGATATTTATTTGGTCCTAATATTTAACTCATGAAAAATAGACTAAGTATGGGGACCATTGTAATCTGTCTGAGAAGCCAACTTTTAAACTTAATAACTCTTACCTCACTCACTCGCATGATCTCAAATTTGGACCGTATGATATCCTCATATAGGAAAATATAACCATGTGAAAAAATACTCTTGGAACTCTCACATGTGTGAGATATAATGACATTAAAATTCTCACTCAGTTTTTTCTACCATAGAGCCAACTATGTCAAAAACTTGTCTGGAAGGCCAACTTTGAGCATGCATATCTTTTGTCGTGCTTTGATATTTGACTTAAAAATTAATGTAAATAAACTAGGAACAAAACTAAACAAACCCATATGATCATGTTTCTCTAAAAAATATATATGTTCAAGATATTACATCACCAAACTACTCAGTCTACTATTTCTTGCCTCTTGCAAATTTGGCAAAATATGGGAAAATAATGTCAAACTGCCTGGGAACCCAACTTTGCACTTGTATATATTTTTTCATGATTTATATCATGACCTAATATTTATCACATAATAACTAATAATAATAATAAATAAAACCATGTGACCATTTCCTCCTGAAATATCTATCATCAACATGGTTACTCAACTCTATTTGAACATAGAAAACACTATCAAAATGTCTGAGAGCCCAAATTTACACCCACATATCTTTGATTAATCTTAGGTGCATTAACTAAGATTTAGTAAATAGTAACTAGGGACTAATATGATCAAAACCATATGACCAACTCCCCCTAACTCATCCACATGTGGCAACTATGATGACATCAAACTGCCTACTCAAATTTTTTGCCACAAGACCCAAAATGTCTAGAAGAAAACAATGATGTACCAGGTGAATTCCAATTATGCAAAAAATCTCTCCAATCATCCTTACCATTTATAGGACCCATTTCACATGTTCAAATAACCATACTCATCACTAAACATCTCTAATCATGCCAAAATTAAAGATCAACCAAGCCATCTTCAAGCACACTAGGATAAACACATTGCACACTTTGTCATTGACACTTAGGATATCAAAGCACTTCATATACTAACTAGGACACTTTCATGACATCACCATGACATCAATGATAACTTTCAAATAATGTAAACCAATCTCCTTCAATATTCCATAACTTATAGCTCAAAATGAGGGTTAGGCAAAACCAGTCTTTCACTACTTCAAGTGAGGTAGTTACATAGACTATAGTTTCATTACACACCCATTATTACACTAAAGACAGGGCTTGTTATAAATATGTTATTGATTATTTTTTATCTTATCCTCATTTTTTATGACACAACTTACACACCAAATAAAATCATAAATATCCTAAGTCCAAGCATTATCAATATAGACTCATGCGATACGGCATTACTCTGCCCAATTTTTAGGTATCTTTATTCCATTATAAATAATTACACTACCCATTTTGGATAGTAATTTATCCCCATTATACCATTATTATGTCCATTTTAATGGAACATTTAATCATGTTCACTTGAACCATAATTCAATTCTCATTCAACTCCAAATCAAGGTCATTTTGAACTAAGAAACTCTAATTTTAATCCAAAATTTAAAAGAAGTCAACTTTCAAAAGTAAAAATGAATTCAACTTTCAAAATTCAAACTAAATTCAACTTTCAAAAGTCAAACTAATATAAAATTTTCAAAATTAAAACTAAATCCAACTTTTAAAAGTCAACTAAAGCCAACTTTGTCATCAAGTCCACTTTGAAAGCCAATGTTTTAATTAAAGTCAAAAGTGAAGTCAAAACCAAATGTTTTCAATATTTTAAGATGAGATTTGGTTAAGGGACATTCAAATATAATCCTTGAACCTTCAAATATTTCACTGTAACTTTGACAAAATGATTTAAACCAAACCTTGTTCTACTTTGATATTCTTCTCTAACAAGTTTAAATCAAACCTTCTAATTTGATCAAGAAATATCTTGTAAACACTTCAAGATGTGAGTTAACTTTGAAATGCCTTTTCAAATCCAAAAATCCACTTTAAATTAATAGGTAGGGTATTTCACATTCTCAAATTAGATCAATCCACACCTCTTATCTTTCTTTAATATGAAGATCATTAATCCAAACATGCCTAGATATATAAGAATCAGGGTTGCATATAACCCTAATTTTGATGAGCAATGGTTTAATGATCCATTTGGGTCTTTTTAAACCAATGACAACCAAGAAGAGGAGGTACATCAACCTGTATATGAGGATATGCCACCCAAAATAAAAGAAATTTGTAGTCACATTTGAATAGAGGATATACCTCTAGATCTAATATCCACTCATGAACATTCCCTTGTTCAAACTTATAGATAAATTTTGGAATCATCAAACAAAGGAAAATTTCATCTTGTATATCCTATCAAAAATAACCAACTTATTATTACATAATTGTAGTATAACAATCAACTTTAAGCCTCTCTATATACCACTCTAAATGCTACCTGTTTGAACAATACACCACATGTGGAGCAAAATTTTCCCATTGAGAAATAATTAGAATATTAATTAATTAATCCATCATCAAGTGTGGTTATATTCATAGCTACTAATTCAACCCTTTTCATGGATTCATTGCTACAAGATATTATAAATCCACCATAAGTGTTTCCTAATATGCAGTAAGTCCTTCCTAACCCACATAAAATATCTACTAGTTCCAAACTACTTGCTTCTAGTTCACAACAAGTTCTTATGAACTCCCAATAATGCCTTCCTATTTCCCAACAAGTACCTTCTTCTAATTTGTAGTAACAAGTTATCTATAATTCCCAACACCTTACTTCTAGTTCGTAACAAGTTCCTTTAAACACCCAACAACTTCCTTATAGCTCCCATCATACCTCTTCCAATCTACAATAATAGCTTGCTAACAATATTCCCTTATAAAAAATCAAGACCAATCTACAACAACAAGTTACAAATATTCCCTTTGAATAAGATGTGATTAATCCATAATATATCCTTTCTAATCAACAACAAATCCACACTTTCCAACATCAAGTTCCTCTGTGACAAGTTCCCACTTTTTAGTAGAAAATTACTTTGTATTGAAAACAAATTTCTCCAACCCAAAAACATGTTAATAATCCACCTCCCAATGCTAATCAACAATAGGTACCCTATCAACAATATACTATTAGTTATAGGGTGAACAACCCTAGTATCTTGGCCCAATGGGTGTTCATTCTAACCTATTTTAATCCTAATCCACCTATCCCAATCAATTCAACCCCCCTGTCATCATTTAGTAAAATATGCTTCCTCTATCCCATAATGGTCCCACTCTCCAATAATTTCAAGAGATAAAGGATGTTGTTTTAGGGCTCCAAGTAAGAAATTAAGGTAAAAAATACAAAGTTGATGAAATATATCCACACCCATTTGACTTGAGATTTCTTCAAGTACCTTTCCCATCTCATTTTAAGGCACCAAAATTTGAGAAATATAAAAGAAGGGGTGATCCTAGAGAAAATTTGAAGGAATACTTTGTTGTGTGTCAGGAAATATTGTATAATAATATATATCTACTACACTTTTTTCCATGTAGATTAGATGGATAATTCCTAGAAAGGTTTCTACACTTACCTAAGGGATCTGGCATCACCTTTGATGACTTGTCAAAAACATTTGTGAAGAACTTATCTTATAACATAGAGCATGAGTTAACCCTGATTGACTTATGTAATGCCAAGTAACATGATGGGAATTTTTTTTTAGCTTACCTACAATGGTGGAGAAGTTTGGCTAACCCATTCCCTCATAATCTTCCAAATAAACAACTCGTAAATATATCCACCTCCAATCTCAATTTAAAAGTGGCTCATAAGCTGAGACTCCATTATGTTGATTATTTGAGGAGATTATAGACAAAGGAGTACAAATTTCAAAAGTTCTTATAGAAAAGGTATAATAAAAATTTATTCTCAAAGTTAGGTACAAGCTCAAGGTCCATCACAAGACATGAAAATACATCTAAAAAGCCCAAAGTATATATATATATATATATATATATATATAGTGGGTAATTAAGTAATAGAATCATGGCATGTGGACCGCCACATGTCCAAAATACTCCACCTACTCCAACCATTATCTTACGAAGACCACCTTTTCAAAGGGATTGATATCATTACAAATTATCATTTTTCTAAACACCAAGACTTTTCGAAAAGACCAACCAGAACATCAATGGTATAGAGATAATGAATATTGTGGTTACCATCATGTTAAAGGGCATGGAATTCATAGGTGCAAGCAATTAAGGCACTTCATTCCAGATATGTTGAAGCATGGCGGCATTGAGTTAGATAACATTGCTTCTACTTCCAATCAGATTATGGATATTTACAAAGACCCATTCTTGAAGCATAACTCCAACCATCAACAACAACCCTATAATAAGAAATTAAAGGCTGAATCAAAATCAGGCTCAAGATTCCTAAGCCAATTAAATTAGATACCATGATTTATTGTATAACTATGACAATGTTTTAGGTTGTATTACTAACAATAATGTAGTTACTATTAATATTAATCCCCATTAGCCTTCTAACACACCTCAGAGTGTAACTCTGTCTAATTTAGGACCTCCCCTTTCATATCCTAGTAGTCCTTTTTTGACACGCAATAGAATTTTTATGCCTCAATGACCACAGGTCACCATTCTTGGTCCTATGCTCCCTTATTTTAATTAAAGTAACCCTTCACCAAATAAAAATTGTGTTATTGTAAATCGACATCTAAAGTTTACACTTCAAGGTCCTTCACCTTCCTCCAAAAATAATATTGTTCAAGGATCTTTGCATTTTAAAGTCAAATCATCTCCTACTTTCATTAATAAACATTATGATCTTGGTGAATAATTAATCAAGACACCTTCATAAATTTATATTTTAGATCTCTTGTGTACACCAAAAATTCAAAAAACTATATTATGTGATCTTCTTCAACAATCTAAAGTATTAAACAACATTAATATTATTACCTTCCAACAACTTGTGTGGAATTTATCCATCGGTCAATAGCTTACATTTAATCAAAGTGACATGTCATCCCTTAGTCCCCTACACAACAACCCTCTTCACATTTAAGACATCATTTCCCACCACAATATTAAGCAGGTTATAATAGACAATGGCTCAGGCATAAATATAGCTTCCTTGAAATTTATAAAACATTTGGGGTATACTTTAGCAAATTTACATCCAGACACCATTAATATTAAGGCATATGATAATGTAGAAAGAGTTTGATAGGGCACTATCTGCTTACTTGTCATTGTTGGGCCTATCACACATGATACCCTCTACCATGTCATAGACATTGAAATACCTTAAAACTTACTTGTTAGATGCCCTTGGATACATGAGTTACATGTAATCCTTTCTACATTACACCAATGCTTGAAAATCCCCCATTCTAGAATGGAGGTCACTATTCCTAGTAACTTACAACCATACCAATATTGTAAACATTCAGAAGTTGAGTATGGTCAATAAAATTATTATCCTAGCACATAACATGCACCTAAAAATGAAAAGAATAAAGCTCCTAAATCTCCCAAATTTAATTACATTGATCCAAGAGACCTTCCCTCCACTTTTATTATTATACCTTCTTAGATTGTTGCCCACTTTGCTATTGAAGATAAAGGTCTTGGCACTTAGAACTTTAAAAATGCTTTCCATATTGCCATATTGCCAGAATATCCCAAATCCCATTGTATGCCCAAAATGGAATGGTGAAAAATAAAAACCCTTGTCCCAAGGGGCCTCCTATATTTTTCAAAAAGAGTTCATCGATTCTAGAACAAAACATTAGCTCAGATGATTCATGGTTTGACAATGATGACTATTTCACCTCTTTTTATTAGAGTGTTAAATATTCTATTCCTAATTAGATCATGGAACATAATGACTAAAAAGGAAATGGCTTGGGGCAAAATCAACAAGGCATATTTGAGCTAGTATCAATAACCAAACATAAAGGCACTTGAGGTATTTGATAAAACTGCCTTGGGGTGACCCCTCTGATCTTGAAAGTGGCATTACTTTAGCATCTAATGAATATGATCCTAGTAGTAATGCAGAGTCTTATTATAGCATCTACGATGACATTGATAAAAAACTCTTTGATACCAATGGTTTTCTTATTATCACATCTAAATTCCCCCTTTTCCTTCATTAGCATGAATTAATTAATTGGGACCAACAAGATCATATTATATCATTAGACAATTTTCAAAAGAAAGAACATCTTTCAAAGTTCTTCAATCTTAGAGATAGTCTGTTAATTTGAGACCATATGTAAGGCTTTGAAATCAAATTTTACCCTACCACCTACTTTGGAGAATAGGTGAAATTATTTAGTCAAAATAAAAAAATAAAATAAAACTTGTGCTCCATTAGTGAAAACCTCTTTAAGGCATTTTTGGGTTAGAGAAAAAGTAAATAAAAAGACAAGTCATTTGGCGAAAACTTGTTTTAGGTGCCTATGGATGGGGATGTTTGGTTTTCTCCTCAAAATCTTAGAGTCTTACAAGTTCACACCTTACATTTTGATCATATATTGGTGGAGAATAACAATAGGTGTTTGCTTAATTGGTTTAATACTTCCTAGAAACATTTATTGAGTAGTCATTACATGCCATGGGCAATTCATACTCTTTTTACATGGGTGGGACTAATGGTTCACAATCATATGAATATGATCTATTATTTTTTATGTCTGCTTTCATAGAAGATGGTTCTACCCTGTTAGTTGAAGACACCACTGAGGTCAATATTGGCACAACAAATGAACCCAAAATTTTTAAACTTGGTGCTTACCTCACTACAGAGGAATGTGAATTTACCATTATCAATATCAAAGAGTTTATTGACATATTTACATGGTCTTATGCTAATATTCATAATTTAGAACCATCTTGTTGTACACTAGGATGGTAAGCCCATTAAATAGAATTTGTGGAATATGCATTCGTGAATTGCTATCTTAGTCAAGAAAGAGTTGGAAAAATTATTAGGGCTAAGTTTATTTGACTGATTGATTACTCAGAATGGATATCCAACATTTTTCTAGATAGTAAAAAACCAGAAGGTATCTATATTTGCATAGACTCCAAGGATATTAAAAAATCATGTTGTAAGCATGACTTTCCATTTTCCAACATAGATATGATTATGGATTCAACCATAGGATATGAAATGTTATCCCTTGTGGGTGGATTCTCAAGATATAATCAAATCAAAATTGTGTTGGAAGACTGACATAACATTATTCACCATTCCATGAGGAACATTCTATTATCAGGTAATGTCATTTATCTTGAAGCATGTTGATGATGCATACCAACATGCCATGAATGCATCTTCCATGACATGATGTAAAATATGTTGAATACTATGTGGATGACATTCTAGGGAAAAAAACATGGTCAACACATCCATAAGTTTTACAAAGAATCTTTAAGAGACTTCATGAATATAAGGTTCACCTCAACCCCAAGAAATGTGTCTTTGGCGTCACATTAGATAAATTAATAGGCTTCATTATTTCATACCGATGAATTGAATTAAAGCCCATCACATAAATTCCTCCACCTTATAATTTTAAATAGCTCCATAGTTTATAGGGTAAAATCTAGTATATTCATCACTTCATCTTGTAGCTTGTTGATTATTTCCATCCTTTCACTCATCTCTTTAATTAGGGCACCACATTTCAATGGAATGTCTATTGTCAAGAGGCATTTGATTAATTAAAAACCTATTTGGAAAACCCACTAGTGTTACTCTTGCTAATGTTAGGAAAGCCCCGCTTACTCTATATCTGAGTAACTAAACATTCTTTAGGGGCACTTTTGGCCCAACATAATGACTAGGGAAGGAACACATAATATATTATCTAAGTAGGACATTGACCGCTTATGAGCACAAATATATGCCTATTGAAAATGTATGTTTAACATTAGTCTTTGCATTGTATAAGTTACATCACTATATTATAGACAATAAGACTCTCATAATTAAAAAAATTGATCTCTCAAATATCTTATTTCTAAAGCAATATTAATAGTTCATATGGCCAATTGGATTATTATCCTCATTGAGTTAGGCATTGACATCATTAATCATAAGGTCATAAAAGGGTAAGTGAATTCTGATCAACTTGTCGAGGAACCTTTGTTAGATACCCATCCTTTTAATAGTCATTTCCTAGATGAATCTATCTTCACTATGTAGGAGTCACATCAATAGAAGCTATATTTTCATGGTTCCTTCACAACCCATGGGTCCAAATCAAGTATTTTATTAATTACACCCCAATGTGATCTCATTCCTAAGGCATTTTAAATTAATTTTCCATGCACCAATATAATTATCAAATATGAAAACACTTGTCAATTTTTACCTCATAATTTAATGGAACATTTAATAATTATTTGTCTATGGAGATTCATAGTTAATCATAAATCAAGTTATATACTAGTATTAAACAAAGGATGAGAAGATATTTCCCTATAAAGGCATGATTGATAGCCTCAAGCATAACTTTTAATATATCTAGTTTGAGAAAATACCAAGAGCCAACAATAGATCAACTAATGACATGGTGACCATTGGGTCATTAATCAAAATATCTTCCAATGTTCATGAATATCAGTTTCTTATTGAAAATATTCTCATGCCAATTTAAAGTTATCTTGACACTAAAATTGTATGTGTTATTACTAGTCCTGATTCCACTTGATACCAAGATGTATACACCTACCACCAAGACCACATTATTCCTATTGACGTATCACATAACCAAAAAAAGTACCTTATTCATAGTGATTCATATTACACTTTACTTGGGGGAACGTTCTATCATATATGATATGATGAGATGTTTATTTCATGTCTAAACTCATAAGATTCTGAAATAAGCATCTAAAGACATGCATAAAGGGATTTGTGGGGCCCATACCAATAGAATGGTCCTTGTCAAGAAACACCTTAGGACATGATACTATTGACCCACAATGGAATGAGATGCATGTGCTTATGTCAATAAATATCTTACTTTATAAAAGCATGGTGATTTAATTCATTCTCTTTCATGAGTACTTTAGCCTTCACTTACTTATCCTTGGCTAGTTTCTATGTGGGGACTCAATCTCATAGGTAAGATAAACCCCATCTTCTTACATGGACCCAAGAATATCCTAATTTACACTAAGTATTTCACTAAGTGGTTTGAAATAATTCTTATCACATATATGACTAACGTGCATATTTCAAAAGTCATTTTTAACCAACTCATCTATTGTTATGGCATTCCCTCTTCTATTATATCAGATAACGATAAGTTATTTAAGAACAAGGTGTTTCTACTGTTTTCGCTTTTAACATTCAGAAGAAAGAAGAAACTAAAGATAATGGTCAAGGGTTAGATGATACCCAAATGAAGTTGCGCACCATATCCAAGCGATTGAAGGAGCTCCTCTTTGGCTATGGAGGATGATACATGTAGATAAGAAAGAATTAAACAAAGAAAATGTTAGATAGATATATGGTTGACTGCCAAGCAAAGCTCGGTCCCAGAAGTGCAAAGACTTCCTTGAGGGATAACAGTTCACTTATTTGACAAAAGAGTGTTGCTAAAAAGAGAAATAATGAAAGGCTAAAGAAGAGAAATAGATAACATGTACCTAATTCCTACAATCTGCCTCTCACAGTCACCGACACTAGTTAGTCTGCCATCATTGGTTGGTAAATATTATAGACGTCGGTGGGGGCAATGGGCTTTGGTGCCAATGTCGATAGGGGCAATGGGCCTTGGACAGGTTTTAGGATATGTTTGTGGTCAACAGAATGGTCTAGAAGATTCAAAAGGGTTGTGCAGGGATGCAGGACAGTGGACAGAGTCTTAGGAAGGACAAAGGTAAGGGGACAGGTTGTCAAAATCGATCAGGATAAAAGGAAGGCTTTTCAACCTCTCCAGGAAGAAAGCCGGATTTGGTCTCAATAGTACTCAGAAATAGCCAATGGACTAATTACCAATACATTTTAAAAATACTAAAATATAAACCAGAAGAATACTTAGCTCTTGGTGGAGAACCAGAAGTGTAAAAGACTTGTTTGTGTTATGGCTAATGCCGAAGACCTCGTGCAACGTTTCAATCCAGTGTGGAGTGAATTTTGTAGAGTTTCTTAGCTTGGAGAGTGATGATAGAACGTTGATGCCTCATCCCAAAGCTTGCCTTTGGTGTGCAAAGAGTCAAGGAACAAGCGAATTCGGATCCGAGAGCAAGAGAATTAGCATCTGAGGGTGTGGTTGAGGTTAGAATTTAGTTTTTAAGCAACCAACATCGACGGCTAGAGAATGGGTAAAAAGGCTATTTTTAGCCTTTTGCCTATTCCTCCATCTGCCAAGTTTGGTTGTAGTTGTTGAATGGTCCAAAGGCGGGTTTAATAGGCATGAGAATCAGTGGGGGAGTTGAAATAGGTCTTAGGTAATTATGATTAGTCATAGGGTGATAAATGGTCTAAGAGTTAGGAAACCAAGGTGAGGTGTCTAGGGGGGATGATTAATTTAAAATAAGTATTTTAAATTAATAAAGTATAGGTTAGGCATGTTGAAGTTAGAAAGGGACCAAGGGGGGTTGACACTATTTTGGTGTTTATATTTGCCCCTTTTTGTCTTGTTGGTTGTTCTTGACAAATTGCAAGACAAAAATAGGAGTAAGTTACCCCAGGTATGGGATAAGGTGTAGGTTACCCCAAGTATGGGATGAGGTATTCCTCCTCAAAGCGGGAGTTGAGGGAAGGTGACCTGATATCAGGTGCCAATTTGATAGGCGGTGGATGGGTATGGTGAAGTTGGAGTGTGAACACTGCAATAGTTGGGATTGCATGTATACCACTTCACGTGATAAATAGGTCAAATTGTCACAGTCAAAGGTTGAGGAGTGCTAAAATTGAAATAATCAGGCCCCAGCATTTAGTCATGGCTGATTGGGTTAAACGATCAAAGTTGTAGCTCCAATGGTCGTCATGTTCCAAGTATACTGAGCTCAGGAAGTACTCTTGGAAAACATGAAAATGTCACAAATATTAAGGATCAACTAGAGCATGATTCGACAATACGTGTGAAGGTCACAATATGGGTTGTGTATAATTTGCTAACTATTTGTGAGGTAGCATATATGCAATCAAAACAACCAAAGCAAAGTTGTCTCAGAAGTGGTCGTGGTCTGAGGAGATAGTCATGATCTCCAAGGTCATTGGTCAAGTCAGGCTGAGATATGGTATGATCTCAAGTGGCATGTGTTGTGGTCAAGGAGATGTATGTGATCTCCAATGTGCCCCATGAGAAGTTTAGGTAACTCATTCAGTGTCAGGGCTGATTGTTTGGTCACGATTTTGGGTTGGTATAGATAGTTGGTCCATTAGATGGACGGACGAAGGAATGGCCGAGCTAACCTTGAAAGACCCCATGTCAACTGAGTGCTACCTACATAGCCCCTATTTGAAGGGCCTCAGGCCAATGTAGTTCTCCCCAAAAGGGAAGAAGAGGGTTGGTTATGGATTGGTTTTGACTAGGTTAGGTCATGGTTAAAGGTGAAATGGTTTATCCATCAGATAGATGGATAAATGAATGTGGCTGAGCTAACCCCAGAAGACATCATGTCAACTGAGTGCTGCTTACATAGCCCCTATTTGAAGGGCCTTAGGCCAATGTAGTTCTCCCTAAAAGGGAGGAAGAGGGTTGGTTATGGATGTGGGTTGGACTAGGTTAAGTCATGGTTAAAGGTGAAATGGTTTGTCCATCAGGTAGATGAACAAATGAATGGCTGACGTCATTAGGGAGATGAACGGGTAAATGGCTGAGCTAACCCTATAAAACTCTATGTCAACTGAGTGCTACCTATATAGCCCCTATTTTAAGGGCCTCAGGCCAATGTAGTTCTCCCTAAAAGGGAGGAAGAGGGTCAGTTATGGATGTGGGTTGGACTAGGTTAAGTCATGGTTAAAGGTGAAATGGTTTGTCCATCAGGTATACAAAAAAATGAATGGCTGACGTCATTAGGGAGACATACGAGCGAATGGATGGCCGAGCTAACCTTAGAAGACCCCATGTCAACTGAGTGTTGCCTACATAGCCCCTATTTTAAGGGCCTCAGGCCAATGTAGTTCTCCCAAAAGGAAATATAGAGTCAAAGAGTTCAATAGGTGTTTTGGTCAGGTTAGTGTTAGCATTTCCCATATGTCTAATGGTACATGCTTGAAATGATAAGTGTATGACGATGTTATAGCCTTTTCCATATTATGTGATGGTGTATTCTGTAACATTGGTTGTGTAGTTTTCATCCCTAGCAATTTTCTATATTTGTGATGGTGTATGCTAAAAATGAAATGAGTATGTTTATGCTTCAGCAAGTAATGGTTTATGCTTGGCATAAATTGTGTGGTCGATAGTTTCCATGTGTATTGGTTTCCATAGAAACTAGTGTAAATGGACTATGATAATGTTAGTGGTCTAAAAAAGGTTTGGTTTGGTTTTGTTAGGTCTGGTTTGGTCTGGTTAGATAATGATTTTGTTGTATGTGACGAAGATGTAAGAAGTGAAAGGCACATTGCTCTTTCATTGACAAGGACTATAATGGTAGCATAGATAGGGTTGGTGCAAACAAAAGCCCCGTTCATGCATTACGTCATTGACCATTGTTTGTGTTAGAGAAGTATTCAAATCACTTGACATTAAGTGAGCTCAAAATCCCTTGAGTATGTTGGGGTGATAGGTTTGATGATGTGAGATGTGAGGATAGCATAACCCTTTTTAGCAAGGATAACTTTGCCCCTTTTATAGGCGACCCTGAGAACGACTATAGGCAAGTCCATGACCCCTTTTTTTTTTGGGTAGACTGATTAATGTAGGAAGTCTACGTGGGGATGTTGTTTTGTTTTGTGGTCATATGTGAAGCTGATCGATGTGGGAAGCTTCTGAGAGAGTGCTATTTGTAGCAAAATTTGGGCATAGCCATCCTTCAAGGGAGTGGTCTATATTTTGCTTTGTATGGTTGAATGTCTTTGAATAGATGTCCTTCAAGGAAGCAGTCTATTAATTAAAGCAGTAATGCAGCTTCCCTTCAAAGGAGCAGTCTACATTTATAGTTTATGACCTTTTGTTAGGCATCCCAATTTTATTTTTTATTATTTTTTTTGTTTTTGACTGGACTTTTGGTCATGGACTTGACTATAGAGGTTTAGAGGTTTCCCTTTTATTAGGACAAAGCATTCATGCTTGACAAAAGGGTTGACTAATGTAGGAAAAAAGGGTTGAAGGGAATAGGATTGATTGGGGTTGCTCAAGGGATGAGCTCAAGTTAAACATCAAGTGAATGATTACTTGACTAACAGTATAATGATCGAAGATGTAAGGCATTAAGGGGCTCAAGTTTTGGCCGGCCTTCAAAACAAGATAGACGATAAGTCCCTGATCTATGCTTGTGTGTCATGATGTAAGGTCCAAGTCAATTAGGAGCAAACTTGCCCCATTTGCTTCTTTCCATATTGGTCACATGTTAAAGATGATTAAGAAGTTGGTTGATGTTTGGTCAATGTTGTGATAGTTAGTATAAAGTCAAATTCCCCCAGTCATTTTTGTGATAGGAACAATGTTTGTCACCCATTGTGGATAATCAATGAGTTGGATAAATGAGATGAAGAGAAGACATTGAAGCTCCTCTTTGACAAGGAGTGTGATGCGAGGATGCATCTTGTGAAGCTTTTACCTGATAGGCTTAGTTTAAAAGGGTGAGATCCTGATCTTCCAAGTTGTCGATAGGAATCTCAGAATCACTAAAGGTGATGGAGGTAATGATAGGTAATGATTTGACTAAAGCAGCTAGTGGTTGGGGGTCTTTAGGTTGGACATCCACTATCTGTAAAGCTTTAATCAAGGTTTGGTGATGTTGTGGAGAGCTTTGAATGAGGTTATACAAAGACATATTCACAGGGGTTTGGTGAAATTGTTTCACCATGAAGTCATGAATTGGCTTTGAAGATGTTGGTTGGGATGTGCCCAAGACAGTAATATTGGGTTTTGGTTGTGGTGAGGGCTTGGCAAATGGATATGTCCAAGGGATAGAAACATGTCTTTTCCCTTTATCCTTTTGGGTTTGTGACCTAGCGGCCACATTGATAGTGTTGATTTTGAATAATGGGGTTAAAGGTGGTAGAGGGACCATAGTCTGATGATGGGATCCTGATTTAGGTGAGGATGTTTGGGAGACATGGGATGGTGTTAGTGGTTTGTTGGAAGGGTGGTCAAGAGGATCCTTAATGAAAAGGGTGTCCTTTTTCAAGTGTTGATGAATGACAGCCTTAAGAGTGCAACAACGCTTAGTGTCATGTCCAGGTGTGTGATGATATGCACAAAATTTAGTGTCATCGAACCAAGATGGTTTTGATCTGAGAGTTGATGAGTGTGAAGGTGAGGAGGTTTGGAAGGCATGGGATGATGTTAGTAGTTTGTTAAAGGGGTCATTAATGAGAAGGGTGCCCTTTTTCAAGTGTTGGTGAATAACAACCTTAAGGGCATAGCAATGCTCGGTATCATGTCCAGGTGTGTGATGATATGCACAAATTTTAGTGTCATCGAACTAGGTTGGTTTTGATTCGTGAGGTTGGTATGGCCTAATAAGTGGGAGGGCGATGCTAGAAGACTGCAAAAATTGGCATAACATCGAAGCATAAGAACCCACTAATGGCTTTGTATTCATTGTTGCAATAGGGGTTGACAACTTCTATTTAGGAGTTGTTGGATGAGTTTTCCATACCATCTTTTTGTTTGGCAGTGTGACCATATGGGTAGATGACACTTTTGTGGTGAGAGGTATTGGATGTTTTGGAGGGTGTATGTTTTTTCCAGATAAAGGTAGTAATGGACATGATTTATTTTTGATAGGTGTTGGAGTAGGAAGCACTCCTATTAAGGTGGATGGATGTGGGCCCAAAATAGAGGGCGATGATGATGGTGGGGGAGGAGTTCTCCAGCGTGGTTTAGTAGCCTTCTTTAGTTTAGTGTGAGGACTACTACTGCATGGGGTGAGGTTCAAGTCTACCTTCACTTGTGAGTGAGTGAGGTTTGATATGAGGTGAACACCGAGAAATGTAATCTGTCTCGACATGGTGGATGCCTGCATGGGTTTGGGTCTAGGTGTAAGTGGAAGCATGTGAGATGTAGCGATCTCAGGAAAAAGGTGAGAGAAAATTGTCACAAGATCTTCCTTGGTTGAAGTGGGTGAAGTGTCAAGTTCTTCTCTCGATAGAGAAAGAATTGGAGAATGTGGCTCTTCTAGAGGATAGAGCACAGGTATGATCATGGTTTTGATGTGTGGTCTAAGAGTGGGGAAAGTATGATCCCCCATTGATGATAAGAAGGATGAGGGTGAGGCCACTGGCGTTGGTGCCATCAAAACATCCTCCAATATGGGAGAGGTCAAAGTAGCCTCTCCTACATGTGAAACAGTGGATGAAGGACTAATAGGAGAAGAAAGATCTTCTACCCGTGGTGGACAAATAGGAGAAGGATTTTCTACCTGAGGTGGACAAATAGGAGAAGAAGGCTCTTCTACCTGAGGTGGACAAATAGGAGAAGAAGGCTCTTCAACCTGTGATGGACAAATAGGTGGGCTAACCTCTTTAGACTGTGGGAGAGGTTGGTTAGAAACCATGTTGACTATGCGTATATTACGCTCTTGAAGGTCATCGACTATGACCATTATGTTATTCAGATTTAGGGAATGGTTGTCTAAGGATATCTATGTTTTCGTTAGACGGCGCATTTGGGTTATCCAAAACAAGATCCCCTTTGTCCAACATGTCCTGGACAATGTTTTTGAAGGTTTTACAATTGTCTGTGTCATGGCCTTTGACATGTTGATAATTACAGAAGTCATTTTCCCTATACCATGTAGGGATGGCACGCGAGGGTTCAAATTGAGGTGGTGGTCAAATTTAGGGGAGGTTGAGGACTCCCTGTTTGACTAGTTTATCCAACACGGATGCGTATGATTCTCTTATTAGAGTATATTGATGTTGTACGTATCATTGTTGGAATTGTCAGGTAATGCTTTGAGATGTGGAAGGTTCAGATTGGTTAGTTGTGGTCGATGATGATGATCTAAGTAACACAACATTTGTTGATCCCTTGGATTTGGGATTGGAAGAAGAATATTTGGATTAAGGGTCATTTGATTTTGCATTAGTATTTTTACTATGTAGTTTGACTTTATTTTCTTTGACAACACAAAGTTCAAGCTTCTTAGCCATGGTGAAACCTTTGTCAAATGTGCAGAATGTTTGGACCCACAAAGTAGATGAGATGTGTTTGGCACATGCTTGTGAAAAGAGCTCAATGAGCTTAGGTTGAGGTAAATAAAAGGAGAGTTGGTTGATTAAACCTCTCCAACGGGCAACAAAATTAGCTATTGATTCATCATCGAATTGTCTGATAGAATATAGGTCTGTGATGGAGACCTTTTAGTTATGTTAATTGAAAAGTGGTCAAGAAATAGTTGAGCTAGTTGCGTGAAGGAAAATAAAGAGTGACTGGTAATAGAACTATACCAATCGAGGGCAGCACCAAAAAGTGACATGGGAAATGTGCATAGTAATAACGCATCATCATGTACTATAAGGTAACAAGCGTGTCTAAGCACTTGTAGATGTTGTTGTAGGTCCTCTTTACTCTGAAAGGGAGTAAACTTGGGAAGTTCCCACTGACTAGGATATGGTCAGATTGGGACTAAAGGATGAATAAGTTTATTACAGATTTGTTCATATGAGAGAACATTTCTTCAACCCAAAATGGATGTGTCAAGATTAGACACCTTATCCATCAACATCTTGATTAGATTGGGTGATGGATTTGTAGGTGGGGTGCCCCCTAGGTTGTACGGCATTTAGAAGGTGTTAGGTGGAGCGTGTGACATAGTTGGTTGCACTTGTATAGGCACAACATATTAGTAACTAGTCATAGGGACTGATGTTGAAGTCAAGGGTGGTTGTGTCATGAAGCTAGAGGGCACAACTTGACTTGATGTCGCCAAAGGTGGTTGGATGGTGGCAACACTATCCAAAGGATAAGTAGTCACTCTTATATTTATGGGTGCAAGAGTAGGTGGGATGGAGACAATTAAGTTTTGGAATGGTGTAGGACTTTGTTGAATGGTTTGTGGTTAAGGGGGTACAAAAACCCCAATGGAGGTAGGTCCAAAAATGGAAGGGGAGGCCAAATTTTGAACATTGGCCATGGTTGGGTTGCTGGTTAAGGCAATGGCTTGAGTGATTATTGGTTGGGTTATGGAGGTTGTTGATATAATTGCCATTTCAACTAAGGAAGTTGACATCCCATAAACTAGGTTGCTTGAAGGATCTCGCGTTTGACTTCTCATGAGATAGTGCTGAAGAGCCTTGACATTGAGGTCAAGGAACTTTTCAAAGCCTTGATCCCCTTTGGGAACAATTAGATGTTGATTTGGGGTTGGTCGGATAGGAGTATGCTCAGTTTCTAAATTATACTCCATTTGGGGACTTGATATAGAAGGTGAAGGTGGGGGTGGAAGTGGTTGTTGCCTTGCATGGTCAACAAGAGTTTTGGCTTGACTACGTGTCAAAACCATCCAAGGCAAAATAGATTTAGGTTCTAAAAATTGTGTTTTTCAGTTTTGAGAAATCAAAATTTATTTTTGACAGTAAAAGAGTCAGGTTTTTAGCTTGTTGTTTGAGAAAAAAAATTGACAGTGACCGATGTCGGTAGAAAAACCAATGTCGGTGAAGCAAGTTGCCGATGTCAATATAAAAATCAATGTCGATGAAGATCAGTTGCCGACATTGATGGAAAAACTGATGTTGATTACTGTGTATTTCCAGAAATTTAGAAAACATAAAGTTTTTGGAAGAAAGAAGAAAGTTCTGAGTTGTTTTTAGAGCTCAGAATAATGCATCCTTACCTGCTCAAGAAACTAGATAAAAATAGAAAAATAGATGAAGGCAAGTAGCCTCTAAATGTTAAATTCCTAAGAATAAATTTTAGAGTTGTGTTAGCTTATGCCTTAGAAGAATATGTTTGGGAATTGGGCTTTTAGAATAGGTACTAAAAGAAGCAGTCTAAGGTTGGTTTCGAGTTAAGTTTTGGTGCTTAAAATCTGTATTAGGTTCTATATGTGGCCTAGTTCTAGGAGCTTGCTCCCCTCACTTCATGAGCCCAGAGCCATGCTGGGTTGCTTAGCCAATATATACTTCCTCTATAGTTTATACTTTGCCAGAGAACAGAGTGGGTTCTCCCCTTGGTAGTGAAGTCCAAGTGGGATCGCCAGGAAAGGTAAGGTATCTGTTAGGTGATGAAATCCTAGTCGGGCCTTGTCTCAGGTATGTTTAGATGTTTAATTTGATGTGCTTGTGGTCTGGTAGTGTAATATATGTGCACTATGATTTATTCATAATGCGCTTTTAATTACTAGATGAGCTAAAAATGCATTCAAGCAGGAATGAGATGCAATATATTTTTAACCCAAATTGAAATGTTTTGTTCAGATGCAAACAAGTGAGGAAAAGGTTGAGAGTATGAATATCACTACTCTAAAATGCAAGAAAGAAATGACAAGAAGAAAAATAAAGAGATTCTTTTTAACTGGTGCTTATGATTTCTTTTCAAAAGAAAGAGAAATAAGAGGAAGGATGCAAGAAGAAATCTTTTTCCTAATGCACCTATATGAAAGTTTGCCTTTTAGAAGAAATGAACCCAAGGAAAACTCTTTGGTCCCACTGGGCGTGCTAGAATGTTTCTACTCATTTTCGCTTTTTACATTCAGAAGAAAGAAGAAACTAAAGATAATGGTCAGGGGTTAGATGATACCCAGATGAAGTTGCGCACCGTATCCAAGTGATTGAAGGAGCTCCTCTTTGGCTGTGGAGGATGACACCTATAGATAAGAAAGACATAAACAAAGAAAATGTTAGATAGATATATGGTGGACTGCCAAGCAAAGCTTGGTCCCAGAAGTGCAAAGACTTCCTTGAGGGATGACAGTCCACTTATTTGACAGAAGAGTGTTGCTAGAAAGAGAAATAATGAAAGGCTAAAGAAGAGAAATAGATAATGCATACCTGATTCTTGCAATCTGCCTCTCATAGTTGCTGACACTAGTTAGTCTACCGTTGTCAGTTGGTAAATGTTGCTGGCATCGGTTAGGCTACTGATGTTGATGGGGGCAATGGGCCTTGATGCCGATGTCGGTAGGGGCAATGGGCCTTAGACAGGTTTTAGGGTATGTCTATGGTCAATAGAATGGTCTGGGAGATTCAAAAGGGTTGTGCAGGGATGCAAGATAGTGGACAGAGTCTTAAGAAGGACAAAGGTAGGGGACAGGTTGTCAAAATAGGTCAGGATAAAAGGAAGGCTTTTCAGCCTTGTCCAGGAAGAAAGCCAGATTTGGTCTCAATAGTACTCAAAAATAGCCAATGGACTAATTACCAATGCATTTTAAAAATACTGAAATATAAACCAGAAGAATACTTAGCTCTTGGTGGAGAACCAGAAGTGTAGAAGACTTGTTTGCGTTATGGCTAATGCCGAAGACCTCGTGCAACATTTCAATCCAGTGTGGAGTGAATTCTACAGAGTTTCTTAGCCTAGAGAGTGATGATAGAATGTTGATGCCTCATCCCAAAGCTTGCCTTTGATGTGCAAAGAGTCGAGGAGAAAGAGAATTCAAATTTGGGAGCAAGAGAGTTCTCATTCGGGGGTGCAGCCAAGGTTAGAATTTAGTTTTTAAGCAATCGACGTCAGTGATACCACCAGTGTCAATCGACTGTTGACCAACGTCGGCAGCTAGAGAATGGGTAAAAAGGCTATTTTTAGCCTTTTGCCCATTCCTCCATCTGCCAAGTTTGGTTGTCGTTGTTGAACGGTTCAAAGGCAGGTTTAAGAGGCACGAGAATTAGTGGGGGAGTTGAAATAGGTCTTAGGTAATTATGATTAGTCATAGGGTGATAAATGGTCTAAGAGCTAGGAATCCAAGGTGAGGTGTCTAGGGGGGATGATTAATTTAAAATAAATATTTTAAATTAATAAAGTATAGGTTAGGCATGTTGAAGTTAGAAAGGGACCAAGGTGGGGTTGACACTATTTTGGTGTCTACACAAGGATGTGAAAACTCTATGTATAGGCTTCCATATCAAACACAAATGATCAACTCCCTATTACCATCAAGGTAATGTCCAATCTTAGGCATCTAATAAGATAATTGTTAAAATTCTTAAGAATATTGTCAACAAAGTTGGTCATGATTAACACTTGAAATTATTCCTTGCCTTATGTGTTTACCATACCAATATTTACATACATATAGGAGCAACAACATACTCCATAGTTTTTTTCTCTATGTTTATCTTTACTATTGAGATCAATTTTCCCTCTCCATGTATGTAATTATAGGTTATCATTGATGATGAAGACTATAGAGTAGTCAGGCTACAAGAGATAGAACTATTGGATGAGAAATGGCTAGTTGCATTGAGTCATTTCAAGGCATATTAAAATCAATTATGTCATAGTTATAAAAAGTGCATCATTCCTAGATAATTTGAAGTGGGTGATCTTATATTGAAGGATAATTATAAAAGAATTAATGCAAAACATGAGAAGAAATGAAATTTTGAAACAAATTGGTTGGGTCCTTTCATTGTCACTACAAATTATGGTTCGAGGGCATACTGGTTAGCTACACCATAAGGGTGTGAGTTAGATGAGGCTATGAACACTATAAATCTCAAGAATTTTTATGCTTGACTTGATTAAACATAATCTATGAGAGCCCCTTCTTGGGGTCATCCCATTCATGTTTTCTTTTTCTTTCCTTTCATTTTCCAATCCTGAGTTAGGCCTTGTCTTTCTCCCATCTCCTATTATTGTCTTTATCTTTGATTATTGGTTTCTTTGCTTTGCAGTCCTTTACATAGATTATTTGATCTCTTTTATGATACTTCTCCCAATTTTGTAGCACTTACATTTCATCCTAATTTTTTGTTGAGTGGTAGTATTTTCACCTCCTATTTCACTATTAGCATGTTATCATTGCAATTGGTTTAGCTATTGTTTGAGCCCATCCCTAAGGTTATTTTTCCTTTGATATATATTTCCTTGTATATTTATTTATACTTTATTATATATACTAATTGTAAACTATTCATGTATATATTATTATAAAAATCCCAAAAACATTGAAAATTTTCAAAAAAATCCTAAAAATCAAAACATTTAGAAATGGCCTCACATCTCCTAAAGAGATATAAAACCAAAAAATATATGTACAACTTGTTATCTTTATTAAATGTGGCTCTTCCTTTTGGTTCTATTTTGGGTAACACTATTTGAGTATCATGTGGATTATCCTCCCCTTCACATTAAAAATTTCATAAGTGGGTACAATCTTATCTAAACTCATGACTTCTCTATTGCATTCAATCACTTTTGATCATTCAATTACATTTTGATTATCCCATTCCCTTAGGTGTTTTCCTATGTCTCAGGTGGGTGTCTCATTCCAACATGATCATTTTAAATTCACATTTTTTTTTTACACTCCCATTTTTGGGATAACTACATTGGCTTGAGATCCATATGGACTATGTAGGTAGTTCTTGGCTACACAGGTTAGTTTGGGTCAGCTTGACGACTATTTTTCCCATTTTAATTTCCCTTTCATTTTCATTTGTCCTCTCATCACTTTCTAAGTTATTATATTTTATGCTCTCATTGTTTATGATTTATTCTTATCTTATGCTCCCGTCATTTTGAAATCTAACTAATTTACACTCTCATTATTTTATGAGATTATTCTCTTTTAGGCTCTCCCATTTGGTGAGTCAACTCAACTACACTCTCAACATTTTATAATCCCATTCTATTTTATGCCCTCACTATTTTTTGAAGCATTTTCATCTCTTATTCCTCTAATATTTTCATCCTAATCATTTTTCATCATTTTTATTCAATATCATTTATAGTAGAACTACATCGGCTTGAGATTCATATAGACTATGTAGGAAGCATCCATTTGCATGGACCACTTGGAGTTAACTTGACCACTTCTTCCTTCTTTCATTCCACTATGGGAGTAACATGCAAGAGTAACATCTCATTATCACATTCACACACTAGTGATTCCTTGTTTTATTATTAATTTGTAGTTGTGTTCTTGTGTTTTATTAGATTTACTTATTGCTTGTATGTTTATTTTATTTCTTTGTTTCTTTTTGTTAAGTAAATTATGTGTTTACACTTCAATCTTGATTATTCATATCTTGATCACAAGTTTTTAACAATTGTATCTAAATTGATTTTGGTATGTCTTTTTTTAGTACGTTATGCTTTAAACTTAGGTCTTTATTTTGCATTTATTGATCTTAAGTTGTTAGTATTTTTATCTAAACTAGTCCCTACACAAGTGTAAAAAGTGTTATCATGATTCATTTTATAATTATGATGCATATTATTAGGTGCAAAATAAAAAACAAGTGCACGAGATACTTATATACAATGTCAATAAGGAAAGCATCCTCTGTATAATGGCTATGTGTGCTCTTATACACAAATCAAAACATAATCACATTATCCATCACCAAATCAAATTAATTGACTAATATGGCTACATATATGCTAAATCATGGTAATTATATACCAATGATCATATCAACTAATCATAAACATTCTACCTCATGATCAAATGCTAAAAACAACATAAAATCAATCACATTTTCTATCTAAATATAGTACAACATCATCATCGAAATTACAAATAATGGAATCATGGAAAATGAGTATACATCCACATCGATATCAAATAAACAATATGTAACATGAATAAACATCCATAAAATAAAAAGTAGCATAATATATATTGAAATAATATCAAAGTCCATATACATCATGTGATCCAAAATGAATATCTATGTACATCTCATAATATTATCTATACATTGAGATATATAAATCACAAAATACACTAGAGCTATAATAAAAAAAATAAGTTATGACTTTGATCATCCCTAAGAGGGTTCCTCTATGGACTTTCCTACTAAAATTTATTTCCTGTACCTTATGGTGGTGGATTTTATGGTGGGCCCATTGATCTCTATTACAAGGGAGGTTGTGCCACTGATCTCTTTCATGTTATGGTATGACATGATATATGTGTTTAACTAGCCTTTTAGCTCTTAGTGTGATCCTAAAAGCTTAGTGACCTAGCCCCTGCTAGTACTACCAACTCATACAAAATACAATAGTAATTAGCCTCATCCTTGGCATGCACCACATTAGTTAGTGTTATGGTGAGCCCATTCTCTACCTTAAGTAGGCTAGTTGTATCTCACTCCCCACAGAGACTCTATGCATCAGCCATAGCCCTATTCTGTTGATTAAGAGTTATCTCTATCTCTACATATTTGAGGGTGAGTTGGCCATGAATGGCTGTCATAAGGGAAACCTTCCCCCTTAGTGTGGAAATATTGGTGTTCCTCTTCATTATGAGACCCTACCATCTGGTAGTCTCACTTTGAGCCCCTACCAATTATCTATGTAACCAAGCCACCTCCTCCTCTAGTGATATCTTTATGATCCTTGTTATTATTTCCATCTCCAACCTCTATATAATGGCCTATTCATCCTTTGATCTACTTAGTTTAGATGGCCTTGTCTACCCTAATAACTATATTATGTCATATCCTGACCCTTATGTGATAGCAAAGGGTCACTTCAGTGTCCTAGATGTCTATCTACCCTTCTTCTCTATCTGGATCAAGCCCCTTTCCCATATCAAAATCTTACTTAGAATACTCCCCATCATAGCTTCTACTACTACTATCACTACTATTATTGTCATTTATATTACTCTTAAATCCAAACTTTATAATCATAGGTATCACCTTTTACACTTGTAATTTTTATGGTGGTGCTTGTATCTTAAGGGCCACCTAAACTAGCCTCTGCCCTTATATATATCTAGGCACTAGCCTAGCCTATATCTATTATCTTTATTGATGTATCCTAGGTTGTTCACCCATTAGAATCCTAGATCTAATTAGCCACACTGGTATCAACTATGCCCACCAAGATATGTATGTGCTAGTCAAGCCTACATCTTCTATCCTTTCCCCTCATGCTCATGCTACTAGCTATAATTTTAAGAGGTTCCCAACCACTACTGCTTTAGGGATGGGAGGCCCTCACTCACTAATATCTTGGATCACATGGTCAAAATAGTGAGACCCATTAGGTACATACTCTTGTTGCCTAAACTTCTTATGCATGCGATCTAGATGGTATCTCTTAACTACAAAGTCATGCTAATCTATAATGTAGCATGACATGGTCATGTACTATGTCACATGATCATCCTCTTACCAGCCAAAGTGAATGTGCATGTATGGTCATTAGATAAATTCCCCATCAATCATCTCATTGATAGCTCATCTCTAAAAATATATATTTTCTTGGTGGCCCCACTAGCCCCTTCCTATCAAGTACCAACCATAAAATAATGGATCCTCTAGTTATTATTATCATATATTTGCCACTAGTCACTCTATCATAATGCACTTCTAGACCCAAATCTAAATTAGTGTGCAAGTCCTTATGCTCCTACCCCATTTATAGGCCATCTTATGTAAATATATATACAATGAGGCCAATAATACTAGGCCCTAGGCAAATCATGTAGTCAAGTCTTGAAATAACCCCTAAAAAAAACTTTAGGAATTATCAATATAGTGCATTTAGGATACCATATCAAACCTAACACCTCACTTATTAAATCAAGTGATACTCATTCAATGTACTATTGTACATGCAATCAGAACCAAAGGAGGTGATTGGAGATAATTAACTAGGGGTATCACAAAGAATGTTATGGGGAAGTAGGTTACCCAAAGGATGGTTTATGGGGTTCATGGCATATAGATGTATGAGTACATGGTTAGGTCTTGAGTACCATATACGAAACTCATTCTTTTGCATAGGACCATTTATAGGTCCTTAACCCTTACTCAATATCTCACTCTCCTCAATGGATTTTGGTTTTGCTTGCGAGTGGTTAAATAGTTTCTTTCAAAATAGTCAAAGAGGATAACTTATACAAACTAAGTTATCATTGGGTTTTAACAGTTCTATAGAATGAGAACAAGATATAATATTGACAACATGCATGATATCAACATACTAATCATATATAGCAATCAACAATTAATTTGAAAATATGCAGATTATGTTAAACTCCCATAACTATATGACAAACTTATTACTACTTAAAAGAAGTACAACCATGAAATGGAATAAAAACCAAGGAATCATAGTCCATTGATTCAAGTGATACCAGTTGAGGTTATCAACCCCATCATGGCATAAGGTCACTGCATCATAGCCAACATATCCTTTCAAGTTCACAAATCATTCGATTAATAAGCATGAATGTCATTATTTGATTAAATGAACCATAATACAATTGTGATAAACTTCATTATTTATCAGATAAGATATATTGGTAGCCTATAATTGAATCTATGTCAATGATATTATATTGGAAATAGCCAATGCATTAAAATGAATAAAGGAGAAATTAAGGTAATTGAAAGTATATTGCAACCAAGTGTATATTCCATTTAACATTGATTATTCAATCAACTATAAGGTTAAAATAAGAAAAATGAAATCAGTCCATGTAACTTTTGTATGTGCTTAATTATTTTCCATCCATATGCTTACTTAATAACCTATTAATCATAATAAACAACCAATTCATTAGCCTCTCTTACAACAAATATTTTATTAAAGAAGCAATCCATATTAATACAACATCTTCCAAGCATGATCAAACATGATATAGTAATATGTTTTAGATATGAGCACCTATAATTTATGCATGCTTACAACAGGTTTCAAAGTAAACCAAAATAAGTACATAAGCATCTAAAGTTTCCACAAGAATTTAATATATATACAAGACTCATGCAATCAACAAGTGTCTTATTTATAACAAGAAATTCCAGCCAAGTTCTAATTAAGTGGAACCCAAATAAAATGTTCCATTAAGGAAATTTTACAAAATAAATGTTTGAGCACATCATCATAGAGTATAGCATTCAATTATAGCTGTTAATAAAGAGGATGATAACATACTCAAGTCATAAAAATAAAGTACAACATGTATACATTCAACCATTATTCATTTATATAAGTATTGAGCAAGGGAGATTACATCACTTAATAATTTTAATTCACAATAAAAATAGTTTAAGATAAATTTTTTCATCTACCCATACATAATTCATTCCAAAATTAAAATATTACTTAATTACATACTAAGCCACCCATACATAGTAATCAAACTCAAAATTTTATTCATTTCAGCCATGTAACTAATATTGAGGCTTAAGAAAAGAAATCAACAATAATGGATTGATTAACCAGAACATACATACCTCTGTATGCAGCCATATAAGTCTGAATTATGCAAGAAAGAGAACCTTATTTATACTTTCCACATATGCAAACAATAAGCTTATTTGAATTGGTTTATATATTCCATGTACAAATTGTAAACATCTAAAGAGAGATCTCTATATTCTTGTCTACCTCAATGGTTAAACCAACATTTATAAAAAAAACATAAGTATTTATATATTGATAAACTAAAGAAAGTTATCTAAACAATTCACCAATGAACATTCATCAAGTTAAGAATCTAACTTGCTAACAAATCAACCAGCATGCTTATGTATGCTTTAACATCAATGGTTAAGAAATACATATGCATGAGTAAACCCTTACTCAGATTTATCATAAGTACTCACGTCAAAACTAAACAATGTTATATAAATTTAATAAGAGATTAATACTATACTACTAATATCAAAGAAATATTCTAATAAAAAAATAGAACTGATGTACGCCTAACCATCCAAAAATAACCCAAGTACATGTAATTGATCAAATTTAGAAAACATAATGTAGCTTCAACATCTTAACACATAATCACATTATAGCTTTACTTTCTTTTTCTGCATGATTCATTTCCAAATACATGATTAGTATATCATAAATCATTAAGTACAATTAAACCAATATCAAAGGAATTAAGATAATGACTATATTCATGAATCATACTATATGAAAATAATAAACAACTGAATAAGAACTTATAACCAACATATAATAAATTATTATCAATTACTTCACACGTATCCATGACATCATCTGTGAATGGAGCAGTATGTAACTGAATTAGACAAACCCTCCTAACTAGTCTTTTAAGCCCAACCATTAGTGGCCCTTATCACTTCATCCATAATTTGAATGGTGGTTTTGGATACCAGGATCAAGAAGGGATTCTAAGCAAGTCAGGATTTTGAATTATTGGATGACTCAACACCATACAAAATATACAACAAGAAAGTGACTAACAAACACCATTCTAAAATAAGATAGAAATAACCAAACCTGGCATTGTGATAAATTATAAGTGGGGATATCCATTGTAGGATGCTCGAAGGATATAGTAATGGATTTAATAACTAAATCCATGTCCATAGCATTTGTAAAACCCAACTTGAAAACCCTCCAACTGTACAATTAGCCTATAATATCCTAGCTACCAATCTATATCTCAGGTATATAAGCATACATATCACAACTTAGCCATTTAAGCCTAGTCTAGGAATGATTACATAATATTAATGAAGTCAAACAAACATATAATAAAATATGAATCATAAACATATCACTCAAATAAGCTATACCCACCCAAGCCCACAATCTATTATAACTCAACAAATTAAAAATAGACAACATAAATAAACTAGACAACATATTCATTATGACCTCAACCATACAATAAGTTTCAAAGTAGTATATAATAATTCCAATAATCATTCGAAACTATAGTCAATTTTAAGTCAAGAATCGATCTATGGGATTCATGGGATCATCATAAAGTCTCACAACCTCATATGATTCCCCTGAATCATTGAAATTTATTTAAAACATTTTTAATTAAGAAACAAACCTCCTTGCAAGTTCTATTTAAAAATTCAAATGCTTGTGATATGAATAACATTCCCAATGGGCTTCACCCAAACTCTCACTGATTCATAGAATATAAAACACATAGATACACACATTAAAACCCCAATGGAAACATACCATACAAGGTAACACATAGAGAATCTTCAAAATGAAAACACATATTCATAATAGAATCAAACTAATCATGGAAAACATGAATAACCAGTTCATCTTTGAAAACCCAATTCAATAATTAATTCAAGGAAACCCATTGACAAAATATAAACTTAGCATTTGAAATATAAGGTAACCAAAACAATTCCATTCTTCAACCAAAAATTGAAATAAAAACATACAATCAAACAACAAGGTACCATGACCCCCTTTATAAATATACCTAGTTTGAATAACTAGAAAAGAAAATGTAGAAGCATGAAATCCTTAAAATAAGTGTAGGGTTTAAAAAAATTGAACCCATTTTACTTGAATCCATAGCAATGCACATAATCACTACCACTTAAAACCCCCATTTATGTGAAGGATAAACACAAGCAACCCTCAAAATGATAATAACATTCACTAGGCCAAAGATATAATTGTGTGTGTGTGTGTGTGTGTGTGTGTGTGTGTGTGTGTGTGTGTGTGTGTGTGTGTGTGTGTGTGTGTGTAATAGATAACCATATCAACTCATTTTTCAAGTTTATATGCAAAATGATAATATCAAAACCTCATTGGGCACTGGATAACCATCTGAAAGTCCTATGACTTCTGGCTACATAAACAACATTCAATCCCTTTTATAATTTCCTTCCAAAGAAAAATAACCAAACTGATAATCAAAATGACTTACCTAAATCAAGCCATGTAGATAAAAATATAAAATGCAAGAAAATTTAATAACTAGGTATGAAATGACCTTCTTTCCCATACAGTGAAATCAACCATGCATAAAATAAACCAATACTATAGCAGTCCAAAAGCCAAAATCAAAAGCCAAACTCCTTATATTTTCTCCTTGATTTATCCATTCTTTCTCCTACCCACATCTAATCCACCCACCACCAATCAACTCTCCCCCCTTCCATCTAACTCCCATACCCCTCATGAATTTTGCATTCAATGCTAGGAGAGAGAAACTCTCTCTAATTCTATCAAACTCCTTCCCAAAATAATCCCTACCAAAATTCATAAATGACCCAACTAAAAAAATAAAAATATAAAAATATTTAAAATAATAAATTTAATTGTTTAAATTTCATATGGTGTGAATCATCCAAGCAACAACCACATGACCATGGTAATAATTCACATGGGGGGGTCATGGGGGTAGGTCTAGGTAAGTCCCCTAGGGTATCCAAGTCCTAGCAATGGGTGAATCTAACAAACTAAGGTGGTGAGGAGTTCATGGAGGAGAGAGAAGAAGTCTAGATCAAGAATTTAAAAGATAATAGCTGAGTTACTTAACACCATGATAATACACAATGATCAAACAATAATAAATCAAGGTAGACAAAGACAAGATACAACAGGGCAAGAAGATAATTATGACAGAATGAAAGAACAATATACTGTTCAATGGTAAGGGACTAAACCAAAAACATATGGATACCTATTATAACCCATTCAACTTCTTAGGAACCACTTCGATACCCCCAATACCGATGCTAACATCTAACTTAGCTCATATATTGGTACTTGCAACAATTGAATATACATCAACAATATTTAATCGATAATAGATAAATCAATATAGAACTGGAATAAAACATTAATTACAATAGTAATCCATATAATCATCATGTGTAGAATTTAAAACATGATATTCATGAACCTACAGTCCAAGTATCATCACATCAACATTCATTGATATAGTCCAATCAGATAAAGAAATATAATAACCAGTTATACAAGCAATAATAATAATCCTTAAGTAGTTATATAGTAGTATCAAAAAATTAGGGTTATGACATCCTCCCCACATTAAAGAGTATCCATCCCAACAATAAATTAACAAACAAGAATAATGCCAAATCAAAAAGAGGTTTTACTACTCTTTTCTCAAAATGGTTACGCAATACAAGCATCAACAGATAACTCAAGAATAGAGTAGAGATAATCAGCTTGATAAGATTTATTATTTATTATTTAAACAAAAGTCATGTCTACTATGTGCTTGCGTAGTCTATAATAAGACAAATAATATTTTCATGCACTTACCTTTTGGGTATAGCACAAATATTAACCAATCTCACATCATGAGTACATTCACAACTTTTCCTAGCTAAATTTCATATGCCACCTCTAGGAAAAATATGCCCTTCCTTTTAATCATGATATAAAACCATCCTTTCACTTAGTTTCCTTTTGTAAGGCCAAGGTGAGTAAAATGAGGTGTTGCACGCACCTTTATTAGTCATGAAATCATTGGCAAACTTATCAGTGAACTACTAGTTTTTATATGGTATAATTGAATTTCCACTAGATTTTCAGCCACCTATACAGCTAAGAAATTAATTAATTCAGGCCGAGGTAGGTGCTAGGCTACATAAATATTAATACTCAAAAATAAAGAGTTTTTAGTACTCTTCCAACCACAACTCACATCTGTTAGCTCATACAAAATAGCATATCATGAATTTACATCATAGTTATTCACTCAAAAATAAGTTTTAATAGCAAAATGACTTTCAACCAAGCCTTCCTCTCATTATGAAGAAATATTAACACATAAACTATAATTTCATAATAGCAATTATAAAAATTGCAATCCAACAGATTTACACAAAACCCTTGGATTAGGGTGTTGTCTTCCCACAACACTTTTTAATTAAATCTATATATACTCATAATTTTGTAATGTTCTATAGAATGCTAAACAACATAACATTCATATATGTACATGGCATTATCACCACCTAAGTATGCTTTATGCATACATCTATTTCATTCATTCCAAAATGAAAATCAACAACATCAATGATTTGCTAAGGTTCCCACAACCCATATTATGTATGCATACCTTCCGGTTGACATTGATAATAGAATGTTAGAAAAAATACAAATCTATCCATTCATAGTTACTTATCTTTCACCATTCACCATTTATGGGTTAGTGCAACATTTTATACCAACCACACTGAACATCAAATAAGTCACACTAGGCATTAACATGCAACTCCCAAGGTTTTCAACATGCTCTCTACAAATTTCTGAGCTCACATGATGGTTACAAGGATTATAATCTCACCATCTACAATTATCTCTTAGCAACAAAACAAAGTACATAAAAACTTGAAAATATCCCTGATTGCAACTTAACACCATTCTTCCTGAGCATAAAATCAGTAGGCATTCTAGCCATGCTTAAATAAATAGTAATATTCATTTCACAACATTATTTTCAGGTAATTAAACCATTACCTCATTCATATCAAGCTAGAATTTACAAGTCAACATGTGCTTATATTTTAACAAGTCATGTCTTATTGATTTTATATGGAAATCTAAGTTCTAGGAACAAATGGTACTTTTACAAGGCTACAAAAACAAATTTCACAAGGTTGGTAGTACCACAACCTCAAAGAGGTGGTTAAATGGAAACACAATCCAAGAGGTGACTATTATGCATGAATATCCCATGGCCATCATGTGGTGCTCATGGTACACAACCCAAATAAATCAGATAGCTACTTTGTGAAAAGGGGAGAAGTGGGTTTTCAACCTATGTGAGACTCCACTCCCTACCTTATACCCAATCTAATTAACATGTTTGAAGTATTTTATTCACCCTGAACCTCTTACTTGCATCAAAGTTTAATGCTAGCATTGTGATGCAAGATCACACTAAATAACACATTCATTATACCTTAACAGTTCTTTAGTTAATAGAAGCTAATTCTAAAAGGAAACTAGATCACAAGGCGGTTCACGATCACATCATGTTAAACCATAAACATATAAAAATATTTCTATCAAGGATAATATGGATATTCACAACTAATTACATTCATACAAAATAATAAAGCTACACATTTACATGATTAATATTACCAACAAAAGGAAGAATGTTTACACAACATACAATAATTTGTATACACTAAAGGAACACAATGCTATGTCACATGTGTGGGTCTAAAGGTTTGATAAACTATGCCAAGGTATTTCCACATCACACCACTTAAACACATTAGTAAGTGAAGTATAAGGGTCCATGGTCCTCATCAATCTACCCGATGTCCAAATGTCATCCAAGTGGCATAAATATCCAACATATAATATCATGTTGAGTTCCAAGGATCTCAAGTTCATCAACACCTTATTTCAAGGAAGGGTGTGTGCTAACATATCCCATAAATTGATATCCATGGTTCTCTAAAAGTTAATAAACAAAGTTCATGCCTCATGGATTAGATGGATAATGTTATCCACTAATAATAAGAGACTCCCCAAAACTTCTTCACTTGCCCAAGCAAGTAAGTCATACTCACTTGTTAGGCCCTCCAGGCTTAAGTTACATCCTTGGACCTCTCAAGGGTATTTTACCTCAATCATCATAATATGCACCCCCCATGCAATCCACCTATAATCACCAAACATGGTTTCATGATTCCAACAACAAGTTCTATCACTATACTTCTAATTGAATCCTATCAGAAATTTAAAGGTTGATTAGCGATGCTTGCTTTAATGCAACATAATATTTAGAAAGGATGAAATTAGGCAAAGATTCAATGAATATTACATCATAATCATGAAATTATAGTTTCTAAGACGATAATATAGCTGTAATCATAAAAGACATCCTCATGGATGTGTGTGTGTGTGCATTTTGACATCCCCATGGATTGCAAAACTCTACCCAAAATCAATGATCATCACATAGATGTGAAACACAATCAGGGGCATCAAAACCTCCTTATGTAATTAAATCACACCCATGCTCAACAATTTCAACATGGAATCAAAATATATATCCATACACACTCAATAGCTTCTAGCCTTTAGAGTGACAAAACCACAAGATCCTTTGTCCAACTTGAATAGCCAACTGTTCATAACAAAATAGCCTAAATTTAGTTGAAATACATGAATTTTTAGTGATTTAATATTATAATACATAATAATTATTCACTTATAAACTACAATGGTTGAAATTCAGCCAACCATAACTGACATGTCAACCTGAAGTCCTACTCAAACTTAGTTTATAAGTCCCATACTTTGAATAAAATAATGTCTCTCAACTATGGAAACAATACTTAATAATTTTCTTTCTTTGTTGCAACTATTCAAGTGTAACAATGCACAATCCAATCAAGGATTTACCACTACTTTCCCTAGCTATAAATAAATTACAGATATATAACTCATAGCTTATCCACAATAAGTGCTAAGTAGAATAAGCAAAATAAGTAAGGAGCATCCCCTATTGTTTCTACCAACCATAGAGTGTCTAACAATGCCTTACAAGGTTATTTATGTTTTAGATATCTAACATGGCACAAATAAGTCAACTAAATTGATTTAAATATATTACTATGAATAAAATAGTTATATACACATAATAATTTATCATATCCTTACCCAGGTTTACCATCACATTTCTCAAAAGGTAATTTACAAGGAGCATCTCAAACCCATGGATACATTCTTACTCCACTTACAACCATATAACTTACAACAGGCATGTTATTTCCTTAATTACAACATTGAGCTCTTTGTAACCACTAACTTGGTTATTTGATTTACTACACAATAAAAGACAGGAATCTTACCTACAAGGTTAGCAATGGTTATCACTGTCATTCATGCCTCATAGTTCCTCAAAGGTTCAATACATTCCCCCCAACAAGAGGAAAGTGCAAGCTCAACTAATTTTTACAAGTGAACCAGTTCCCCTTACCCAATCTAGCCCTCTAGGTTTGAGTTAAACCCTTGGTCTTCCTGAGGTCATAATGTTCTAAGCATCTAATGATAGGCTACTCATACAACCCATCAAAATATGTTGGGCACTATTTTCCATTTATTCTAAGAGAGAAACCTTCACCACTTATCTCCCATTGACCCACCCATATAATCTTATGATTGACAAGTGAGGCTTGCCCAAATGCAACCTAAATCAAGAAGGGCTAAACCAAGCCAAGGCTAAGGTAAAGAGTAATAGCCATTGTGTAAATCATACTTCTACCAACTAGCTTCATATATAATACCAACTCAACCATGCTAGTTATCACACCTTATACTTTGATATGCTTATACATTAGCTACATCATCAGCTTTCACACCCTTACTAGTAGCCTAGGTCGATTGCATAACCCATCAAAGATTAAGAAAATCTCTAGGAAATATTCTTGAGATTACTCAGTATATGTTCCTATTTTCTATTTCTAAATGGATTCTTAATTTATTACAGCCCTAATGAGGACTTCTTCCTTCTTTTTAGGCCACCCAGTCTTCAAATTTGCTCAACATGAGCACCATCTGATCTTACCTTATCTTTGATTTGTGAATCACTAGATAACTAATTTAGGCATATTATTATTCTAAACCTCACTTGGATTAGTGACTAGTAGTAATCTAATAGCAAGTACAACTTAATGAACTAACATTTATATTAACTTATAGGGAGTGAGGCAAAACAAGCATTACTCTACAAAAATACTTGAAGCATAAGCTCTGATACTAGATGAAACAACCCCCCCCCCAAAAAAAAAAAAAATCATAAATTACCAATAGAGTGGATTTATGATAGAATGTCAAATCCAACACCTCACTTGTTGAAGCAAACAATACTAATTCAATGTACTTGTGTATGTGTAAATGGAAATAAAGGAGGTGATCAGAAATAATTAACTATGAGTAATTACTCACAAAGGATGTTATGGGGAAGCAGGTTGCCCAAAAGATGGTTTATGGGGTTTGGGGTGTATTGATGTATGAATACATCGATAGGTACAAAATACCATATTGGTGCTCATTCTTCTATATAGGACTGTTTATAGGTTTTTTACCCTTGCTTAATATCTCATTCTCCTTAGTGGGTTTTAGTTCCACTCATGGGTGGTTAAATAGTTACTTTCAAACTAACCAGAGGGGATAACTTATACACCTTAAGTTATCATTAGGGTATAACAGTTCTATGGAATGAGAACAAGATATAATATTAACAATAGGCATGATATCAACATACTAATCATACATAGTAATCAATAATTAATTTAAACACATGTAGATTATGTTGAATTCTCTTGAGTATGCGATAGATTTATTACAACTTAAAATAAGTACAACCATGAAATAAAATAAAAACCAAGGCATCATAAGCCATTAATTCAAGTACTACTAGCTGAGTTTGTCAACCCCCTCATGGTGAAATGTCACTGCACCATGGCCAATATATCCTTTCAAGTTCACACATCACTCAATTAATAAGCATGAATGTCACTATCTGATTAAATGAACCATGATACGATTGTGATCAACTTCATTATTTATCAGATAAGATATATTGGCAACCTATAATCAAATATATGTCAATGATATTACATTGGAAATAACCAATGCATTAAAATTAATAAAGGAGAAATTAAGTTAATCGAAAGTATATTTCAAACAAGTGTATATTCCAGTTAACGTTGATTATTCAATCAACTATAAGGTTAAAGGAAAATGTAATCAATCCATACAAATTTCACCTATGCTTAATTATTGTCCATCCATATGCTTACTTAATAACCTATTGAGCACAATAAATAACTAATTCATTAGCTTCTCATACAACAAGGATTTTATTAAAGAAGCAATCCATCTTCATACAACATCTTCCAAGTATGATCAAACATGGTATAGTAATATGTTTCAAATATGAGCATGTATAATTTATGCATGCTTAAAATAGGTTTCTAAGTGAACTAGATTAGGAAGTACATAAGCATCAAAAGTTTTTACATAAATTTAATATATATACAAGACTCATACAATAAGCAAGTGTCTTATTCAGAACAAGAAATTTTGACCAAGTTCCAATTGAGTGGAACCCAAATAAAATGTTCCATTTAAGGAATTTTTATAAAATAAATGTTTGAGAACATCATGACATAGTAGAGCATTCAATTCTAGTTGTCAAAAAAGAGGATGATACCATACTCAGCTTATAAGAATAAAATCTAACATGTATACATTCAACCATTATTCATTTATATAAGCATCGAGAAAGGGAGAGTACATCACTTAACAATTATAATTCACAATACAAATAGTTTAAGATAATTTATTTCATCTACCCATAGACAATTCATTGTAGAATTCAATTTCAGCTTAATTACATACTAGGCAGCCCATACACAATAATCAAACTCAGAATTTTATTCATTTTAGCCATGTAACTAATACTGAGGCTTAATAAAATAAATCAACAACAATGTATTGATTAACCATAACATACATACCTTTATACATATCCACATAGGTTTGAAGCATGCAAGAGATAGAACCTTATTTATGCTTTACCCATATGCAAGGAACAAGCTTAGTTGAACTAGTTTATATATTCCAAGTACAAGTTGTAAACATCTAAAGAGAGATATTTATATTCTTGTCTACCTCAATAGTTAAACCAACATATATAAATAAGTCATAAGTATTTGTATATTGATAAACTAAAGAGAGTCAGCTAAATGATTCACCAATGAACATTTATCAAGTTAAGAATCTAACTTGCGATCAAATCAACCAACATGTTTATGTATGTTTTGACATCAATGGTTAAGCAATACATATGCATGAGTAAACCCTTAAATTTATCATAAATACTCAGGTCAAAACTAAACAATGTTATATAAACCTAATAAGAGATTAATATTGCACTACTAATATCAAAGAAATATTCTAAGATAAAAATAGAAGTGATGTACATCTAACCATCCCAAAATAACCCAAGTACATATAATTGATCAAATTTAGAAAACATAATGTAGCTTCAACATCTTACCACATAATCACATTATAGCTTTTACTTTCTTTTTCTATGTGATCCATTTCCAAATATACGATTAGTGTATCATAAATCATTAAGTATAATTAAAACAATATCAAAGGAATTAAGATAATGATTGTATTCATGAATCATATTATAGGAAAATAATAAACAACTAAGTAAGAACCTATAACCAACATATAGTAAATTATTTTCAATTATTTCACATCTATTTATGAGATCATCTTGGAATGGAGTAGCATGTAATCGAATTAGAAAAACCCTTCTAACTACCTCTATGAACCCAACCATTGATAGCCCTTACCACCTCATCCATCAGCTAGATCATGGTTTCAACTACAAGGTTCAAGAAGGGATTCTAAGCAAGTCAGGATTATGAACCATTGGATGACTCAACATAATACAAGATATATAATAGGCAAGTGACTATCAAGCATCATTCTAAGATGAGATAGAAATAACCAAATCCAACATTGTTATAAATTGAGAGTGGGGATATCCATTACAAGCTAATTAAAGGATATAGTAATAGATTTAACAACTAAATCCATATCCATATCATTCAAAAAACCAACTCAAAAACCCTTGAAGTGTATGATCAACCTATAATATTCTAGCTACCAATCTATATCCTAGGCATATAAGCATACAGATCATAACTTATCCATTTAAGCCTAGTCTAGGAATTATTACATAACATTAATGAATTCCAATAGCCATATAATAAAATATGAAGCATAAACATATAAATCAAACAAGTTATACTCAGCCAAGCCTACAGTCCATTATAACTCAACAAATTAAAAACAAACAACATAAAGAAACTAGCCAACATATTCATTATAACCTTAGCCATATAATAATTTCCAAAGTAGCAAACAATAATTCTAACATTCATTCAAAATTGTAATCAATTTTAAGTCAAGAATCGATCTATGGGATTCATGGGATCATCATGATGTTTCATGACCTCATATGATTCCCTGAGTCATTGAAATTGATTTAAAATGTTTTTAATTAAGTAACAAACCTCCTTGAAGGTTCTTTTTTAAAATGTCAAACCCTTGTGATATGAATAACATTCCCAATGGGCTTTGCCCAAAGTCTCATTGATTCATAAAATATAAAACACACAAAGATCCACATTCAAACCCTATCAGAGACATCTCATACAAGTTAACATGTAGAGAATATTCAAAATGAAAACACATATATACATATATTCATAACAAAATTGAACTAATCATGGGAAACATGAATAACCAGTTCATCTTTGAAAACCTAGTTCAATAATTCATTCCAGGAAACCCATTTGATAGAATATAAACTCAGCAATTTAAAATATAAAAGAACTAAAGTGATTCCAATCTTCAACTAAAAATTTAAACAATAGCATACAATCAAACAATAAGGTACCATGACCCCCTTTAGAAATATACCTAATTCAAATAATGAAAAAAAGAAATGTAAAAGCATAAAATCTTTAAAATAAGTGTAGGGTTTAACAAAACTAAACCTGTTTTATTTGAATCCATCAAAATTCACACAATCACTACCACTTAAAAACCTTAATCATTATGTTCAATGACCCAAGTAGGTAAAACAAAATTTGAAACCACAAAGATTTCTTTTACACACAACCATGTCATTTATGTGAAGGATGAACACAAGAAACCCTCAAATTGATAATAACATTCATCATGCCAAAGATATAAATGAATATAAATATATAAGACATATATATAACCATATCGATTCATTTTTCAAGTTTATATGAAAAATTATAATATCAAAACCCTATTGGACATTGGATACCCATTCAGAAGTCCTATAAATTTTGACTGTGTATGCAATGTCCAATCCCTTTTATAATTTGCTTATAGAGAAAACATAACTAGACTGATAATCAAAATAACTTACCCAGATTAATCCATGGAGAGAAAAATCCAAAATGCAAGCAAATTCAATAACCATGTCTGAAATGACCTTCTTTTCCATACAGTAAAATTAACCATGCATAAAACAAACCAACACCGTAGCAGTCGAAAAGAAAAAAAAACTCTCTATATCTTATCCCTACTTTATCCTTCCCACATCCAATCCACCCACCACTAACCAACTCTCCCCCCATTCTATCCAAATCCCATACCCCTCATAAATTATGCATTCAATTCTAGGAGAGAGAAACTCTCTCCAATATCATCAAACCCATTCCCAAAATAACCCCTACTAAAAGTCATAAATGCAATGGTCATAAATGACCTAATTATAAAAATCCAAATATATAAATATTTAAAATAATAAATTTAAATGTTTAAATGCCATATGGTGCGAATCATCCAAATAACAACCATACACCAATGACCATGGTAATAGTCCACATGGGGGAGTCATGGGGGTAGGTCTAGGAAAGCCTCATAGGGTGTTCAAGTCCTATTAAGGGGTGAGTACTGAGGTGTTGAGGAATTCATGGAGGAGAGAGAATAATAAGTCTAGATCAGTAAGTTTAAAATATAATAGTTGAACCAATTAACACCATGACAATACTCAATGATCAAATAATAATATGATAAGGCAGCCAAAGACAAGATGCAACATAGTAAGAAGAAAATTACAATAGAACAAATGAAAAATATATTTTCCAATGGTAAGGTACTAAACCAAAAACACATGGATACTTATCATAATCCATTTTACTACTCAAGAACCACTTCGATACCCCTAGTACTGATTCCAACATCTAGCTTAGCTCATATATTGGTACCTACAACCATCGAATATACATCTATAGTATTTAAATGATAATAGATAAATCAATATAGAACTATAATAAAACATTAATTACAATAATAATCCATAAAATCATCATGTGAAAAAATTAAAACATGATATGTCATCAACCTGTAGTCCAAGTATCATCACATCAACATCTAGCAATATAGTCCAATTAGATAAAGAAATACAATAGCCATATATATAAGCAATAATAATAATGCTTAAGGAGTCATTTAGGAGTATCAAAAAGTCAAGGTCATGACAATTCTATCCTGTCTGAGATCACTTTTATTAGGCTTCTGGGAAAAAATTAGTTGTTCTTGTTAGGAAATAATATGCCACTAATAATAGCCATACAAATAATAACCTCTATGTTAATCAATGGTTGAGTTCCATCTTCATAGAAGGCTAAACACTCTAATGCATCTATATCAATAACTCCATCCTTAGTCATGATGTCAGTGACACCAATCAAGTCCTATAGCACTATTAACCATCCTACTACATCTAGTAAATCTTAGAACCCTAGATAGGAATGCAAAGTATCTACCAAACATTATCCAATGTAAGTATCACCTCTCTAGTAATCATGTGGAAAATTATCATATCTAAGTACCATCACATAGCTAGCACTAAAGGATAGGATATGCCCACTCGAATTGTAGACATCTATGTAATTTTTCTCAATCCAACCATCTCTAAGAATGACAAGGTTTCCTCCATCCATAATCCTATCCAACATAAGATGTGTTAATGTTGTTTGTGATTGATTAATATTGAGATTAGATCTTGCCAATCACAACATGTGAGCACACTACATGAAAAACATCTATACAACTTACAATAACATTACCTTAACATCAAAAAATAATCATTCTACCCATCTATGAAATAAAATTATACATTCACATTCTAACAAACACTTCTTCTAATTCATTCCATTTTCCATTTAGGTTTTTATACCAATTTTATCTATATCATCATTTAGCATGGCATTATCACTATTTCCCATAATGATCACATTGTTTGGTAGGGCCTTATCATCATTTCATAAATCTTTGGTCATTTTGTCATTATCACCATTTGGCAGGGCAGTACCATTATTTTTGAGGATGATATCACCATTCAACAAGGCATTATCATTGTTTCATATCTCTTTGTCTATTTTCACAATATCATCATTTATTAGGGTGATATCATTATTTGACAAAGTGTTATCATTGTTTTCTTCATTCTCTCATTTTTTGGGCATTTTACACCTAATTAAGTGGTCTCACTATTTTGATGTTTCCCACCCTTTTCAAATATATCATCGATTTGATCATGATACTACTAATTTTTCATGGTTATATCACCATTTTATATGTGATATCATTATTTTTGAATGATATCACCATTTTTAGCAGATTTGAAAATGGTGATTTCACTAAATTTCCTACTTTTGAAAGCAATAAATGCATTAAATGTGAAAAATTTCAAAAAATTAAGGTACTTATTTAGGCCCACTCCCTATTGGTCATATGCACTCACAAACTCTCTCACCAATGTGCCTTTGTAGGGAATGTGTACCATTTTTCTCAAAGGTCTCATGTCCAAATCTAGATCACAAGTTTTCAATAGAGGAGGGTGAAAATGAACCAATTTGACCCCTAGGGGCAAGTTTATAGCTCCAAATTTGAATTTTTACCCCTACCCTACCATTGCATCCTTTTTCTTTCCTAGAGGCCTATAGGTGGCTCTATGATCTATTTTTCCTCTTGTTTTCTTCTAATTTATTTGTTTCTTAGCCTCTTTTACCATGGAGTGTCCCATTTTCTTATTTTTGAGGGCTCATCCATAAAAATTATTTTATAGCCAATCCCTTGAGGGGGCATACTAGATGTCCTAAACATCATTTGGGGCATCAATGTGAACTCATTCTTCAAAAAATTAAACACAAGTCAAAAAAACATGATCACATCATTATTTAATAATTATCAAATCATTTTAACAAATTTTTAATTATTTGAATATTTATTGCTTTGTCTAGTTTCTTGTAACACCCTTTCAAATAGGGTAAGATGTACACTCCAATTTCATCATTCTTGTGTCAAATTTATAATTAAAATGACTTTATGCAACTTGTAAATTAGGTCAAAAATTATTTAAACACCCAAATTTGACTATGAACTTGATGTGAATATTTTGAAATGCATTGGGACATCTATGATTGGGGTAATACACCATATCCAATCACCAACTTCACTTAATTCATTATGTCAAATTGTAATTGTGCAAGGTATGTTTTAAATTCATTAGGTTGAAAAATTATTCGAATTTCAAAAATAAAATCACTTTGCATTAAGTTAATTAACTTTTGTTAATTAAACTATTTTTCCTCTAGTGGAAAATTCCATAGGTTTTTTGAATTTCCTATTTTCCTAATTCATTAATTTAATTATTCCTCCACTCACATGGCATGTGGATTCAAATATATGAAATCATGACATCATCATGACACCACATGGAAAATTGTCAAGAATTAGCATAAATGCAATAAAATATTATAAAATGTAAACCCATGCCTAATTAATGTATAATTAAACCCCAAATATTAATGGCATTAACTCTCTAAATTGGATTGAATTATTGCCACATATATTGATATTGATCTAATGGTAAAACCATTATGAAAAGTCTATAAATACAAGACTCATTTTCCATTATATACAATCTTTTTTAGTGCAAACTTACTCTACAAAAATCAAACAAAAAGCTTCAAACTTTCTTCCATTATTCACCTAAATCAAAAGTAGTCATGGGGAGATGTCATCTATACAAAGTTATGACATTGACAAAGATATTATGCACTATGATCTAGGCATAAAAGCATTTATATCAGCTAGAAAATAATATCCATGAGGAAGGTAATCATTTTGATGTGCTTTATATTTGTTTATTATTTATATATCTTTCCCAATCCGGAGGACCACACCTAGGATTTTTTGTTGCTTGTTGTTTTCATTTTTTATTTCATGACTGACAAGAACTAACCTCCTTTACAATTTTTAATAGTTAGCTTATCATTCCTCTTTAAACTTTATTAGCATTAAATGTATCATTTTTTATCCTTCATTCATCATCCTATTTTCTCTTATCTAAGAGAACTAAAATGGCCTAAAGTCCATTTAGACTATATAGGCAACACTAAAATGGCCTGAGGTCATTTTGGCCACCATTATTATCATTATCATTTTTCTTACTCTTTTCATCAATCTCTTACACCTGTCGATTGAGACTAATAAAATTATGTTAATTCATCTTTTTTATATTCAATAAATCATTGTTACTTCAATAATTTGTGCATTCTCATGTACCTAATTTTTTATAGCTTCTTAATTATTTAAAAGTCTTTATACCATCACATATATATTTTTTCCTTTCATCTCAACATTAATCTATGTTATAGGTTACATCCTTCAACTATGCTTTCCAATCAATTACTTAAACATTCAATTTGTGAAAAATATAAGACACTCTTTTTGGGGGACTTTTCTCAATCTGCCCTACTGGGGAAAATCAATTACTCAATCAATCCAATTTGCCTGCTTTGGAAAAAAATTATCATCTGCCTTCTTTGGGCTAGATTATTTAATCTTAGCTCACCACTTTTTTCAAGATAGATCCTTCCCAAATTCCTCCCCTTTGGGGAAATTCAAAGTGTGTATCTCATTATCTTGGGATGTCTCCTTGCCAAGCTCACCCTATTGAGGCAAATTATTTTATCACTCTTATCAATCAAAGTGTGCACTAATTAGCTCAATTGGATTATATTTATCCACGAGTTAATTTCTTATTATTCTCACTTTTTCCTTCCTTTATAGGTTTATCTATTCATATTAATTTTTGGCCACTCCCTCAAGGTGGAATCTAGTTTATCCCAAACACTGTTTAGGGCATAATTATTTAATCATATTTTAACAACTTTTTCATTCTTTGAAAATTTGTTGTTTCATCTAGTGTCTTACAATTCCCTTTCAAATAGGGGCAAATTATAGATGCTTCATTTTCATTACTTTTGTGTCAAATTTTCAATCAAAATGATTTCTAGTAATAATGTACAAATCAAGTCAGAAATCATAGAAACATCCAAACTCACAGTCACACATTATGTCCATATTCTGAAACACATTGGTGCATCCATAATTGGGGAAATTCATCATTTCTAATTCATCTCAATTCAAATTGTGAATTTACAAGTGACATTTTGGACTGATTGGGTGGAACCCTTACTCAAATTTCAAAAGTCACACCACTTTGCATTAAATTAATTAACCTAATCCTCCTCTAATGGGAAATTCTATAGCTTTAAAATTACCTATTATCTTAATTCATTAATTGAATTATTCATCCATTCACATGGAAAGTGGATTTAAGTATCTGCATTATGACATCATTAACAAATATATTCATCATGAAATCATGTGGTAAGTAGATTCAAATGGTCTTAAAAGTCAAGCTTTGCAAAATATGAGAAAATATTAGCATAAATGCAACCCACACTTGATTAATGCAAACTCTATCCCATATATTAATTTCATTTACCATATAAATTAGAGTGAACCTCAAATACACATTTATATTAACATCTAATAGTTGGAATTAATTTGAAAAAGCTATATATAGAGGGATCACCTTCTACTCTTAAAAAAGTTCTTCTAGTACAAACTTACTCTACAAAAATCGAATAAAAAGCTTCAAACTTTATTCCATTCTTCACCCAAATCATAAGTAGTAAAGGGGAGATGTCATCCACATGAATTTGTGACATTGAAAAATATCCTATGCAATATAATCTGAGCACAAACACATCTATTTTGGCTATAAACTTATATCTATAAGGAAGTTAATCATTTTGATTTGCTTTTTATTTTCTTTTCATTTCACAATCTTGTCCAATCTATGGACCATGCCTAGGATGTTATGTTGCTTATTATTTTCATGTTTGATTTTATGACTAACAAGAACTAACCTCCTTTGCAAACATGCATTTACATGTACAATGTATGATCATTTTTTAAATTTAAACAATGATACATATATCACTCCTAGCTCATAACATGTGACATTCACACCAATTAATTTAGGACCTATGCATGAGCATCCCATTAGTGGGGTAATTTTTTAGTTGGGACATGTTTCAAATTAGAAAAAAAACAAATATTCAAAAAATATAAAATCAAGCCTTGTGCATGGCAGGCTTTGTTAGTACATATGAATTATTAATGTTATTTATCATATGTATGGTGAATTACATATCTATTTTCTGTGCACATGTTTTTCATAGTATACACGAGTGGGATGTATGATATAAGTTACATATGATACATGGACATACATATGTGTGAAGTTATTTACACTTAGGGGCAACTTTTCTATATTGGCGACATGCTTACACTATGGCCATATTTGCATACTTATCAAGTTGTATATTTCTATGTTGGTTCAATGATCATATTAGACTATTATACATGAATTATTATTGTCCATACTTTTTAGAGGCCTATTTTGTATGGATATTGTGTTTTTATATACTATATAATGATATTGATTAATTATGTAGACTAACATTATTTCCTCTATGCATGATTGATATTAATAATTATGATGCTTGTTTGATCATTGAAGTGTGTTAAATTGTATGTTCTACAAGTGCATTGATTGTGTCTTATCATGTTGTGTGTCAATTTTTGTTAAAGGGTCCTCTAGTTTGAGTCATGGTGATATTATGTTTATATCGAGTCAGATTCAAGTCATTTCTTGAGTGTTTTTGTGCTTCTTAATCATGATAATATGTGTGTGTGCATGGTTACATATATGATTACTGATGATCTTGGTGTCTTTATTTATAGCACACATACTTCTAGTTTGTGTGATGCATGATTTATATCATGCATGTACTACTATACTTGTTACTACATGCTTATTTGATATCTCTACTTGACATGATATGTGTATGCCCACTACCTTGGATTAAATGTTTAATACATGTTTTGAGGATGAAATATTTATATGATGTAATATACTATCATGTTTGTATACATAATTTACATTATTAGATTTTATATATAACATATGGTGAACATAAATTTTTATTTTGAGATAAGTGATTTGTAAGCTTCATTTCTCATATTAATAGGGTACATATAATGGAAATATCTTAGAGATTCATGCCATGACAGGTAGATGGCTTACACTTTGGGTCTGATTATGTGACTTAGATAGGAAATATTAAGACATATGTGAGGCATATGTTTGTTTTACCCTAATTTGTATTGTAAAACCCTAATTAAGATAAAAGAAAATTGAATGTAATTAAGATTGTAAAGTATGACATGCATGAATTTGAATTTAATATATTGAAATTGATTTGAATTATGGCATATGCTAAAATATAAAATACTAAATATATCAAGGTAATTATATTTTCTAGGTCATTAACTAATTGTGATTGACTTATTACAATGAAAAGGGGCTAAAAGCGTGCCTGTGAGTTTTTATGTTCTAAAATTGACTATCTATGCACATAAAGTCACTAACATCAAGCTGGGTTGACATTGTCAATAGATCTAAATATAGTTTGACATTATTTTCTTGGTATGTATTGATAATCTATGACCATATAGTTCATTATGCATACCTATAATAGCTTTATATGTGTGATCTTAATACCTAACTATGTGAAAATTTTATTTTCATAAAGCAATCTCCTCCTCAAAACCTTAGGTAAACTTGTGCATAAATAAAACTCATAAAATTTTGAGAAGTGTAGTGGGATAATCTAACCCCAATCACCCCCATTGATGATAAATTATTGCCTACATATCCAATACTTTGAAGAGGGAAGTCAAGCCACATGTTATTTACTTAGTGTGAATGTGTGATTGTGCCCCTTTGCATTATTAATGCACCTAGTGATATGTATTTTCACACTTGAAAATTTTAACTTTTAACTTGGATTGGTGTGCTTTAGAATTGGATGATGATTGCTCTTATTTATTGATTTACCAATTGGAAAGAATAAGGTAATTTTGTTCAATTTGTAGTAGTGTATAAATTTGTATCATATGAGTGTTATATGGTCAATAAGCTTGGCATTGGTTTATATTTATATGATTCCATTTAAGTAACTTCACATGCCACTGACACACTAGGAGAATGGGCCAACCCATAGGGTTTGATTAAATTTTAAAAATAGTCATTGTTGAGTGAGGGATAGTAATTTCACCCTCAAGACAAGTTTGTCGATGAAAATTTATAAGCCTAACATTTATGTCTAGGATACAATAATGAAAATTTTAAGATCTAGAGACATTTGGGTAAGATATTTAGCTAATTTGACATAGATTGAGAAGTTCATGTAGGTGACTAATAGAAAAATAGGAGGATCAGAATCATAAAAAACATGTGGATGTGAGAGAATGATGAATAAGAGGCATATGTGTATGCACAAATCATGTATGGTGAAAAGTCAAAAGTGACATTGTTAAATGTATAATATGTTAGTGTAGTGTTTTTTCCCATTGGGTTTTGCCTACACAACCTTATGGATATTCTATGTTAATTAAGCTTCCTTAGGTTAGTTATAAAACGGTCACATAGGCTAATTTTTTTTTAATGTAATTATCTACTTATAAAATTAGAGGCTTCTTCATGTTTCCCTAATTTCCCCTATATGTACCCCACTTTTCTTTTTTGGAAAGTTAGACAAGTAAGACAGATTAATGTGATTATATGCAAGAAACTATATTTTCAATATTGTCATGTGAAGACAAGCTTCTTCCTCTTTTTTAATTTATCTATGATTTCATTACTTTATACATAGATTTTCTCAATCTTCTATGCAAGGATCCAAGACCATGGCCAATCTGACATGGTACGAAAACTATTTTGCCAGTATTGTAGCAATCTTTATGGTGAAATCTTACTAGATTTAATATTCTAGTAAAAAAAGAAGGGTTTGGTAGGATTCCTTAGAGAATTCATGAAAGTCTTTCTACTAGAGATTTAGATCTCAAAATTGACTACACCATTAGTTTTAGAAGGTGCCAAAACCTTAGGATTGACTATAAACTTGACCTAGTTTTAGAACAATCAAAATTTCCTCCTTTTTTGGCATCCAAAGGCCCCATTTTGCATTTTCAATGAAAATAATTACTTTATATGTTGTTTTACAAAAATGTCTTCTAAGTTTTCTTCCTTGGGTTGAAATCTCAAATGGGTCTCTTTCAAATTTTTCATAGCTGAAGTATTTTGAGCATTTTTGGCTTGCCTCAATTTGCATGTCATCAAACCTTTATGCTACTCAGATCTACAAGAGGTCATTACTTCAGATCAATAGTTGATCAAATTTAAGTTGCATGCTTTGGAGATTCGGCTAACCAATCTAGACTTTTTAAGGGCTATTGCTTAGCCAATAGACCAACTCAAACTTCCAACGGTGAGTAACTTCACTTTTTTTAAGGTAAGTTGTTTGATAAGTCTGATTACTTGCCTATATACCAAATCAGGTTTTAGAAGTTTATTTACTTGAAATTTGAGAAGTTAAGTAATTAAGGTCTAAAAACCCAAATTACTTACGTATAGACCAACTCAGTCTTGTGAAGGGCAATTACATGCCGAAGTAGTCCAAGAAACCTGAATTACTCTTTGTAGACCAATTCAAGGTTCTAGAGAAATATTACTCAAGTTATTGAAGGCTAACTACTTCTAGATTAAAGTAGTCCAAAATACCTAAATTACTCTTCATAGACCAATCTAAGGTTCTATAATAACACTGCTTAGGTTCTCAAAGATAGATTACTTCTCAAGTAAAGTAGTTTAGAAAATTTGGATCACACTGGGAAGACCAAATTGAGTTTTCAAAGGGTCGTTACTCCAAAGGGAAATTACTTCTCAAGCAAAGCAGTTCAAGAAACCTAAATTGCTCTTCATGGACTGACTCAAACTTTTAGAGGGTCTTTATTACTTGGGTTTATGGGGTATCATTACTTGAGCTTTTTGCCATTTCTATTTTTTCTAGGGAAAATTCACAAGTATGGAAAAAAACTTTATTTTTTTGGAAAGGGTCTAGGAATATGTGAATTAAGAACTTGTAAGTGCTATAAATTTCAATCTATATCTCCTTTTTGGGTGTTGTTTTTTTTAGAAGTGCATTTTTTCAAGATCTACGCATTGGTGATATTGTTTTAGAACTTTTCTAAAATCCTTTTTCTTCATGGTGTAATAGTTTAAAAACCACTTCACATTTTTTGTAAATTCTTCTTGGATGCATTATCAGTTGTGCCCAACATCCCTCTTAGACTCTCTCACACTAATTGCTCATATACACATTCTCAGTGGTGCTTGACATCCAATATTAAGTATGTATTGCATTATAAATTAAAGGGGAGTCTTATTGATAGTTTAAGGGGGTAATTGTAATATATGTAATTTGTTCTTTGCTTTCATTTGAATTTTTTAAATTGTCTCAATATAATATGCACTAATGGATCTAAACATTGAACCACTCACACCATTTAATTATCTTGAATGGAAGTCTAAAATGTAGCTCACCTTGAGAGGTAAAGGACTCTATCAAATCACTATAGATGAGGAAACTAAGCCATCTATAAATGTAAAAAAGGTTAATTGGTACAATAGATGTGATGAGGCCTATGGGTTCTTATGCTTTTCAATGTCTCTCGACCTCCTATTTCATGTTGAATCTCCAAAAACTCCCAATGAAGTCTGGACCATTCTAGACAAGTTTATTAGAGGGAAGGACATCATGAGGGGTCATGAGCTAGAGAATGAACTCATCACATTGAGCCTAGGTGACTATGACATAATACAAGACTTCTTTACAAAGTTTAAATCACTAAGACTGTAGTTGAAACAATATGGCATTGAGAAAATAGATGACCAGTTGATTCTATCCAAGCTAGGAAAATTAGGTCATGACTATTCAATTTTCATTTCTATATTTCATGCTATCAAAAGTGTACTTAGATCCACTTGGAAAATTCCATCATTTGATGAGCTTATTTCCAATATAACTTGGGAGCAAGAAAAGTTGGTTTAAACAGGTGCACTAAATTCTTCAAAATCACATGCCTTGATTGTTAATCAGGAGAAGAAGAAATAATCTAAACCATATCATGAGCATAAGAAGAATCAAAATTTAAAATACAAGCCTAAGGCATCATCAAATGAGTCCTCCTCAAGTGGGAAACCTAAGGAGAAACTCAAATGCAACTTTTGTAAGAAACTTGGGCATGATAAATCTTAGTGCATGAAATAGAAGATTGACACCTTGACTAAGATGCTTCAAAAGAATAACATCAGTGTTATCGAGTCTTTAACTTAGAACATGTCCACATAAGTTTTTTTAAAGACTAAAGACAACAAAAAAGGTAAAAACAAGGGCAAGGCAGTTGTTGCAGTAGTTTCTCAGCCTTCGACTTGGGTTATTGACTCAGGTGCTTCTTATCACATGGCCTCCTCAAAAGATCTATTTTCATAAATAGAGCCATGTTATGTGCCTTCAATTCTCATGGGTGATGACACTTCACTAGAATTAAGTGGTAAAGGATTATTTCAAGTAAGTGACAGGACCTTCAATGATATTCTATGTATTATTTCACTATCCACCAATCTTTTGTAGATGTACCAAATCACTCACATAGGTGTAGAGAAGTGAGTTGAGTTCACACCTAATTTAGTAATTATCAAGGAGATACATATTGACACCATAGTAGATTATAGGAAGGTCAATAATCATTATAGGTTGTATACCTTCTCATAATTTTCCATAGATCAACCTTTAGTTGCACTGCTTACTCATGTAGATAGAGTGAGCAAACTATGGCATGAACAGTTTGGACATTTAAACCACTATTACCTGGATTAGCTTAGTCATTAGGACATGGTTTCAAGGTTGCCTAAATTTAAATTCTCAAATGGTCTATGCAATGGCTACATTCTTAGCAAGCATCTAGAAGAGAAATATGACAAGGGCAAAGCAAGGAGAGTCGAACAGAAGCTAGAAATTATCCACAATGACATAGCAGGTCTATTTCCAAATCCTTCATTCAATAGGACTAGATACATGCTCACATTCATCAATGAATTTTGAGGTACACCTGGGTGTTTTTTCTCAAAATTAAGTCTAAGGTCTTTGATCACTTTAAGGATTTTAAGACACTTGTGGAGAAGCAATCAGATTATTCCATCAAAATCTTAAGGACTAAAAATGGTGGTGAGTATGTCAACAACAAGTTTGAGTAGTTTTACACATTAGTGTTAAGCATGAAATATACTGAGAGGGGGGGGGTGAATTAGTATATTATATATCTTTTTACTTAATATGATTTCTTTTCTTTAACCACTTAATCATACATTCAAGATATGCAATAAAATTGAAACAATAATTTGCACCACACAAGAGATAGAGAGAGAGAGACCATATTTTTACGTGAAAACCCAAATTGAGAAAAAACACAGAGAACAATCTCAAGTATATGAATGAAAACCAACTCAAAATATAAAGTTCACAAGCACCAACTTGCAGGAGCACCAACCTCTTTGCTAAGCACCAACACAACAATTATTTGTGAGCACCAACCCATAGGAGCACCAACCCCTCTTGTGTATAAAACACAACTATCTCTCAATGTTCCTTACTCAATAAAAGATATAACTCTAAAATATCTCTTGATTTTTTGATATAACTCTACAATATCTCTTGCTTTTCTCTCTTCAAAAAACAAATACAAACCATGCACTCTCTTGTATATTACAAATGGATTCTTAAGCTTTTATTTATAGATTTCCAAATGGCCTTTGGCATTCACCCTTTGTGACCCTTCAATCCTCATGGAAAATGGAACCAAACTTGCATTACCCTTCATATACTTTCATTTGAAAAGTCACATGGTGACCCTTCATAAGCAAAAGCATCCTTTCCTCTTTTGTCTTTATCTTGGTGACTTTTCATATTCCTCAAAGTGACTCTTCATGAGAAAATGTGTCCCATTCCTCTTTCATCTTTTAACCTGTGACTCTTTGACTTCTCCATGGGCCCTCTTTTGACTTATATGCAACCAAAAATATATTCATTAATATTAAATAAATATTAACACATATTAGCCAAGATATGAATATTAAAAACACCATTAAATGAAATGGAACCTTTATCACCAATAATGCTAGACATTTGACATCAATGATAATATTTCCAATAATATCCCCCTTTATCATTGATGGCAACCTCAAACTGAAACTACCATATCCTAAAATCTGCACATACTACCATCTAAAAAACATACAATAACTCCCTCTTACTGTAGTAACCTGTACCTGTTCCCTATACCTATTTCTACACGTACCTATACCTATTATTCTCCTCCTTTGACATCAATGGCAAAGGGCCTACCTAGAGATAACGCTTAGCTCCCCCTCAACTGATGTTGAACCTCAATGATAGGAAGTAAAATAAATTACTCCCAACTTCTCTCATAGAGACTCAAATGTGTCTTTTGGTAGTGCCTTTGTGAAAATATCTACAACCTACTATGTAGTACTAATATACTCCATCTTAACCTATTGATATGTAACTTTCTCTCTCAATAAGTGATATCTAATGGGAATATGCTTTGTTCTTGAATGCATCATTGGATTCTTTGAAATGTTAATAGCATTTGTGTTATCATAAAAAATCAAAATATGTTCATCATACTTTACATTGATATCTTCCAAAGTTTGCTTCATCTAAAGCACTTGAGTACAACACAATACCATTGTAATATATTCTACTTTAACTGTACAAAGTGATACTAAATTTTGTTTCTTGCTTAGCCATGATACTAAGCTATCACTAAGGAAGAAAGCTCCTCCACTTATACTCTTTATGTCATCCAAGCACCTTGCCCAATCTAAATTTGTATAAGCATCCAAAGTGAAATCTCTGCCTATGGAATACCACAATTCATAATCTAATGTCCCCTTGATATATCTTAATATTCTCTTTACCAACTAAACATGACTATCTTTGAGAGCTAACTGATATCTTGCAACCATACCTACTGCATGCATGATGTCTGGCCTCGATGCTATAAAATATAAAAGACTACCAATCATAGATCTATACAAAGATTGATCTATAATAGGTGAATATTCATCCTTGCTCACCTTATTTCCTATACCCATTAGTGTGCCAACTGGTGCACAATCCTCAAAACCAAATTTCTTCAACATTTCCTTGGCATATTTACTTTGAGATATGAAAATTCTTTGATATTTGTAATTCTAAAAAAATGACAATTCTTCAAGCATAGACATCTCAAATTCTTTTTGCATATTATCAAAAATTTATTTTGTTATTTTTTCAAAATTTTCCTCCAAAAATGATGTCATCAACATATAACACAACAATCAATTGATGTTTACTTTCTATTTTGATGTAGAGATTACTATCAGCAAATCCTCTCTTGAAACCTTGATCCTATAGGTACTTATCAAGTCTTGCATACCAAGATCTGAGAGCTTATTTCAATCCATAAAATGCTTTCTTCAATCTACATACATGGTTACTAATATTTGAGAGAATAAATCCCTCAGGATGCTCAATGTAGACCTCTTCTTTTAGATTCCCATCCAAGAAAGTAGATTTGACATCCATCTAAAACAATTTGAAATTTTTAAACACTACATATGCAAGAAACATTATAATAGCCTCTAACCTTGCCACTGGTGTAAAATTTTCTTCAAAATCTATTCCCTCAATATGATCATATCCTTTACATACTAATATTTCTTTATTTTTGGTCACTTCTCCATTTTCATTCAACTTATTTCTATAAAGCCATTTTGTTCCTATCACATTGTGATCTTTTGGTCTAGGCACTAATTCCCAAGTATCATTATTTTTTATCTGATTTAATTCTTCACCCATAGATTTAACCCAATGCTTATCATGTCTAGCTTCTAAAAAAGTTCTAGGCTAAATTTTAGATAACAAAGATAAATTAACTTGCTCAAATTCACTTACCATCATTCTTCTAGTGAGAATTCCTTCATTTGTGTCTTTGATGATGTCACTTTCATTATGATTTCTTTGAACATATTTAGATGGAGTTTTGGTGTCCTTTTTCTCCTTCATCTCATCTTCATCTGATTCTTCAAAATCTTCCTCTTCAATGATTTCAGGAATGTCTACTAGATCACTGATTATTTGTGTTCCATCTTCTTCTATCCTGACACTTGCACTTTCAACAATTTTCTTGGTTCTTTTGTTATAACATTTATAAGATTTACTTTTGCAATAATAACCAATAAATATACCTTCATCTACTCTATATTCAAACTTACCAAGTTTTCTATCGGTTCTCTTTATGAAGCATCTACTGCTAAAAACTCTGAAATAATCAATTATTACTGATTTGTCTTTCCATAGCTCATAAGGATTCTTGTCACTATTGACTCTCAATAATTTTCTATTATGAATATGAACTATTGAAGCAAATGCCTCTCTCCAATATTTATGTTTTATCTTGGATTCATTTAGCATTATCCTCACCATCTCCTGAACTGATCTATTTTTCTGTTCAACTACTCCATTTTGTTGTGGAGTTATAGCTTCTAAATAATGTCTCTTTATTCCATGGTCTTCACAAAAATCAATAAATTTATCTTACATGAATTATCCTCTTTGATCTAATCTTAGACACTTAATCTTCAAACTGGTTTCATTCTCAACTAATGCTTGAATGCTTTGAAATATCTGAAAGCTTTTAACTTTTTTATTTAAAAACATCACCCAAGTAATACATGAAAAATCATCAATAAGCAACATGAAATATTTCTCACAATGAGAACTTTAAGTTTACATGGGTCCACATAGATCAGTGTAAACAAGCTCTAACATCTCAGTGGTTGAGAATTGTTTTGTTTTGAACCACCTTCTGCCCTACTTCCCATGTTGACAAGGTTCACAAAGTGTGTCGGATGGCTTTGTAATCTTTGGAAGATTTCTAACTGCTTACTTCTTGTTGATATTGACAAGATTGTCAAAATTTATTTTCTCCATTATCATGTGCCATAGCCAAATTTATTCAATTTGACTCAGACAACATCTTTGACTTTTGATGTCTGATAGCATATATAAATTATTCCTTGTTCTCTGAGCATCTGCAACCAATACATTTGAATATTTTCTTCTAATTTCACAACCTTTTGCATAAAACTTTAGTGTGTGCCCTTGATCACATATTTGACTTATACTCAAAATATTATGCTTAAGACCTTCTACATATAAAATATTTTCAGTTTTAGTTCTACCATTATCCAAACTTAGTGTACCTTTCCCAACAATTCTGGTAGTAGTATTGTCTCTAAATTTCACTATGCCACCATTGATCTTCTTCAAGGTTATGAACTTGATCTTGTCTCCTATCATATACCTCAAACAAATACTATCAATGAACCATGGCTTATATTCATTTCTTGCATGTAAAGCTATCCATACCAACATAGATTTTTTAGGTTGTTTCTTCTGCCATGAACCTATCTGAACTTTCTTCTTGATGAATATAGCCTTGAAACTCTGGTCCTTCTTGACTAACTGAAACACATCTCTACAGTACCAAGATATATGTCTAAATTTGTTGCACTTGTAACATATTATGGCCTCTTTATTAAAGCTTGATAGAGGAGTAAAAGAGTTGTGGCTTCTACTTGACTTTGTATGACTTTCTTTCTCCTTATTTCAAAAATTGTTAGCTCTTTTTCGACATTCTATTTTCTTATGACCATATCCAGTAAAATAAAAATAGTAACCATAAAAATAGGACCTATTTGTGTATCTCTGACTTGATTATATTTTATATCTCTATTCCCTCCAGCCTTCTTTTTTTGAGATATTCTCTATATTCTTAACTTCTTCCCTTTTTATTTCTTCTTTTGTAAGAGCTTCAGCATAGCTCTTTCCTTTTTGCTTATCTGTGAAAGTAGTGACCTCCTCTTTCTCTTTTTCAAATCTAATCCCTATCTTATCTGGCATTGATCTTTGGTTTTCAAATATCTTATTCAACATATTAGTGTTATTCTCAAATTTTGAATCATTAACTGCTCTATCATTGATTGCTTTATTTGTTTTCTAAAGATTTGCTTTTAAAGAAGAAATTTCAATAACATACCTTTCACATTCTTTACTTACTATTTTAAATTGTGTCATTAGATCTTCTTTATTCTTCTTAGCTTCTTCAAAGTGTGCTTGGAGATCTTCAATTATTTCTTTTGATTCTTTTTCATTTTTCTTGATCTGAAGCTTTAATCTTCAATTCTTCTTTTCAAGAGCTTTTAACTCTTCTAAGGCACAAATGAGTTATCCTTCTAGATTCACTTCAACTTCATCCTATTTTTCTTCTTGATCATCTGTACTTTTGTTTGTAGAGGCATCTTCATGTATGGCCATGAATAGAATCTCTTCTTCTTCTGAGTCACTGACTCCACTATCTTCGACTGAGCTAGGATCTTTAGAATACAAACTCTTCTTCTCAAATCCCTTCTTGAATTTAACTTTAAAATTCTTCTTGTATGTATAATTTTCTTCTTCATTATCATCATTACCCTTATTTGGGCAATTCGCTACAAAATATCCAATCTTTCCACAATTAAAACATTTAAAAGGTAATTTTCTTTGATATTTACCTGTGCCCTTTTTTGGCTTGTGAATGAATAGAGCTCCGTTGTCATCTTCATAATCTCTAGAACTATCACTTGATTCTTTAATCTTAGCCTTCTCTTTCTTTGATGTCTTGAAATCAGCTTCTTTCTTTGAGGGTTTATCTTATTCAGTCTACATCTCATATGTCATAAGAATACCATGAAGCTCATCCATCTTTAGCTTGGATAAATTCTTCATCTCTTCAATTGCCAAAACCTTTGCATCATATCTCAATGGTAGAGATCTCAAAAAAAATTGAACCACAATTGATTCTTTTAAATTTTTTCCAAGACCTTGAATCTGATTAACTATTTGATCAACCCGTAAAAGATAACTTGCTATATTTTCTTCCTCTTTGATCTTCAAACTCTCAAACTATCTTCTGAAAGTCTAAAGCTTAGATTGTTAAAATTTTCTATCACCTTTGTAAGTATTCTCAAGTTTTACAAAGTTTCATGAGTATATTTACATTGCATAACTTTAACAAATTCTTATTCACATAAACCACATAAAATAGTATTGAAAGCTTTAACATTATTTTCACTTGCCTTCTTTTCTACCAGAGTAGTTACAAGTGTTTGTGGCTCTTCATATTCTTCCACCACTACTTGCCATATGTTGAATCCAAGGGACATCAAATAAGTCTTAATCCTAATTCTCCAAGAAACATAATTCATCCCATCAAACAAAGGTGCCTTATTTTTAGAAAATCCTTCATGTGATCCAGCCATCATGCTTTCCTGATCTACCTTTAAGATGTAAATCTTTTTCATAAGGAACCTGCTCTGATACCAATTGTTAAACATGAAATATATTAAGAGTGGTGGGTGAATTATTATATTATATATCTTTTTACTTAATTTGATTTCTTTTCTTTAACCACTTAATCAGACATTCAAGATATGCAATAAAACTAAAACAATAATTTGCACCACACAAGAGAGAGAGAGAGAGAGAGAGAGAGAGAGAGAGAGAGAGAGAGAGAGAGAGAGAGAGAGAGCAGATTTTTATAATGGAAAACCAAAGTGGGAAAAACCATGAAAAACAACCTCAAGTATATGAATGAGCACCAAATCAAAACAAATTTCATAAGCACCAACTTATAGAATCACCAACCCCTTTGTTGAGCACCAACACATCAACTATTTGTGAGCACCAAGAGCACGAACCCACAAGAGCACCAACCCCTCTTGTGTATAAAACACAACTATCTTTCAATGTTTTTTACTCAATAAATGATATAACTCTACAATATCTCCTATTTTTCTCTCTTTGAAAAACAAATTCAAACCATGCACTCTCTTGCATATTACAAATGGCTTCTCAAGCCTTTATTTATAACTTTCCAAATGACCTTTGGCATTCACCCTTTATGACCCTTCAATCCTCATGGAAAATGGCACCAAAATTGCATAACCCTTTGTATCATTTCATTTAAAAATTCATATGGTGATCCTTCATAATCAAAAGCATCCTTTCCTCTTTTGTCTTTATCTTGGTGAATTTTCGTATTCCTCAAAGTGACTCTTCATGAGAAAATGCATCCCATTCCTCTTTCATATTTTACCCCATGACTCTTTGACTTCTCCATGGGCCTTATTTTGACTTATATGCAACCAAAAATATATTCATTAATATTAAATAGATATTAACACACATTAGCCAAGGTATGAATATTAAAAACACTATTAAATGCAATGGGGCTTTTACCATGAATAATGCTAGACCTTTGACATCAATGATAATATTTCCAAAAATTAGAGAGGATTAAGATACAAAACACAGTTCCATATAGTCCTCAATATAATGGTGTGGCCAAACGTAAGAACTATACCTTGAAGGAAATGGCCAACTGCATGCTTCAATCAAAGTCTCTTGCTCCTTAGTTTTGGGCTAAAAATATCAACTATGCATGTTATATTCAGAACCATGTTCCACATAAAGCATTGAAAGGAATCACTCCTTTTGAAGCTTAGGATGGTCACAAGCCTATAGTGGATCACTTTTGAGTGTTTGGATCACCGAAAATGGCCCATATTCCCAAGAAGAAACATAAGGCAATGGACCCTCAAAGTTAGTCTTGTATCTTTGTGGGGTATGCAGAGGGTACTAAGGGATATAGGCTTATCCATCTTAAAACTCATGAGTTACTCATTGAAAGGAGTGTTAAGTGTCATGAGCGCCCACTTAAACTCACTACTGGCTCTCCAAACTCTTCAAAAGTCTCAGTGGACATTGACTCCACCTTAGATAGTGACTTGGATCCACCTCAAAATCCTCCTAATGATCATAATGACTCTTCTTCTTCTTCAAGTTCAAGTGATGAGAGCAGTAATGAGTATTCTCCTCCATCTCACACTCACTCTTCAGATGATGATGACTCACCTCCTGATTCTCTAATCTTATATAATTCTAATCCCACTTGGGCTAGATAAACACTTCAAAGTGTTGGGAAATGGGTTGGAAATCCATCAGATATAAGGTAAACACATTCACAATTTTAGGGGACTTCACATGCCTAATTTTCCATTGCCTTAGATCCACAAACCTTTTATGAGGTATCTATCATTCTAGAATGGGATTCTGCTATACAAGAGGAGTATAGTTCCTTAATCAAGAATAAAGCATGGGACTTGGTCCCTCTTCCTAAAGGAAGAAAATTGGTCCATTAAAAATGGGTTTATCAAACTAAATATGGTATAGATGGGTTATTGATAATTACAAAGCTTGTTTGGTTTCAAAGGGGTTTTCTCAGGTGCCTGGCATAGACTATACTGAGACATTTTGTCCTATAGCCAAAATGACATCTATCAAACTCACTCTAGCTATCATAACTGCACATCAGTGGGATCTTCACCAAATGGACATCAAGAGTGCTTTTTTACATGGTGACCTCAAAGAAGATATCTACATGGAGCAACCATAATACTTTGTGGAAGACCCCTCCTTGGTCTATAAGCTTAGGAAATCTATCTATGGATTCAAACAGGCCCCTCAAGCATTGTACGCCAAGATGGACTCCTTTCTCCTCATAGTTAGGTTCACCAGATGCCACTCAGATCTAAATGTCTAAAACTTATGTCAAGATGATTCTCTATTGATCCTATTTCTCTATGTGGAAGACTTGTTGATTATAGAGAGCTCATGATCATCTATCTCAGTAGTGAAAACTACATTTTCAAATAGATTTTCAATGACAAGGATGGGATTATTTCATTATTTTCTTAGGATTGAAATCATTCAGTCAGAATCTAGGATAAATTTATAACAATCCAAGTATTCTCTTGATTTTCTTGTGAGGTTTAACATGGCTAATTATAATCCCACTCCTACTCCCTTCTTGTCTGATGTGAAGCTTGAGGCTAATTATCTTACACCATTGGTTTATACAACTCCATATCGGTAACTCATGGGTAGTCTTATGTATCTCACACACACTAGACATAACATATCTTATGCAGTTGGCATGGTCTCTAAATTTATGCAAGAGCCACATGAATTACATTGGAAAGTATCTAAATAGATTCTATACTACATTCAATGTTTACATAACTATGGGATACACTATATAGTAGGAATAGAGGTTGATTTGATGAAATACTTAGATTTAGATTAGGTTGTAGATATTTAGAGTCGAAAGTCCACTTCATGCTATAATTTCTCACTTGGTTTAAATCTAATAAGCTGGTCAAGCAAGAAGCAGCATACAATTAATTTATCATCTATAGAGGCAGAATATAGAGGGGCTATCAATGCCACCACTAACGTAATCTAGCTTCAGGGGATTCTCATTGAGTTTGGTATCTAGTTTAATAAGCCAATAGTTATCTACTATGACAACCAAATCACTATCCATATTTACAAGAATTTGGTTCTCCATCAAAATACCAAACACATAGATATTCACATGTACTTCATCAGGGAGCTTATCAATGAGTAAGTCATTGATCTTCAGTACTATCTAACATCAGAGTAGATTGTAGATATTCTTACCAAACCCTTCATAGAGAGTAATTTTTTTCATTTTCAAGATCTCATTGGGGTTAAGGATGTTCCAGATTCTTCTTCCTCCTATGGAGGTTCTTCACTATGTACTTGGGTACCTCATCAAGCTTTCACTATCAGGACCCAATTCTCATCTCACCTAAGCTACACTTAAGGGGGGTGTTAGTGTAGTGCTTTTTCCTATTGGGTTTTTCCTACATAGCCTTATGGCCATTATATGTCAATTAAGCTTCCTTAGGTTAGTTATAAAAGGGTCACATAGGCTAATATATTTTAATGTAATTATCTAATTAGAAAATTAGAGGTTTCCACATGTCTTAATTTTTCCTATATGTACCCCACTTTTCCTTTTTTGGAAGGTTAGAAAAGTAAGACAAGTTAATGCGATTATATGTAAGCATCCATATTTTCAAATATTGTCATGCAAAGACAAGCTTCTTCCTCTTTTATAATTTATCTATGATTTCATTGCTTTATACATAGATTTGCTCAATCTTCTATGCAAAGATCCAAGATCATGGCTAATATGACATAATAATATATTTTAGTATCTATAAGCTTTCCCCTTTTATTATCATATTTAAATTCAATATAAATATTAGATTAAAAGGACAAATTATACCTGAGTGTGTGTAACACACTTTATCTTTAGGAGAATCTTCCAAGTGTGTTGGCTTGATCAAAACTTATAATGGAAATGTAGTAGTTAATGTCCATATTTGAAGTCTTGAATATAACTTATCTTTGAAGTACACCTGTATGTGGGTGCAACTATGTTTCCCAGTAACTTATTGCAGATTATGCTTCTTTGTTGAATTATTTGAGAATGATTATTCTTATTGAACCATTAGAGAATTTGGGGTGATCAAATCCTAATTTTGTTAATATGTTATCCCTTGGGATGGGAAAATAAATGTCCCAACCCCTATGAATGTGTGGAGAAGTGCCATTGAGTTTTGCTAAGCCTCTATCACACTAAATCAAGTAACTAATCTATCTATAATCTTGTAAACCAATATGGTAAGGTGTGAACCATATAATGGGTTCATTATAATTAATTTCAAGGTCATTTAGTATCACTAAAACTCAACATGCATTACCTAAAAACATGAATCAATTATTGTGGAAGGACTTATAATTTCAAGGTTGCTCACTATTTGGTGCCATTAAATTATATTTCAAAGGAAACAACTATAATAGTGCTTACTAAAAAAATGTAAATGTTCATGAACTAGTACCATTTATCATGAATTAATGCCAAGTGTAAACTTTCATAGTGTGTATGTGCATGAACAAGCCACTAGATCTCTTCCAACTAATATAGAATGATATAATTCCATATGCTAAATTTGAAAACTTGTATCTTAAATGTTTCTATATGTAAAGTAATTAATAATTCTTATAAATCATGTACACCTAAATATGAACTCAATTTTATCAAAATATTTACTCTATAACTCATGTCTCTATGAAGTGAGTGAAGATGCATGACATATGCCCCCATAATCTATATCAATGTGTAAATAGTTCTCTTATTTGAATCAATATAAAATATTTGAATCCTATACTTTGTCATAAAATATTAATTTTATGTTCATGGAGTCTTGTATCATATATGACAAGCCCACTAATACCCCCCTATTTTCAGGGGAGGGATGTAGTTTTCAATTCACTCATCTCAAAACATGATTTAATTGTATCATGTCATGTATAAAGGTGTGATTACGTATAGTCACATCAAAATAGGGATAATATGTCATGATGTATATGATTTCAAAGCATTTATGTAACATATATAATGCAAGGCATATAAGTGCCATGTCAAGATAGATGTATCAATAAAGCACATAGTAGTAACCATCACTATTGTAATAGCCGAATAAGATTATGAAGTAAAGAGGTGCATGATTTAAATCATCAAATTATACACAAGGGGGAGGTGTATGATATATATCATAACATCTGTAAACTCAAAAATCTCAGCAAGTGAAACAAGATCAATAGAAAATCTTATCTTAATCCACTCATACAAATGAAATGTCACACATAATGCCAAGGTTCATGAATAAGAGACATAAATATGTCACAAAAAATAAGGTCAGGGGCCACAATCAAGTGACATAAAATGTCATAAATAAGGGGGAAATGAATCTTTGCACACACGAGGCCAAGGGTTACACACAATATACAAGTACTAATTAGAAAATCATACAAGAGTAATAACATAAATGGAGATTAGAACAAGTGAAAATTAGTCTACACTACCTATGTATATCAATGTCACATCATATTTAAATATCATATCCATGTATCACTATGTAATATTCGACTAACTTAGCAAGACATGTACGCAATCTAGATAGTTCAACATGGAAAAGAGGTCATAGAAAAATATAATATGTAATTGTGTGGCATACGAAATAAAATAACCCCAGTAATGGCATGGTCATTGGGTACAGGAGAGTTCAACATCTATGTGTCCATGTATGATTTATGTCCTACATCACACTCATATACTGTGAAATGCATGTGTGTAAAAATAATATACCATCTATCAAACATGTGATAAATAACATATGTGAATAGTGTAATCTAGCAATCATATCATGTTTAGATCTTGATTTGTGAATTTTTAAAATATTTGGACATTTTTTAATTTTTTAATTATTTTTATTTTTTTTGTGTTGTTGAATTATTTAAAATTGATGCTCATAAATTAGTCAATATGCCATCCTCATTAGTTTTGAATTTGATATCTCATAGATAGTCCTTTAGATTATGTAAATGAATTGTCATTTCTTCTATTATTACTAATTGTTCATAATTTGTGCTTGATGTTATCTTTTAAGATTCTAATTTTTTATGGTTGTTATTGTCATCATGTCAAATCTTGATTACTTGTCTTGCATACGAGAAAGTGGTGTACTAATTTGTCTAATATATTTTGGATTCCATTTATTTCAACCATGGCTTTTCTAATTTGGATTTTAATTAATGAGTAGGAAGTATGGCCCATATAAATGTATCAAAAACTGTTGGCCCACATGCAAATGGTAAAATAATATATCCAATGGATGATTTATAATGTGTTATTTTGTAATTAATTGATGTCATGTCCCAACTTTCATAATGTTGTAATAATACACATGGTTTACCACTTTTCACCATAAATTATAATGTGTTTCTAATAATCACCTTCAATGTATGTTTTAATAGTCAAGACCTATTATCTTGGCTACTTATGATCCCAACTTTTATTTTTAAACTATATCAATTCATAACTTAGTAGGAGTTATTCATGTTTATCATGTTTCACCTTAATAGTGCCTTTAATATTGTATTTATGAATATTATTTTTTGGTGTTTTTAAATGATTTGTATCTTGTCTTGTGATTCTATGGTATTCACAATATGAATTATCATCATGAAGTTATACTCATCCCACTACGTGATGTCTATTAGATGGTAATGTGATAAAGTTATGATCAAGTAACAATTGTAACATAGTGCTTGGTTTATCCTGAATACTTGTTACTTGTAATGGTATGGATGGCATCATATCTAAATATTTCAAAGTGTTCACTAAAGTTTTCTCACAACCTTTGTAATAACATGAAATATATAATTGTTCTTTTGCTCATGTCATGCTTAATTGTATAAAGGTTCTCTTTAACAGTGTATTTGATATGTGAGAATCATGGTGTGATATATTATTGTAAATTTTATTTTTATCTTGAATATTTATGGTCTAACATTGTTTGTTTTCCACAATACATTGTGCTTGAGTATGATTTTTTGACTCACTATTATTTGTATATGAATTATCTTGGTATTCTCTAACTCCAATAGGTGTGAACAAAGTATGAGATAAGTTTTCATATAAATTAACAAAATAAAAATTTAGCTTTTGCAAGCAATCATCTATCATATCTTACATATCATCATATCACTATCATATTAATTTATGACCATATCATCCTAAATTTTTATGTTTACCACCAAGGGAATACATGGAATTGTCTCTTTTATTTTTGTTCTATCCTTTGATGTTTTATTTTATTTATGAATGTTCACAACTAGTTATGTGTCACTTAATTTACTTGATTCCCCAACCTCATATTAGTGGGATGGGTTGTGAAGGATGTATCCTAGTATAGTCATCTAATTATGATTGTGATTGATTATCATTAGTAGATTATGTCATCTTACAATATCTAAAAGGTTCATCTATAATTAATGTGTATAAATAACCTTCATACATGAATTTGACACACCTATGTAATGTTGAAGGTACTAATTCCATTATATGTACCCAAGGCCTCCCCAAATTCAAGTTGTAATGTAAATTATTATGTGTAAATTTAAATATAGTAGGTACCATTTTAGGCCCAAATTGTCCATCCAATAATATATTTCCAAGTATTTGGTGCTGAGTGTTATAAAATCCTTATACACACACACACACACACACACACACACACACACACACACACACACACACACACACACACACACACACACACACACACACACACAAGTACTATAGATATATATAGTCTATAACCATTTTCTAACAACACCCATTTGATTACTTTACATTATACTTAAAATTTAATGAATAATGGTGTATTTTTCTCTATTTTGTGTTGCATAGGTAAGTCTTATTTATCAAAAGTGATAATTTTTTCTATGTTTTAATGTATTCATGATATAATCAAAGGAGGTTGGTTGTGTATCACTAGGGAGAATTGTCTCATGTAATGCCTTATATAAGATATCCTTGTAGACTGTTGATCTCATTAGTAACTCAAAAATATAAATAATCCTAGATATTATTTATCCAATCCATGACATCATACCCTTTGGGTTGATTAAATTATTTTTTTAGAGGTGAAGGGGGTTGAGGAGGAACATGTTGACTATCTCTATTTGGCCTCATACGGTGGGGCACCCTAGCTTTTGTAATGTTCACAACATGAACCTATAAATCTAATATAAGTCATGGGTGAATAATGGGAGTGCAATGGTATATAGTACAACGTTGAGGTCTAAGGGGAGAAGGAACAAAGGATTAACACATTCCCTTTGGTTCTTGGTAGTGACAAGTAACAATTTAGATTAGATATTGCAACAATATTAATTATGTCTTGATATTATTCATTATGAATTTCATCCTAATTAGTGTATAAAGATTTAATCCATTTGATTGCATAGTTTTTATATATTTTACATACTAATGGCCAAAAACATGCAATGATTACCATCTTAGCTTAAGTTAAAAAATATAAATAATATTCATTCATTTTAGCCACATGTAATTTGTAATATTTGGTAAAATTAGAAATCACTAGGTCTATAAACGAAACCCTAAGGTAGAAATATGAAACTCAAAAAAAATTATTAAACCCTAAATAAAACCTAGGGTTTGGCACAGTTAGATAAATATTCAGGTTCACCAATATATTTTACCCTAGTTTGGATTGTACAACACTAATTAAGATAGAAACTTGAATGTAATTCAAATTGTAAAGTATGATAATTTGGCATAAATATAAGTTTAAAATATTTAAATTGAATTAATAAGTGACATATGCTAATTATAATAAATATTAAAGAGATCAAAGTACTTAGATTTTATGGTTCACGAACTAAGCATGGATAAATTATGACAATGGAAGTGGCTAGAATCAAGCATGTGAATTGCTTAGATCTGGAACTAATTATCTATACACATAGTATCACTAACATTAGGTTGGGGCAAAATCATCAACGGATGTGATTTTACACTAATGTTACTATCTTGGGCTATTTAGAGACCTTACGATACTATATTCTATTTCACCTACTTGTAATAGCATTGTAAGTCTAATCTTGATGCCTAATTATGTGTGTAACTCTAGAAAAAAGTCTCCTTATCATCACCTAAAATTGGTAATTGGATGCTAAGAGTGTCTCTTGAGTAAACCTATCCCTAGCTAGCCATAGACCCATTCTAGAGCCTTAGACTTACATTTCCAATCATTCAATAGACCATAGTTGCCTGCATCTAGTCAAGATACAATCCCAAAACTATATACCCTGACCCCAATCCAAATTTCTCTGAAGTCTATAGAAAGGACATTAGCACCATAGGAAGTGCCCCAAATTTCAATTTTAGTAATGCAGTATAAAAATAGTAATTCCTTGAATTCTGTATTATTTTAAATCATGGAAGTTGAACCACTTAATTTCCCTTGAGATTGGTGACCCTCCACATCCTCCTACTTTCGAAATGTGTATAAATGAAGATGTAACCTAAAATGGAAAAGAAACATCTCCTCCTTGAGATAAGCATATATTTTTATTGTAATCTTGAGTAATAAAACATCTCTTCTACGAGTATTCATTGTTATTGTGCTATTTTTGTGTTCTTAAAATATTTGTCAATCAAAACTTTTGAGTTTTGGATCAGCGGTATTAGAGTGGTTTGTCTTGAGAGTGTATGATCTTGAGGATGAGGTTAGGCTATAAGAATCTTGGGTGGAAAATAATAGAGGTTCCAAACTATCCACCTATTCATTCCAAATGATTTCAAATGGTGGATGATGTTGAGACATCCAATCCCTTCAAGGAAATGGTGAATGAAGCCCTCTAATGGAAATAAGCATAGATGCTATAATAATTTACCTAAATTCTCTAACAACTCCCTATGGGAAATTTTGGCTCCTCATCAACACTTCTTGGCTCTTCATCTACACTTCCTAGCTCCTCATCCATGGAATGTCCTTTCAGTGCCCCAACACCCTTCAAGGTTTAGGTGAATTTTAATATCCCTACATTTGAAAGTAAAATCAATGTTGATTTAGTATAAAATTTGTTAGATCAATTATCTTCCTAATTTTTTGTAAATAAATTCATCGATGGAGAAAATATCACTTTTGCTCTTTTGAAAGCATCATTGCTTGTGAAAAATTGGTGGGAAGTGTACAAAAAGAGGTTTAATATAGATGACATTAGCCTTGAGGTGAAACCTACCTAGGATGATTTCGTGGAAGTGGTAAAGGAAGAATACTATTCCATTGGAGCATATGATGATCTGTATATACAATGGAAACAACTTCACCAAGGTAACAACCAATCTATTCAAGATTACACTGACATTTTTCATACTTTGTCTGCAAGATTGGGCATCCAATAAAGTGAAATACATAAGACTCAAATATCATGGTGGACTACAATGGTGAATATGGGTGGAAATGGAACTCTTTAATTTAGAAACCCTCAGTGAGGCATAAAAGTTCGTAATGAAGATTGAGCAGAAGCATGGAAGAAAGAATATGAAGAGTCAGCCTTCAAAATGGAAAAGTGACAAGTAAGGTCAAACATGAGGCCAAAATTGGAAGAAAAAGGATTTTTAAGATAATAAACTTTAGAAGGGGAAGATTGGAAAATGGTGTGATTACCACAAAACTAGAACTCACTCCAAAGAAGAATGTCGAGCCATCAAATCACTATTGTATGAATTATAATACTCGATATCTACTGCTTTGTCTCATACATAACCTATAGTCAAAGAGGACAAAGAAGATATTGTAGATGTTAAGCCTGATGCCATTGTTACTTCATCATAGACCCATGAGGAAAGGCTAGATGACAAGGAAAGATTGTTTCACTCCAAATTATAGGTAGAAAGTAAGCCTCTGCATGTCATTCTTGATAGTGGGAGTCAAAAGAATTTAATCTCTGCTAAAGTTGTAAAAAGTCTAAATCTATTCATGAAGCCTCACCCAAAGCCATATAGTATTAGATGGTTGAGCCCATGGAGAGACCTCTATGTCACCCATCAGTGTCTTCTTTCATATGTAATAAAACCTTTCCAAGTGAAGTCTTGTGTGATGTGGTCAATTTAGATGTTTGTGATATACTACTTGGTTAGTTGTTCATGTATGAACAACATGGCATCTATGAATCATAAACTCAAATAATCACCCTCACTCTTGTAACATGGTGTTATAGGGTACCATAGGTACCACCTCCCACATCTATCCCTTGACTAGTGCCAAGTAATGTAAGAGATTGGTGGAGAAGATAAAGCAATTCATTATCATGGTAGTCAAACCATAGAAATATGATAAGGTTGATGTTGTAGTCTTGACTACATAATCAACACAACAATATAATTAGATGGGACAAATCAAGTCACCCATGAGAATTCCATTGCATTTCTAGGTAAAGCATTCTATTGATTTGATCCTATGATCACCATTGCCTAATAGTCTTATGTATCATAAATCAGTTTTGGAGAATGATGAGATAAAAAGATAGATTCAAGAATTGATCCAAAAGGGTCACATCAGGCTAAGCTCTTCACCCTGTGGCAGCCCAATTGTCTTGGCACCAAAGAAAGATAGAACATGGAGGCTTTACATTAATTATCAAGCCCTAAATAAAATCAATATGAAGAATCACTACCCCCTCCCTAGGATTGATGACCTATTAGACCAACTCTGTGGTGTAAAGTTATTCACCAAAATTGATCTCAAATCTAGCTATCACCAAATTCCCATCAATCCCACTAATGTCTAGAAGACTGCATTCAAATCTAAGGAAGGGCTCTTTGAATGGTTGGTTATGCCTTTTGGCTTAACTAACACACCTACAACCTTCATGATGATGATGGATGACATCCTGTGACCCTTCACCAACTCATTCATGGTTATCTACCTAGATGACATACTCATCTATAGTAGAACATGGGAGGAACATCTACAACATATTTTTAAGGTGCTTCAAACTCTTCAAGAGCACAAGTTGTATGCAAATCTTGACAAATGCACATTTAAGATGAAAAAAATTAAGTACCTAGGGTATGTTGTTAATGAGGAAGGGGTCCATGTTGATCTAGAGAATATTTGGGCTATTCGAGAATGGACTACACCAAGGACCCTCATAGAACTTCATAGTTTCTTGGGTCTTGTAAATTTCTATCACATGTTTGTTCTTGGATTCTCACATGTTGCTTGGCCACTAACCCAAGTGACTAAAGGAGGAGCTAAAGCTACATTTCAATGGGGTGAAATAAAACAAAGGGTATTTGAGAATTTGAAGAATAAACTTTGTTCAGCCCCTATTTTTGCCTTGCCATATTTGCATCAACCTTTCAAGTTAATGACATATGCATCTGAATATGTCATGGGAGTTATCATCATACAACATGGCCATCCTATTGCATATCATAGTGAAACTTTTACTGATACAATCAAGAAATACATGACATATGACAAGGAGATCTATGCTATTATGCAAGCTTGAAATAATAGAAACACTATATCTTAGGGAAAGAGATAGTCATCCACACTAACTATAGACCATTAAAATTCATCTAGATATAGAGCAAACTATGAAATGAGAGGCACCAAAAATGGGCCACATATCTACAACAATTTCATCTGATAATCAAACACAAAAAGGGGAGTTTAAATACGACTATAGATTATCTAAGCCACCCACCAATTACTATACTCACAATAGTTCTTGACCTATCCAGACACGAGACTACCACTTGGGGTGCTCTATATGAAGCAAATCCTACCTTTGCTAATACATATTAGGTTATTCAAGAAGGTAAACATTTTTCTAATTTATATTTGCAAGATAATGTCATATGGCATATGGGACACATTTATGTTCCAGCTATAGAGCAATAGAAGATGATATGGGAAGCACATTTTAGTGGGACAGCTGGACACTTTGGTATAGAAAAGACATTGGTAGTTCTTCAAAAACACTTATGTTGGTCGCATATGTGAAAGGATGTGGAAAGGTACCTTAAATCTTAAACCCCATGTATGATAGCCAAGCCAACAAATAAGAAGCAAGGATTATACATTCCATTACCAGAACCAACCAGGCCTTAGGAATCATTCTTAATGGATTTTCTCTCAGGTTTGCCCACTTCAAAACATGGCAAGGATTGTATTTTTGTTGTAGTTGATCATTTTCTAAAAATGGCCATCATGATTACTTGTAATAAAAATATATCTACTAAAGAAACTACTCAACTATATTTTAGTCATGTATGGCTCCATTTTGGTTTCCCCAAGTCCATTATCTTAGATTGAGATAATAAGTTCTTAAGCATCTTCTAGTCTACTTTATGGAAGATGATGGATACCAAGCTGATGAAGTCCACAACCTTCCATCCACTGACTGATGGTCAGACAAAAGTGGTGAACTGCTTCATTATTCACATAATTTGGATGTATCACTCCAAACATCCACACACATAGGATGAGGGGCTTTTTTTCATACAACATGGATATAATTGGGCCCTGCATAGCTCGACCAAGCATAGTCCATTCCAAGTATGCTTCAATTTATAACCCATGGCACTAATTGATATAGTTTTTGCATTTTCTACCATGGAATACACACCTCATGGGATATCTAAGGCAGCAAAAGTAACAAAGTTCATTGAACAAATACAACACGTCCACCAGTAAGTTCATGACATCTTAGAGAAGATGAATCAAAAGTATAAGAAACTCAATGAAAAACATAGAATTGCACACCATTTTTTTGTGGGTGACAAAGTTTGGTTGCAGCTTTAAAAGGAATGACTTGCAGGCCCACACAAAAAAATTTGGCCTATACAATATGGTCCCTACACCATCACCAAAAAAGTTGTAAAAAATGCTTTGAGTTGAACCTACTAGCCTACCGTGGTTTGCATCCAATATTCAATGTGGAGCTCCTCAAACCATATCATCCACCTCTGTTAGAAAATTTAGTCATATCATAATAACTAGACATTGATGAGCTTGATCCATAGAGTTTTTATCTAGTGGAGGGGGACCAGATTGTGGACACCTAGATGAAGACAACAAGAGGATGCTCTATTCCACTTTATCGGGTGGTTAAAAGAGGCCATCTTAGCCACCAAGGTGAGAGGCCCATAGACAATCAATTAAGACATAACTACCACACCTGATGGTGAATATTGATGTAATGGGGACCACTACTTCTCAAGGAGGGAGGAATGATCTAGGAAACAATTTAGGTGATAACTCGGGTGACAGTTCTACCCCAATTGATGATGGAACTTTTGAGAGCCATAACTTTTGCACCATAGCTACAATTGACTTCCCATTTCAACCATTGGAAAGATAAGAACAAGGAGAACATGGTGAGATGGCATGGATCTTTTATTAGTGGTTTTTTACCCCTAAAATCCCAATGGAAGTTCTCCAAATTTTAATTTTAGTAGTGCAGTCTAAAAATAGTAAGTTTCTAAAAATAGTAATTCCTTGAATTATGTATTGTTTTAAATCATGGAAGTCAAACCACTTAATCTCCCTCAAGATTGGTGATCTTCCATATCCTCCTCTTTCTTTAAAAATGTGTGCAAATTAATATGTAACCCAAAATGGAAAAGAGACATCTCTTCCTAGAGATAAGCATATAGTTGTATTAAAATCTTCAGTAATAAAACATCTCTTCTCAGAGAATTCATTATTACAGTGTTATTTTCATGTTATTGATATATCTATCAATCAAAACTTCTAAGTTTTGGATCACCATAGTTGGGACACTACAACCACATGGAACTAGTGTCCCCAATTGGGTGCTAATGTCCTTAGCCCTAACTCTTTTCAATGGATACTTTTCAAAATATGTACCCTCCTGAAGGTTGACCTAAGCTTATTTTCTTATCTACACAAGCAACATAACCATATACATACAATTCTAATCCACCTCTATTCACTAGGTTGAAAATATATGCAAAAGCTATTCAAACTAAAGACAAAGCTATGTAAAATCAAGGTACATTATCCCTATTATGCCCTACTTCTTGCATACTACCATCTACAATAGCCCTAAGTCTTATTTTCAAGTATTTCAAAGCTCAAGCACATTCAAGCCATCCTAGGCCATTCTCATTCTAACATTCACTTACACATGTAAACACCTAAAAATGGCCACAAATAACCTCCAACCAAGGTTTTGACCAAATTCTACTAAAGCATCACAATTTGGCCTAAAAAAATAAAATGCATTCAATGAGTTAAAATTATCATATACAAGTGATTATTTTGGAAAGAGTATCATTAAATGAGGTAATGCATTTTATGAGGTAGCTAACTTTGATCTGATCATTTTGAATCAAAATGACATTTTCACACCTAGGTGCTTTGGATTGCTCTTTTCTACCAAATTTATTGCATAAGACACGTGCCTTTATTATTTTGTGTTGACATCATCTTAAATAGGACAATGGTTCCAATGCATCTAACATCACCTTCCAATTCTAATTCAGTCAAATTTCAATCTAATAATATGATATTCTAACGAATTTGATTAACTTGTGCACCAAGGGTCAAGATTTGCACCAAAAGTGATAAATCATTTTTAAAGTAAATTAATCTCAATAAAGATCCTAATTAAGAATTCCATGGAATTTCTTGAATATTTATTTTTGAAAATTGATATTGAATAATTGTATCATCAAATGACATCATTTCTTCGAAAGACATCTCTAGGGCATAAATGTATAAAATATCACGATTAAGCCCTCCAATGCCTCTCTATCCCAAATATTTACGAGGTAATATATTGAATTTGGCCTCAAAAATTAAATGGATTCTTACCCACACATCTCCATCTTGAGATGGATGGTTTAGGTTCATTCTAATCATTCTTAAAAATATATAAATAGGAGGCCTTTCCTATTGATTTTTAAGCTCTTTTGGTGTAAATTTATAATTCACAAATCATTCCAAAGCCTCATGCAATTAGTGTTATAATGCCCAAATATTGATCTAAAACTATCACAAGCCAAAGGTTCCAATAAGAGATAAAGGTAACCATACTCCATTAATGAATATCTCTTGAAGCACAAGTCGAGCAAGCCAAAGGAGCCTTTTGGAGAAATCAAGGATTTGGTAAGAAATTAGTGTTTTATGTCATGTTTCTTATTTATTTCCATTTCTAGTTGTGTTTTTAAATGGTTTTTCCTCACTAAGATCCTTTTAGTGACTAGGTCTAGAGATGTTATGCTAATTAGTGTGTTTCTTTCATTTTGTTTTCATTTTAAAACTAACATGATACTAACCATCCTCTCTTGAGTCAAATTCCTAGTCTATAGCACATACATCAAGCACCAGGTAGGAGCACTACATTGGACTTGATCCCTCTTTAGAGTATTGATATATAGGTAAATCTCTACATAACAAGCAGTTGAGGATGTCTAATCCATCCTAATAACACACTCAATTATTGTTCATATCATACTTGTGAAGAGAATTAAGGTTTGTAGATCAAATCAAGATTTCTTGGTACAATACATAGCTACAAGTTTTGGTCACGTAGGAACAAAATATACATACATAGGCACAGGTTCTTCCTAAAAATAGGAATAATCCCATAAAGGGGATATTATCACCATATTAAGGACAATAATGTAAATGGTTCTACTTTACAAACTAGGCACTATTGTCTAGTGAGCAAACAAATACCAAAATCTTATTAACAATACAAACTATTGTCTATATCTCAAATTTTAGAACCCAGATCATCCATAACAATCAATTTTTAGCTAAGTCTCTATTTATCCTTATTTATTGTTATTTATATAAATTCAAAATCATAACAAATCATTAGGTTAATTATTGTAATTTATCTAATTAATTTAGGCATCTCATCCCTTTAACCAAACATAGGTAATTACTTATAAAACGCTAAAAGGTTAAATCATTTGGTGAACCTATCTTACTTTAAACATTGCATAAAACCCTAGCTTGCATTAATTCATATTTTTTTGTAATAAATTCAAGGCTGCATACTTCTAAATTTTTTATTTTATTTAGACAATTTAGCTAATTAAACGCAATTTTACATTGGGGTTTCAATTTATTTTACATCTAATTTTAATTGTTACAAAAAAACCCTAGTTTCCAAAACCCTAATCTTAAACACACTTAGGGTTTGTATCCTTTTTATATATACTCAAATATCAATTCCTGAAATATTCTAATTTTTTATAATATTTAAATTTTGAAAACTTTCATAGATTACTATTCTTAAAAATTCTAAAATATACAAAACTTGTTTTCCTACCTTCAACCTACAATGGCAAAATTTAACAACAAATTTGATGAAACTAATAAATGTCAATTACAAGAATTTGTGTCCAAACATAAGTATTATTGAAGAGAAACTCCAAAGAACAACAATGGTCAATATTAAACCCCTCCAATTAATGATGTTATTACACCTTCAGTATAGCCCACTCAACCAACTTAGATAGCCCAACCCAAGCTTGTTATTCAACCATCAATGATAACTAAAACACTTATGGCTAGTTCTCCTCCTCAATATGTACATTCTATTATGTAACATCTTCTTTCTATATAATATAAGGTGTTACATCTTAAGCAGAGAGAAACTAAGCTTTCACATGCTTTGGATTCCAACATTCTATTGCATACACCGTTAGCACATCACATTGTGTAAAATCCTTTACTATTTAATTTCATAGCACCCAAGCTCACATTATATGATGGTAAGGGTGACCTAGATAGTCACCTTCGATCCTTTCATATAGCATGATTGGACTATGTTTCAATGATTGGCTTCTTATGAAGCTATTTCCATGCAGTCTCAAGGATTATACCTTAGAATGGTTTTATAATCTAACAAACCAATTATCATAACATTCAATCCTTTAGCAGATATGTTCCTAGTACACTTCTCTATAAACATAAGTGATAAGATATCATATGCACAAGTGGCATACTAAATCAAAGGTTAAATGAGCCCATATCTGATTATGTCTTATGGTACAAGACAATCTTATCAAAATTGACTAGCCCCATGGTAGACAGAGAGATTCAAGATATATTCAAATAGAGTCTATTACCAGCACTTCATGAATTAATCTTATTCAAAAAAATTCCCACATATAGAGATATGTGCCACACAATTAAAGAAAGAGAGGTTAATCTCTTAGTAATGGGCAAACTCAGGCATATAAATGGATCAAATTCAAATATTAAGAGTTCAAGAAAACCTCCATACAAAGTCAATGCCATATAAAATAAAATAGATCAAAAGAAAATAGTTAATGTGGCTTCAAATCCTCCTCCTAGATTGGTTTTTATTAGGTCCTCAATGCATAGTATTCACTAATTAACCAGAGTCATCAACACAAGTTTTACAATTACTAGAATGCAATGTCATATCTCTCCCTCCCACGAAAAAGGTTGATACAACTTGGCCTATTCCAAATAGTTATGATTCAAATTCATTCTACAAGTATCATAGGGTACTAGGCCACATGACAAACAAATGTATTATCCTAAGATATAAGATTTCATTGAGGCAAACATTATTGATGTGGGCACACCCACTGAGGTACCAAAACAAAAAATAGAGGCAAAGGCACTTAAGATATTTTTAGATCCTTTCCCTAATCATACAACCAATGAGGGTAGGGGCATATTAGGTCTTCATTATACATACCAAGCTCATACACCACCAGATTCCTATCACATAGCAACAGAGGAGACACATCCACTACATAACATTATTGGCATGTATCACACTACAGTGCCACCGAGACCACTTATCACATTTTCAAAGTAGGATTTTATGGATGATGACATAGATCTACATTCACTCTTCATACAAACATACGTAGACCATCATCTTATTCATAGTGTTAGGGCTGATAACAGGTCAAGCATAAGTATGTGCACCATGACACTATTATAGCACTTGGACTACACAAAGTGAGATATTTTCCTTATTGATATAGTTATTAGTGGTTTTAATGACCATGTTCATAGCGCCATTAAGGAGATATCACTTCCATCATAGTTGGGACCATCACACATAGCCACTCAGTTTCTAGTATTACTTAGTGCAGGTATATTCGACATATGATTCGGAAGGTCATGGTTACAATAGCTCAAATCCATCCCATCTATAGTATCCATTACTAGATATTACACAGCTATACATTATAGTAGATATTACATCTCTTATGCCTACATCATAGTGTTTAGTGGAGTCCTTAGAGTAGTCCAGGTCTACTTTTATAGTGTTTACATGCTTGCATATTCTCCCTCAGAGACCATTACTGGATAGACCATTGCCTCAAAGATATGTCATGAATTCTAGAGGACCATTCTCTATATAGCTTGCATTGAGATCAGTTATATTGGGGTCTAGGGGTTCTTATCTACCATATGGGTCCCTAAGACCCCTATAGTTTATAGGGTATCATAATTAGTGCCATAACATCATAGCATCACTACTCAGGTAACTTCATGTTCATATTATATAACACACCAGATCATGGGCTCATAGTTTCCCTTTCATACCACATGCACGATCACATTTCCACTCTTTAACACATGTCACAGTGATGGTGAGTCTCCCATGAGACTCATAGGTTAGTATGGTTCCTACCCTTGTACATACTTTTGTATCTCTCTTGTTCTTTGTACATAGGTTATTTTCATATGCTTGTACATACTTATACTCACAAAACACAAAAATAATATAATATGTCAAAATATAAAACATTCAAAATTTTCAAAAATCCAAATTTTTTACAAATTATATGCATTGATTTGTTTACAATTCTACTACTTGCCAAATATTGCATATTGCTAGTTATCATAGTGTAGTAGGTTTTATCATACATATATGCTTCACTTATTCTTGTCAAGTGCTTACAGATTCTAGATAGGACTCCATTCTACTACACTAATCTAGATCAACTATCATCTACCCATTTTGGGCATTTACATCAATCCAAGTTTATACATTGATACATCTACCCACTCGGGGACATCTCCTACACAATTTTTATAATCAGGTTATATCTTTGTATATTACACATTCTAGTTACACATTAATTTTTCTTGATATTGATCATTGTTATTCATTGCTCAGATTTTTTGTTGACTATCACTAGTTTGCTTTAGTATACATACACCTTGACATTTACATAGATTTTTATTACATAATTATACATACTTTAATTTCTAGTTCCTAGTCTAGACTTAATTGTGTTCCTTTGATTCTTACATCTTCAAAGTCATTTGAATATGACATTGTTCCTTGGATTCTATGCCACTTATCTATTTTTATGCCTTGGAAATGTGCCCATGTCCCTTGTTTGTTCTATTTTATGCTTCTATATGTAGACATTTGAACATGTCCTTCTATGTGGCTTTATGCCAAATTACTTGTTGTTTGTGTATGTGGACATTTGAAGATGTCCTTGTATGTCTTCATTCTCATATTTTATGACATGTGCTCATTGATGAGAATTATATATAGATCATTTTATCTTATATAAAATTTCGATGATTGTTGCCTCTTGTTTATATATTGCATTACATTTAATGGTTAAGGTCTCATCTAAGTAGGAAATGAGTACAATTGTCTTTTGTTTGTATGTGATACGTTTTTGATTCTCTATCTTATTACTTATGCCTAACTTGGATGAAATGAGTACATTTTTTCATATAGAGATACATATCTATGGTGGGGTTGTTTTGAGAATTCATCAACACCTTTGGAAACACCTTTTTGGAAATATTTTTGAAGACTCAATATAGAACATAATAAGCTACGAATATCCTTAATCGAGCTCTAAAGATCTACTTAAGTAGATCTAAAGATGCTCTATCAAAGATATGAAGATCTACTAGGTAGCTCTGAAGATGTTATTATGAATCTTTAAAGACCTATTTAGTTATGATCTCAAGATGCCTAGTCATGTTCTAAAGATGCCCAGTTGTACTTTGTAGATTAATATAGCAACTCCAAAGATATCTACTATACATATATAGATTTTCCCTTTATAGATATCTTCTTTTATACATTACTATTCATAGTAATAGTTTAAAATGATCTAGATATAAATGTATTTCTATTTTATAAATCTAAACATAATCTCTTTAGATATATGTTAGTTATACGCAGTCTATTATTAGTTGAATTAGTTACAATACCTCCTATAAGTGTGGGATTTGATTCATAGATATTCTATTTAGAATAAGCCTATTTTTCTATTTAGATTGTTAGATTTTTTATTTTTAGAATGGTCATTGAGATGTGCTTTAAGTACATGTCTCCTTCTCATTCTAGGGTAAAAAGAATAAAAAGTAAAGAAAATCAAGAAACATTCCAATGTAATTTTGCAACATAATTCATATCATTTGTATATGTTTCTTTTGATAGTGAATTATTAATAAATTACAAAATTATATTCCACTACTAAGTTAAAGTTGATCATGTTCTAAGAAAGGAGCAAGGGCCCACTTCTCTCCAAAGATCAAGACAATTGGTATTTCTAGTTTATAATTTAAAAGTGTATTTCTTTTGATACAGGTATATTTCATTTTACTACAAGTGTGATTTCCCTTTCAATGCAAAGTGTGATTTCCCTTTTAACTCAAGTGTGTTTATTTTAATGCAAGTATGTTTTCATTAAATACAAAGTTTGTTTCAATTCAATGCAAGTGAGTTTCCTTTATCTAAAGTGTGTCTTTCAATTAGCATAAGAGTAAAGTTAATAGGAAAGTTTGTTGACTAAAAAAACTCATCTCCATATTCAAAATCTATCAAGAAGTAGTCTAGGTGACAATAGGCAATCATCATTCTCACATTCTAAAATACAACACTATCCTACCTAATCAAGGAAGTCAGGTCAGAACACTGTAGTGTCTTATGCCAAATGTTTAAGTTATGGATGTTGATGGTCTGAAACAAAGAATCCTTTTAATAAGGAATTGTATAGGGGATACTCAATTAACAAAACTTTCTAGATTTATCTTTTCTATGACTTAGGATTAAAAGCTTGTTTGTTATCCTTAAGATTTAGACATCAATAGCAGAGTAAACACCTCCCCCTAAACAATAACTTATCAACTCAAATATCCAATATATCATTGCATATAGCCTTGGACATTGGCCCTAGTAGAAAATGACACCAATCCATTGATTAGTTAAATAAAAAGTATATCAATAACCTATCACCCATGTCCCTTATATTGTGACTAGTTGGCCTACCTTTTGCATGACTCATGTGCTTGTATGTTTGATTTTTTATATGCTTCTACACCATGACACTTATATTTGTTTGTTACACACACACACACACACCATTTTCTGATGCCATGAGAGATCTCTTGCATCTACCTATCCTTCTTGGGAGCCTTAATGGACATCATGCCCCATCCCCCTAAGTAATTACTCATATTTTACTACTATTATAAATTAATTACATCTATCTTGACACCCTTGTCTAATGTTATATTACAACATACATCTTACATTTCCTACTATTACTTAGATACATTTACATTATGATGATATGTTTTTACATTATATTGGAATATCATTCTCTGGCTAACACATTTTGTAGAGCTACATCTTTAGAGGGAATTTATTCCACAGGTTTCATAACTACCCTCAAAAGAGGGGGAATTCACATGGGTTTGCCACAAAGATCAGGCTCCTATATTTTTTTTCATAGATATATTTCATCATATAGAACACAAAATAGAACAAAGACTCAACAGTCAGTTCATACCACATAGAGATTAGACCAAGTAGTCACTAGCACCTAGTTTGGGATACTAGCACCACAGGGCACTACCATCCACTATAGGGAACTATTGTCTAGTATCCCTAGCTTCAAGATAGTCTAAATCATTTAAACCAGTATACTAGGTATAGTATAAATTTGGACAAATATAGTCATAGGTTTGATAGTTATGTTTGGATTTAGCTCAGATTCAATAATTTCAATTCAAATTTATAACAGGTACTTAGATTTGGGGCCATCATGTAAGGAATGATCACTCATACATTCACATCAGTTACAAATATTTATCTATTACATACTTGATTCAGATTTAGTATACTTAGATACTATATTGGGGGCATGTGCACAACACATAGTTTTCATATACTTAGTTTTAGATAGGTTGATTAGATGTAATGATAAACTCCATGTCACTCTCTACATTGTATACACTTGATATCACATTTTATTTTGTCACTATATTCATGCCTTAATCCATCTACAATGGTTTGCATTCTCGAGTGGCCCAAATCCACCTAATATACTTGAGTAGCCATGGAGCCAAATACATAGTTAGATATTTTTAGTGCTTTGTGTAGTATAGTTATAGATGAATCTACTTCATATAAAGGAAAATTTTGGATTCATTTCCTACTTTAGTTCTTGATCCACCTACATGAGATGTTTCAACACACTTACAATCTTATCCAAGCTATTCATAGAGATCATGATCCACTAAGCAGGGGTGGCCAATGATGGAGTCAAAACTAGATTAAATTCTTGAGCCACCCATATGAGGATTGAACAAGCCATTAGCTTAGTTCAATCTATTAAATGATATGATCATTTTTCACTCACACACACATGTTTTTTCTAGGTTCATGTATTGGTTTGCATATGTTGGATGGTAGAGCTTGATCTTATTTTAAAGCACAATTCCTGATAGGGGGTGTGGGGGGGCAATGCCGCCCCACTCCCCTACTATGGTTTTCATGGGGGTATAAAGGGGGTGAATACCTATTTTGGATCCCCCCTAGTGGGGGTTTGGAGGTAGCACCCTTGAAGAAATTTTTTATGAAAAATGTATTATAAAATATTGGAATTTTGTAGTTAATCTCGACCATTTACTATTAAGTTTTAGATCTAATGGTATAAATTAGGTTAGTGAATTTTTACCCTAATTTGTAACCCTTATTTGATATGAAGGCATTGTAATTAGTAAAAATAGGGTGAGAGTGAGGAGGATATTGTAGTGGATGTATTTCAAGTTTTTCAATTCAATTGTTGGATTGAATAATAAGGACTGGTAGTTCTTATGTGGACGTAGCCCATTTAGGGTGAACCACATTAAATCTATGTCTTTATTCTATTGTGTTTTCTAAATTTTAATTTTGTATTTATTTTATTATTATTATTTCTCTACATTCTATATTCCTAACAATTGGTATTAGAGCTAAAAGTTTATTTAGCAGATAGACTCATAGGAAAAGTTGTTTCCTGGTTTGAGTGCAAGCAATGGTTGAAGAAGGAAATTTTAAGGTCAAGAAGTTTAAAAACCAAAACTACAAACTATGGAAGATGAAAATGGAGGACTATCTATATTAGAAGGATCTTTTCCTACCATTGGGTAGAATAGAAAAGAAGTCGGTGACTATGAAGGATGAAGATTGGGAGGTTCTTGATAGAAAGACACTATGAACAATATGACTATGCCTAGTAGCATCGGTGGCCTTCAATATTTCAAAATAAAAGACAAAATTAGATGTGATAAAGGTATTAGATAGAGTGTATGAAAAAACCTCAACCTCCAACAAGGTATTTCTTATGAAGCATGTATTTAATCTAGAAATGTCAGAAGGTGAGTCTATTGCTGACCATTTAAATGAATTTAGCATGATCACAAATTAGTTAAGCTCTATAGGAGTAAATTTTGATGATGAGATTAGGATTCTTTTGATTTTGTGCTCATTGCCAGATAGATGGAATGGCTTGGTCATGGTTGTGAGCAATTTTGTCTCTAACTCAAACACTTTAAAGTTTGATGATGTTATTGGTGTTATCCTTAGCGAAGATATGTGATAGAAAATCATAGGCGAGACATTAGGTAATGTTTTGATTATGAATAATAGTTAAAGACAAAAGGATAGATGAAAAATCCTAGGGAATTATGGAAAGTCTAAAAAGGGTAGATCTAAATCTAGAGGAACATTAGTGTGCTAGATTTGGAGGAAGAAAAGACACCTGAATAAAGATTATTGGTTTTGAAAAGGAAAACAAGGAGATGGAAAACAAGATAAAAACTAGGTATCAAATGTAGTAGGTGATGTGTTACAAGATGCTATAATCCTTTCTTTAAATAATATTAATGATTCTTGGGTGTTAGATTCAAGGGCTTCATTTCATACTACATTCCATAAGAAATATTTTCAAGACTATGTTCAAGGTGATTTTGGGCAAGTTTATTTTGGGTGATGTTGAATCTTGTAAAATTATAGGAAAGGGCAAGATACAGATAAAATTATAGAATGGAAACAAATGGTTGTTAAAAGAGGTGAAGCATGTTCCTGGTTTGAGAAGAAATCTAATTTTAATAGGGTAGCTAGGAAGTGAGGGCTACATAGTTACATTCATAGAAAATTCATGGAAGGTCACTAAAGGATCATTGGTAATAGTAAAAGGAGAGAATGTAAGTACATTGTATTTATATAATGGTGATGTTGAATCTTTTATTTCTATAGATTTTACATAAGTGGATATAAAATTATGGCACCACAGACTTGGGCACATGAGTGAGAAGGGGATGTAAGTTCTCCACTCAAAGAATTTGTTGCTAGATTTGAAGAAGGTGCATTTGGATTTTTTGAGAATTATGTGTATGAAAAATAAAAGAGAGTCAGATTTCTCAGAGTTGGAAGGACGAAGAAGAATGAAAAGTTAGAGCTTGTACATACAGATGTATGGGACCAGCTCAGGTATCATCCCTTAGTGGCTCTTCTTATTATGTTAATTTTATTGATGATGCAACTAGAAAAATTGGGTTTATTGTATATAAAATAAATTTAATGTTTTTGATACTTTTGAGAAATAGAAAGCTTTGTTTGAGAATGAGATAGGAAATAAGTTGAAGTGTGTCAAATCAGATAATGAAGGTCAATACTGTAGCAAGGAGTTTGATAATTACTATTCATCTTATGGGATTCATATAGAGAAGATAGTTCCAACAACATCACAACAAATGGTGTGTCAGAAAGGATGAATAGGACAATCATGGAGCGTGCAAGGAGCATGAGATTGCATGCAGGGTTACCCTTACAATTTTGGGTAGATGTTGTGGATACTATAATTTACTTAATAAATAGAGGGACTTCAAGTCCTTTGGATGGTGAAATTATGAAGCAAGCATGGATAGGTAAAAAGGTAGATTATTCCTTTTTAAATACTTTCAATTTTGAAGCATTTGTCCATATTGATAAAGAAAATAGAACCAAGCTTGAGGCAAAATCCAAGAAATATACTTTTATTGGATATGGAGTTGATGATTTTGGTTACCATTTATAAGAGTTTGAAAATAAAAAAACCATTAGGAGTAGAGATGTAATCTTTAATGAAAATGTCATGTATAGAGATTAGTTGAAAGAAAATAAATAGGAAAAGTCAAATTCAAAATATGCAGTACTTGATGAAATTACTGGAAATGAAATTTTAAAAGTGCCAAAAAATTAGAATATGCAACAACTAAAACAAGTACCTCAAACTCCTAGAAGTGTAGTTATAAGATCTACTAGAGTAAGTAGACTCCAAAACATTACTCTCCTTCACTTTATTATTTATTATTGACTGATGGTGTTCAGCCAGAAAGCTATGAAGAAGTAATGCAGGTAGAAACTAGAAAGAAGTGGGAGCAAGGCATGAAAGAGGAGATGGACTCCTTGGTACATAACCAAACTTAGGATTTAGTTCAATTGCCTGAAGGTAAAATAACATTACAAAATAAATGGGTTTATAGGTTTAAGGAAGAAGATGGAGGCAAAAAGAGGTACAAATCTAGACTTGTTATAAAGGGGTTTGCACAAAAGAAAAGTATTGACTTTGATGAAATATTTTCTCCAATAGTTAAAATGACTTCTATAAGAATTTTTTTAAGTGTTAGTCAGGTTCAATATGCAAGATGCAAAACCTGTGAGTACAGCTTTGGAAGGAATAGTGTCCTAAAACACAGGAAGAAATTAATTACATGACCAAAGTGCCATATGCTTTAGTAGTTAAAAGTTTAATGAATTCTATGGTGTGCACTAGACAAGATATTTCTCATGCAATGGGAGTTGTCAGCAGGTTTATGAACAATCTAGGAAAAGAGCATTAGGATGTACTCAAGTGGATTCTTAGTTATTTGAGAGGGATCATTGATAGACAGGTATGGTATGAAGGGTCAGATGTTACCTTACAAGGATATGTTTATATAGACATAGATGGAGATTTAGATGGTAGGAGGAGCACCACATTTTATGTATTCATTGTTGGTGACACATCAGTTAGTTGGATTTCAAAATTGTAGAAGATAGTTGCTTTTTCAACTATAGAGGTAGAATATGTTGCAGCTACAGAAGCTAGCAAGGAGATGATATGGATACACAATTCATGGAAGAGTTGAGGCATAAGTAGGAAGATTGTAGGTTATAAAGTGATAGCTAGAGTGTAATTAATTTAGCAAAGAACTTGGCATTTTACTCAAGAACCAAAAACATACAACTCAGGTATCACTTCATTCATTCAATTTTAGAGGATGGTCAACTAAAGTTGGAAAAGATCCATATGAGTCAAAATCCTATAGATATGCTAATAAAGATAGTCACTAAAGATAATTTGCAGAGTTATTCAGCTTTAATAGGTGTTTAAGGATAACAAGGAATATGAGAAACATGTCAGGGTCAAAGTTCAAAGAAGATTCCAAGTAAGAGTTGTAGTGGTGGAGTTGTAATAATCAGTTTCCAAGTGGGAGATTGTTGGATGGTGGAGCCTGATATTATTTTAATGCCTAGTTCCTGATAGAGGGTATGGGGGGGAAATGCCCACCCCCACTATGGTCACCATGGGGGTCCAGGGAGGGTGGCAAACTATTTTTGAGCACCCTTTGGTGGGGGTTCAAAGTTATCACCCCTAAAGCAAAATTTTATGAATAATGCATTATAAAATATTGTAATTTCATAGTTAACCTAAACTGTTTACTATTAGGTTTTAGATTAAATGGTAGAAATCAACTTAGTGCATTTTTTCCCTAATTTATAACCCTCCTTTGATATGAGGGCATTGTAATTAGGAGAAATAGGGTAAGTGTGAGGAGGATATTGTAGTGGATGTATTACAGATTTTTTCCTTCATTTATTAGATTAAATAATAAGGACTGGTAGTTTTTGTGTGGACGTAGCCCATTTTGGGTAAACAACATTAAATTTGTGTATCTATTCTATTGTGTTTTATAAATTTTAATTATGTCTTTATTTCATTATTATTGATTTACATTCTATATTCCTAACAGCGTACCCAACGATGTGTATTCATTCCTTTCCTCTTTATTTACACAATTATTTCATGTCAACATAGTCTTTTGATTTTGATTGTCTCCTAAGTACTAATTTTTGCATGTTTCATTGTAAGACATTGATTTGGATCATATTTCACATATGTAGACCTAGAATCACATATTTAAACTCAACTACATGGGCTTTATTTCCAAGGTAAGTCAAGGTATGCTTCTTTTTCATTTATATTAGTCATTTTGCTTTACTACATTACTAGCATAAATGGGGCATGTAAATGTAATCACCTAGAGTGGTAATTGGATGATATGAGTGTCACTTGAGCCAACCTATCCTTAGGATAGCTATAGACTGATTCTAAATCCTCAAACTTACATTTTTAATCATTCGATAGACCACAGTCACCTATAACTAATCAAGGCACAATCCTAGAACTGTCAACCTTGACCCCAATCTAACTTTCTCAGTAGTTTTTAAAGAGGATATTAACACCACATTTAGGACACTACAACCATATGATGCTAGTGTCCCTAACTAGACACTACTGTCTTTAGCCTTAGCTTTTTTTAATGGATAGTTTTTCAAATATTTTCCCCTCCTAAGGTCGGCCTAAGCTCATTTTATTATCTACATAAGTAATAAAAACTTATAAATATAATTCTAATCCACCTCTATTCACTAGATGGAAAATAGATGCAAAATCTATTCAAACTAGAGATAAAGTTGTACAAAATCAAGGTACATTATCCCTATTCTACCCTACTTTCTTCATTCTACCATCATAGTATCCCTAAGTCTAGTTTTCAATTATTTCAAAGCTCAAGCACATTCAAGGCATCCAAGGCCACTCTCATTCTAGCATTCACTTGTACATACATCAAGCACTAGGTGGGATAATTACATTATACTTGATCCCTTTTTAGATTATTGGTATGTAGGCAACTGTCTACATAGTGAGGTGTTGAGGATGTCTAGTCCATCCTTCTAACACATTAAATTATTACTCATATCATACCATCAAATAGAACTAGGTTTTATAGATCAAATCAAGCTTTCTAGGTATAATATATAGCTACATGTTTTGTTCATGTAGGAATAGAACATATAGACACAAGTGCAAGTAATTCTAAAAAATAGGAATAGTCTTGTAAAGGGGACATTAGCACCACATTGAGGACACTACACACAGATAGCACTACTATCCAAACTGGGTGCTACTATCTAGTGAGTAGATATATACCATTATCCTATTGATGACATAAAATACTACCTAGATCTCAAATTTTAGAACCCAAATCATTTGTGATAGTTAGAATTTAGCTAAGTCTCTATTTATTCATATTTATTGTTATTTATAAAAATTTGAATAAATTCAAAATCATAACAAATTGATAGTTTAATTATTGTAATATATTTAATTGATTTTGGCATCTCAACCCTTTAACTAAACATAGGTAATTAATTGTAAAACCCTAAAAGGTTAACTCACTCCTCAAAACCTTATGTTAACTTATAGATTGATAAAACCTATTAAAACTTGATAAGTGTAATGGTTTGATCTAACCCCAATCACCTCCATTGATGACTATCCACCACCTATGTATCCATTACTCCAAATAGGTATGTCAACCCATACGTAGTTCTTCCCCTTATTATGAATATGAAATTGTGTTCCTTTACTATGTGAATTCACCTAATGATCTATCTTTGACACTTGACAATGTTCATTCTTAACTTTGCTTGGTATGATTTAGACTTCACGAATGACTACTCCTAATGACTAATTTTATGATTGGAAAGAATATGGTAATTTTTATCAATATATAATAATGTATATATGTGTATCATATGAGTTATTTATAGTTAATAATATTGACTTTGATTTTTATTTATATGAGTCTATTTGGATAAATTCTCATGCCACTAACACACTAAATGAATGGGATGACCCATAGATAGATTATATTTGAAAAATAGTCATTCTTGGGTTAGGGATAATAATTTCACCCTTAGGATAGGTTTTTCAATGTAACTAATTGAGCATGAATTTTATGTCCAAAAATTGGAATGAAAATTTGATAATCTAGAGATGTTTGGGTAAGATATTTAGTTGATTTTACATAGACTAAGAGGTTTGTGTAGGTGATTAATAGTAAAATGTGAGGGTCAGACTCATAGAAAACATGTGGATGTGAGAAAATGACAAATAAGAGGCATACATGTGTGCACAATTCATGTATGGTGAAGTTAAGTCAAAAGTGAGATTGTGAAATGATATTAATTCACCAAATACAGTAGTATATCACAATGCTATGGAAATATATCAGAAAATATGAATAATATATAAGCCACTTTGAGGGGGTAACCTCCCAAATGCTTTTAATAAGAATGAATACTCAAATATGATGATGAATAACTAACCCAAATTCCTATATATTGTCTGACATGGCCATGTGCCACCCCTAGGCTAACCTACTAAGTATATAAATGCATAAATAAATGTAAAATAATATGCAAAAGGGTTATGTAAGCCATAAATCGACTACACATATCCCTAAACATGCTAATGGTTATGGGTATAGCACACCCCTCCCCTTAAAAATAATGTTATCCTCAATGTTTAAGAAATATCAGATGTTCTTTCATGAATGATTCATCCTCCCAGGTAGCATCATCATAAGGTAGATTCTTCCATTTGATCAGATACTCAATAATCAGTATAGATTGTAACTGCTTAGTGTATGTTTGAAGGACCACTTAAGGATCAATAATAACCCTCCCTTCCTCATCTAATATTAGTAACTTGGTTTGAGTGATAACTCTCTATCCAATGACCTTCTTAAGGAAAGATACATGAAATACCGGATGAATGCGATTGGATGGAGGAAATTCCATCTTATAGGCCATACTACCAATTTTTTGCAAGATCTAACAAGGGCCATAATACTTGGGAGATAACTTATTATCCTTTTTTTATTTCTTCAAGGATATCTGCTTATATGGCTATAAGAAAACAAACACCCAATCACCAGTTTCAAAATGCCTCTCACTCCTATGTTGATCTACTTATTGCTTCATGCAATTCTGGGCCAAAACTAAATTTTCATGCAAACTAGCAAGGACTTCATGTTGATGTTGAAGGTATTCCTCCACTACACATACCTTTGGGTGGGTCTTTAAGGGTGAAGTAAGGGATGGAGGATGGTATCTATATAATGCCATAAAAGCAAACATTTTGGATGAACTATGCACTGAAGTATTATACCACCATTCAGCCAAGGGCAGCCATTGAAGCCATTTATCTTATTTATCTGACACAAAATAATGAAAGTACCCTTCTAGACACTTATTGACTACCTTAATTTGTTCATTAGATTGAGGATGATAGGATGAGCTATGCGCCAATTGGGTTCCCAAACATGCAAATAATTCTATCCAAAAATTACTAGTGAATATGAGATCTTGATCACTAAAAATAATCTTGAGAGTATCGTGCAATTTTTGAACTGTTTTGAGGAAGGAAAAAGCTAATATACTAGCCACCAATAGTTGAGATAAAGAATAAAAATGAGCATACTTTGTGAGTATATCCACAACAACCATGATAACATTTCTACCTTCAGATCATGGTAACCCAATAATGAAATCCAAAGATACCTCTTCCCATCATTGACTAGGGATGAATAAGGGTTGTAAAAGACTTAAGGTTTTAATGGTTTCACCTTTATTTTGATAATAGACCATACATTCAGCCACATATTTTTGTACATCCCCCTTGATTCCTTTCCAAAAAAATCCTTCTTGACTCTATGATAGATTTTCAAAAACCCCAAGTGATCACCAAGTGGAGATGCATGAAGTTATTGAAGAATTTTCTATTTGAGAAGAGAATTTTGATTTAGATATAATCTATCTTTGTACCATAATTCATTCCCCTTCAACGTAAACTCTTCAATTCCATCAAAACCCTGCTATAGATTTTGAATCGATGCATGGGTAATATTGTCATTCTCCCATTCTTCCCTTACTTCTTTGAGCTAGTATGATTTCCAAATGGTCATGGCATATAAAAATGCCTCAATTGGTTCATCTTACCTAGATAGTGCATCAGCCACCATAATTTCTTTTCCTTTCTTGTAGACTATTTCAAAATCAAAACCTAACATTTTCATTGCCAATTTATGTTGTTCTTCAGAGGATAACCATTGTTCCAAAAAATATTTAAGGCTATCATGATCAGTCTTTACCTAAAAGTGATGACCCAATAGATAAGGTCTATATTGTTTGAATGCATGTAGAATAGCCATCATCTCTATCTCATAGATGATTTTGAGCTAATTTTTACCCTTTAGTTGATGAATTGTAAAGGCAAAGGGCCTAACCTCTTGCATTAGTATTGCACCCATACCATATCCAGATGCATCACATTCAACCACAAAAGTTTAGAAAAATCTGGATTAGCCAATACTGGGGTGGTGCATAGATCCATTTTCAGTTATTCAAATACCTTGGTAGCTATATCAATCCATTAGAAGGAGTCTTTCTTCAACAAGGAAGTGAGTGGTGTTGCAATACTACCATAGTGTTCGACAAATCTATGATAATAACCAGTTATCCCTAGAAATCCCACTAGTTTCTTAAGTGTCTTTGGAATCTATTACTCCATGATGGCTTGGATTTTTTTAGGATTAACTTTTACTCCCTCATGTGATACAATATGACCCAAATATTCCACTTCCCAAACTTCAAAAACACATTTATATGGTTTAGCATATAATTGATGTTGCTTAAGAACTGAGAGTACTTGTTTCACATGATGCAAGTGGTCTTCTAAATTTTTACTATAAATAAGGATGTCATCAAAAATCACAAGTACAAACTTTCTCAAAAATGGCCTAAAAATTGTATTCATCAAAATCTAGAAGGTGGATGGTGCATTGGTGAGACCAAAAGGCATGACTAAAAATTCATAATGGCCTTCGTGAGTATGAAAGGATATTTTAGGAATGTCATAGATTTAGATTTGATGATACCCAGAGCGAAGATCTAATTTGGTAAAATAAACAACACCATGTAATTCATCTAACAAATCATCAATTATAGGAATAGGAAACTTATCTTTGATAGTGAACTTGTTGAACTCTATATAATCTAGGCACATCCTCCAAGTTTCTTCCTTATTTTGTACCATGACTATTGGAGATGAATATTCACTTTGGCTATAGTGAATGGTACCTACCTCTAATAACTCATGTACCATTTTTTCAATTTTACTCTTTTTGGCATAAGGATATCTGTATGGTTTGATGTTAGGTGGTGTCCTTCTAAGAATGAGTCTGATGGAATGATCATTAGTATAACTAGGAGGAATACCTTTTGGCATGGGTCCAAAAATAATTGAATGCTCATCTAATATTTGTTGTAACTCAGGATGGGTAGACTCCTTAGTTTGTTGAACATCAATGGAAAACAAGCATGCCACAAATCCTTTAGCACCTTTTTTTAGCATCTTGGTCATCAAATGTGAACTAACCATTTATGGAAATTTAAATCTCAATCCCTATAGTTCCATTGGCTTGCCTTCAGAATAAAAATGCATGAATAGTTCATGGAAATTCATCTCAATAGTACCCAATGTGGTGAGCCATTGTACTCCCACAATGTTAGTCCCACCCATATAAATAGAAAATATAGGAGAATCTAGAAAATAGTTCCCCATTGCTAACTTAATATTGTGGCATTTTCTAGAACAATTAACTATACCACCATCTGCAATCATGACTTAAAATTTTGGGGTTGGGTAGATGAAATAATTTAAATGAGTAGCCAACTTACTATTGATGAAATTGTGTGTACTACTTGAGTCAATTAACACTATGACCTTCTATTTCTTAATAAAACCCACCACCTTAAGAGTTTAAGGAGTAGAAATACCTATAAGGGCATGGTAGGAAATAGTAGGTTGAGAATCTATAACTTCATCCTCAAGTCCTTCAAAACCCTCAATAGATACTTTTTCATCATTTTCATCCTCATTATCCCCTTCAATGTAAAATAACTTCTTTTCCACACATTGATGACCTTTGTTCCATTTACTATCACAACCATAACATAACCCTTTGGCATGCTTCTCCTCAATTTATTTTTGTGTCAATCTGGTAGGTTGAGGACATGATGGATTTGGGAATGTTGTTTGATCATCTCTTTTTCTTTTGTCAAGCATGTCATTGGTATAGCTTTGAAAATAGTTGTGGGATTAAACATACAAACCTCCAATTGAATACAATCTTTTAGTCGACCTAGAAAAAGGTCAGTCAAATTTGCCTCAATGATATCCTCCACATGTAAGGATAGATTTTAAAATTGATGAATATAATCCTTCATTGTTCTTATTTGTCATAGTTTGGATAATTGGTTAAAGTAGTTTGCAAAAACATTATCTCGATAATGAGAAATTAGTTCATCAGAGAATACTAACCATGTAACAGGAGCACTAGCCTTCATTTTGTTAGCATAAAATCAATGATACCAAACGAATGGCTCAGGTTCTAGATACAAGATGCCACAACCACCTTTTGAGAGATAGGAGTTTGGTGTAAATCAAATATATTATCAATTTTAGTTATCCAAGTGAGTGAATATTTACCATCAAACTTGCATAAGTCTACTTTTGGAAACATCAGTTTTACCCTCGTATTGGTGGTGTTAGTATTAAGAGGAAGAGGATGAGAAGGAAAAAGTTTAGGTTTTTTGAGTGTTAAACTAGATTAAATAGTAGCCAATTGTGTCATGATTTGATGCAATTAATTTTTCATGTCATTAATCTCCCCTTGCATTATTGATATTTGAGTTTGGACTCGCACATCCTTCTGGCCATGTAGATTTGACTAAATTTGAGAAATCATATTAGATGATTCAGACTCCATGTCATCCCTTAAAGTATTTTTAGGGGTGTCTTTCCCTTTCCCCCATCTATGGGTGTTAGGACCAGTCATACAAAGGCTTGATGGTGAACCTTATTTTTCCCCATTGACCTAAATTTGACCACTAAGATTTTTAAATATTTAGGCCAAAAATCACACATATCAAAGAATACACCCAAACTAATTTTTTCCAAGGTTTCCAAAAATATAAAATAAATTAAAAAATTCTACAAATTGTGAGCTCTAGAGCAAATTTATAAAAAAAACTCTAAAACGGCAATAAATTTTGAAAAACAAAACTAAATGAGCTAAAATTTTAATGGAAACTTAATTGGATTATTTCTCAACTCTAGTAAAAAACATTGTAGATAAATTATCACCCATCTATAAGATATATCCAAATTTAAAAATCTAGGGTTTTTGAACCTAATTATGGCCTAAATCGACACTCTAATACCACTTGGAATGATATTAATTCACCAAATAATCAGATATACAATAGTCTATCACAATTATATGGTAATATAGTAGAAAATATGAATAATATATAAGCTACTTCGAGGGGGAAACCTCCCAAATGCTTTCAATAAAAATGAATACTCAAATATGATGATGAATAACTAACCCTGCCTCCTATATATAGTCTAGCATGTCCATGTGCCACCCATAGGCTGACCTACTAAGTATATGAATACAAAAATAAATGTAAAATAACATGCAAAAAGGTTATGCAAGCCACAAGTCGACTACACATATCCCTAGACATGTCAATGGTTAAGGGCATAATAAATTGTCAAGTGTCTAATACCATATTTTAGCATCTAAAATATGATGAATTCTACATGATTGTGAAAAATAATTGGGATATTATATGACATTCTAAAATAGATTAAATATGGGTCATATTAAGTAGATCAATTAGATTTATAAATTAAGATACATTCTATGATATTATGATAAAAAAATTATGGAATTATATATCACTTTGGAGAATAGTTGTATCATATCTAAGGCATGAATTTTGTTCTCTCTCTCTCTCTCTCTCTCTCTCTCTCTCTCTCTCTCTCTCTCTCTCTCTATCTATATATATATATATATATATATATATATATATATATATATATATATATATATATATATATATATATATATATATATATATAATACAGATTAGTGGGGAATGATGGTGCTAATATGCACTTTGGATCTATAATATTTATGTAATGGTTGATCCTTTTACATACTAACTTATTGTGAGGTTCCATTTTGACATACAAACTTTTTTCTAGGTTCTACCTTTACATATGAACATGGTTTTAGGGTTCCAAAAAGATAACAATTATGATATTTGAGGCATTTTATTTTGAGGTTTCTTCTTTGGTAAACTTATATCCTTTATCCAATGGTGGTTGAGGCATTAACATTCCTAAACTCATGGCTTTAATAGTTGCATCTCCTTAGGGCATAATCACCTCATGGCATTCTATGAACATGTTCAACATCTAGCTTTTTTTGGTACCCTAAAGTATATTCATTCCTTAAAATTTTCATTCTAAAATAGGCCAATGATCTATATTATTTTAGGCTTTTATATTGAGATGACATTTATATATAAATGTTTCATTGTAGGGTTTTCATGGATCAAGTGGGATATTTTAGGCATACTTATCGACACCAAATGTAGGCATGGCATGTGCCAAATTTATTCTTTTAACCTTTTAATTTAACATTTTCAATTTTTTATTAAAAGGGAGACATTTTTAGACACTTTGGCACACTTTGACATACTTTTACATTGCATATAAATTTTAATCTTGGGTGTACTTTCCCCTTTCCATCTACCCACATGTTGTCTTGGCCAGCCAAATTTACCCGATATGCATTCCGGATCACCCTAATCTAAGCAAGAGCCTTCCATAATCCTAAAAAAAATATCACCTATCTTAGATCATTAATTTTGACTCCCATATAGTACCAAAAATATTTGGATACTTTTAGTTTATCATAGATGTCTACCTCTATCAGTAGTGTTCAAGAACACTCAATGACTATTTTTAAAATAAAAAAGACTCCATTATGTCAATCTAGACACATCTTATGGTTTGATCATAGTACAACATATCATAAATAAAAATCAATCTTAAGGTTATACCTATATTGTCAAATCCTAACAAACTTAAGAAATCAATTAGCAGTCTATTGAGATATTTTCACAAATGCATACATATTTGAATATTCCTCAAACTATTATCCATAAATACAAGTTGTAATATACATGTAAGTCAAACTTTTATGTTTCCAAGTGTTGAAAGCTAAACATTGAATTTCATTCTAATTTGATCATGATGTTGCATGCACGCACGCGCGCGCACACACACACACACACACACACACACACACACACACACACACACACACACACACACACACACACACACACACACACACACACACACACACACACACACACACACACACACACACACACACACACACACACACACACACACACACAAAATTGGGAGAACTATGTGTGGTCTGAGCCCTCTTTAAAGTATTATAATGTAGGAAACTCTCAATCACTCATAGGGAAGTGGTTACGACCATCCAACCTAACATATTAACTTATTTTTTAAGGGTTATATTATGGTCAAAAGGGAGATTTAGATTTAAAATAAAGGAGAAAGAAAACATGGGTTAGTACAAATGAGCGAAGGAGAGTTCACACATATAAATAATATCTTAGAATAGGTGTAGGTATCTAAGGGATCACATACCTACATAGCTAATAAGGACATTGCTAGTAGATCCTGGACAATGCTAGTTGCCATATAGCTCTCAGTTTTACCAACAATGTCTTAAAATAATTTGAGCTACAATTTCCAAATATGAGTAGTGATGAAGCATTTAGAGACTATTTTTAGGATTAGTGATGATTGTTGTGAGCAATACCTTTCTTTTACCTTGATTTTTTAATTAAAAATAATCTAAGTGCAATAACAATCTACCTTTTACATTCATATATGTGTGATTATTTCCCTATTTTACTTAACCTGAATTATCCCTAGGTTTACTCTATTTAGATCACATTAATCATAAAATAAGTAAAACATAATTATACATCATACCTAGATCCATTTATGGTGTCTTAGTTAGTATAAGGACATGAAATCATTATCTAAGAATAGTGTAGTGGCAATGTGAAGATTAGTCAGTATAATCACATTTTTATGTGTGGTGTATTACCTATGGATGCTTTTCAAAAATAATTGGGGAGACCATAGTAATTTAATAGAGAACTCAAGGATAATGGAATGGATAATGTTGTCCTAAAAAATAGCTTTCTCATTTTTGGGACAACATATGAACTATTTTGGTCCTGCAAGACCAAAATTGTCTCTTCCCTTTTCAAAAATTTGTTTTGAGCATTCAATTTCCTCATTTTCCAAAATTTTTTTTGTAAAGGGACTAGTTGGTTTAATGGGTTCAATGTCTTCTTTGGGTGAGTTCAATCAAAAGGGTGCAAGTTTCCAGCACTTAGGCATTTTTGGGATTAGTTCAATGACTTGGTTCAAGAAAAAATGTCCATCGGCAAGCATCTAAGCAAGGATTGAACCATTAAACCATTGAACTATTAAACATTGAACCATTTTGGTTCAATGGGTTCAATTGGTTCAAAATTTCAACATCATCAGCAAGAGTTAAGCACTTTTTCAAGTTTCAAAGTTCAATCATTTCAAGGTTCCATGGCTGTGAACACTTAATGAGTTTCAAAGGCTTAAACCATTGAACCGTTAAACCTTGAACCATAGTGGTATAGTGGTTCATCGGTTCAATGAGTGCAACGTTCAAACAGTTCAACACACTTGGTCCAAAGATATCAAAGAGACTCGACTAAATCAAAAGAATGAACCGTTGAACCTTGAACCACTTCATAGGTTCAATGAGTTCACAGGTTCAAAGGTTCAAAGGCAGCCTCAGTCAAGGAAAGGAGTGCACAAAAGAAAAGCCTGAGAGCCAAAAGTGCCAAGTGTCGATGGTGGAAGGTTTCAATATAATGCAATAGAAGATGCCATGTGTCCTTGGTGAGAATTAGTGAAAGTTGACAAGCGTCATCATCTGCATGATTGCTAGAAATGAGCCTCGACTATTTTTATGAGTGTTTCTAGAGTTCAGTGGAAGCTGCCACGTGTCTTCTTCTGCCAAACTCTCAAAGGTTTTTAAGAGCTCCTATTAATTAGGTGGATGCTTCCAAATGTCTTTGCCTATTTGAGCAAAAGATGCCACATGCCACTTGTTAAAAGCAACGGAAGGTACCACGTGTTAAAGACGGAGCACTCCCAATGCAAAGATGTAGAGTCAAGGAAAGATTTCCTTTAGACAAATTGTCTAAAGGAATTCCTTCAGATATTTTGTCTAAAGGAAATAAAGGGACAATCATCCTCCAAATAAATTGAAGCCTGAAGGCCACTCGAATGATCCAAAAGGGTAGGTACCCTTGCAAGGGACACTCGACACTCAGAAATGGACCCTATTCAAGACCATGAAGGGTAAGTTCCCTCTGGGAAGGGTCGAGCTTCAAAGTGTAGTAGAAGCTACCAAGTGTCACAAGTTGAGACATAGTATCTACCAATTTCAAAGCACTAGAACTCGCCACGTGTCCCATCCTAATGCAGCAAAAGTTTCCAACTGTCTATACCCACACTTCTAGCCTCTAACAAGTTTCAAAGCTTATTCTAATAAGATTATTTCAAAGCCACAGATGCTGCCATGCGTCTTCACCTATGCCACAATGGAAAGTAGCCATAGTAAGCAAGAAATATACAAAGGAGTTGCTAAGGAGAATGACAAGCCCGTAAATGTCAAATTTAGGATGACTAACCAGCCGTTAACCTTTGAAAGATGAAAGATCCACGGACATCAAATTTGCTACAATGAAGTATCTATTGATCTTTGCAGGCTTAAAATGGGGACCTAAATACTTGTAAAGACCCTAAGGCTAGGGCCAAAGGAAGAAGATACAAAGAGGGAAATCTCAGTGGGAGTTGTTCACAGTAGGTGGACCAGTTTTCCAAGTAGGTATTTAGACCTACAAGCATTGAAAGCGCAGCCTGTTTGTCCCCTTTGGCATAAAGACAAAGTGGGCAGCTGCGCAAGTAGCAGGTAATAAAATGAGTGACTCTGTCTTAGGAGAAGATGTTGGAAATGAATCAACATGCCATAGTTAAGGTAGTTGCCCTGCTCCAGCATGGCTCTCCTTGACAGAACCAAAAATGTGTCTAAGGCATTAATGCGTAGCATGGGTCGCTCCATGGGACAAAGTGTCAACCTTCCCTTAGTCTTTATATAATTTAATCTCTTATATCATTTGAGAGGAGATCTTCTCATTACCAGAAGTAAAACTTTACCCAAATTGAAAGGCAAATACTCAGACTTTGAGCTCAAATTGTTGTTCATATTATTTTATCTGAATAAGAAAGCAAGTTGTTTATAGACTTTGTGCTATCATATCTTGTATCATTTTAGGAGATTGTTCTTATGTCTGTCTCTGAATGTGTTCTTGCTCATTTAATCTAACAAGTAGAATTAGTGGAAGTGATAAGGAAGGTGTCCTAAAGCCAGCTACTTTCAGACTTTGTACTGTCATAGTTGTCTTCAGTGTGTGTTTATTTTCTATTTCTGTGTAAAGGACCTTGGGACAACTTTGTGCCCCCATTGTTCTTCGTATCTCACTCTTGGGTAGTCAAGGTGGAGACTTTGTGCTAAATCTTAGATTGTTGGTTACTCTATACTCTATTACCAGTTACTTGTCACTACCAAAAAGATTCTTGTTGTTTACAAGAACAAGCACTCCTGAAAGAAGAGAAGTGTCTTCTATTATTTCACCAAGATTTATAGTATTTAGGAAGGGATCTGGCTCTTGGTTTAATGTTACTTCTAAAAGAAGAGAAGTACCTTCACCAATCACCCAAGATTTCTCCTTTGATCTATGAGCATCATCTCTGAAAGAAGAGAGATGGATGATATATCCTACCCTCAAGTGTTATTTTCAGCTTATATATATAGTATATAGCTCCTGCATATTTATAAGGAACCTCCCCTTAATGAGAGGAGAGATTTGTCCCTTGTTGATGTAGTAAACCTGTGCACCTCGCTGACTAATCTCCCTATGCTATAGTTGAAGATACCTATTTTGCTCACCAGTTAGCTGACTGAAAAAATATTCACCCAACAATTTTTGGTGACTCCACTGGGGAAGGACAAGAAGTTTGAAGCCTCAAGCTTCAAATTGAAGTAAGACCAGTCCTTTTCCATTTTTTTTCACAATCTGGCAACTCCATGTTTTACCAGAAGCCAAAAATCTCAAGGTGTTGTTCACCCTACTTTTGAGTTAGTGCAGTAGAGCAATTTTGAGTTGTTTCCTCCACAAGCTCACCTTCAACTAACTAGGAGTCTTCCTCCTAGCCCTACCAGGTCACCAACACAAGGTAGAGCTTCTTTTTCTACTGCTAGCAGAGCTTTGCCCATACATACTCCACTCAAATTTGTTATCCCATTTTTACATAATCAAACCATGGCTCAAGGCCCCTAGGGTAACTCATTTGGCCCACTTAATTTGACTCCATCCCTACATGAACTTCCACATGGCTCAAGAAATGATTTCCCTAGATTTTTTGGTGATGAGAAAGTTCACCCTAATGAACATATTGTTGCCTTTAGCATAGCCTGTGGTGTAATAGGTGTGGAGTATGAAGACATAGTAGTCAAGCTATTTATAGAAACACTACAAGGCACTACTGTAGACTGGTTCTACCATCTATAAGCTTGATTAGTGACTGATTGGGACACCCTCAAAGATAAATTTGAAGCTAGGTTTAAGCCTACAGAAGATGTGCATGCCTTGCTAGCCTAGCTCACACAAATGAAGAAGGAGCCCCATGAACCTATGAGGGACTTCATTACCATGTTTGATAAGCTAAGGCACAAGATTCCCATGATCACCCAGCTGACACCTCAGAATCATAAGTGTTTTTTCATCAATTCATAGCTACCTAAAGTGAGTTTCTTGCTGAGACAAGCTAAACATATAGACCTTGCTGCTGCTCAAGACTTAGCTACTGAGGTAGAAGATGACCTTATCTTGGTTGGAAAGATAAAGAGGGACCCTAATAAAGGTAAATCATCTTCATCTTCTAAATACTCATCTACAGCCACCACTGACCCAATGGTGCAAAAGCTAGCAAATGAAGTGCTAGCTCTCAAAAAGTAAATGGTGCAAGGGATGTCATATGCTCCTTCATACAGAGATGTACCAAGGAGGACATTCTTTAATCAGCCCTACCAAGGCCATGCTACCAGGAATCAAGGACAATTAAATCACCTTCCTCCTCCATAGAGGAACCTCACCCTTAAAGCACCTCCAAACAACTCAGTAGTTAGATATCTTGAAGCTAAATCAAATTTCTCATTCTAGCCTGAGTTGAATCCTAAAGATGATGCTAATCTCTTCACTGAGGAAGAAGAAGAATTAGCTGGCAAATCCCATATTAGTTTCTTAAACTATCAGGATGAACCCAGAAGTGAAGGCAATGCAGTTGAGGGGTCATATGTTGATTTCACTTGATCCAAGAATAAATCAGCTCAACAAGTTGATAAAGAAAAGACAAAGGGACAACCTCAACCAACAGTTTCAATTGCTAAGCATGGGACCACCCTACCCTTCCAGCTAAAAGATCCAGTGACTGATAGAAAGGTAATTACCCCAAACATTTTTGCACCTTCAACTTCAAATTTGCAGTCCAGTTCTCCCACTCCCAAAATTGAAAAGGATGAACTCCCATCCTCTATACCTAGTTCATTTCCAACATTTGATATCATTGACCATATAAAGAAAACCAAAATTCAAATGTCTAAGTTTGAATTTTTGCAGTCCCATATTGAGCAATTAGACAAATTGGTTCAATGTGTTAGAAACCAGGAAGTCCCTGTTGAACAAGTAATTTCCAAAGTGACACATGATCCCCCCAAGAATGTACCCACCAAGAACAATCTTGTCATTACCCCTCTTGCTACTCCTGGTAGGACTAAACCTTTCTACATCTCATTGCTAATAAATGGACGACAGCTAAACAATTGCATCATTGACTCTGGAGCTTCAGACAATGTCATGCCTACTAAAGTGGCTAAATCCCTTGACCTCACACGGACCAAAACTTTTGGTAGATGCTTCTCCATGGAGAACATGTAAGTACCTCTACTAGAACAAATTAAAGATGCCCAATTTGTGTTTGCAACATTCCCAAACAAAAGGATCAAGATGACTGTCTTGGTAGCCAATGTCCCAATACCATATGGCATCCTTCTTGGATAGAATTTTTGTAGAGATGTTGGTGGTGAATTAAGCATGCATTTATCAGAGGCAAAGATTCCAGTCAAAGGTGTTATGAAGAGGCTGCTCACTGAGAAGGAAGTGAGATATGTGGTTACCTAGACCTCAGCACCTGAAGCTCAAATTCTATTTGAGTCTTCAGACATGGGTAACTACTTTCAATCCACAGATAAAGTTCATGAGGCATCTAATGAAGCTCCTGTAGGTGACAACCTAGAAATGTATTCAGTTAGAACAATAGAAGAATTGGTAGAGTACAATACCAATGTGGAAGGATCTCCACCTTTGAATGAAGAGGAATCCAAAGGAAAATTAGCATCAAATGGGGTATGGATCTTAGAGTTTGATGGCAGCTGCTCCTCTATGAGTTTAGGAGCTGGGGTTGTGTTGATATCTCCTCAAGGAGATATTTTTCCTTCATCCTACAAGTTGTAGTTTAGCAACACTAATAACATAGCTGAGTATGAATCTCTATTGCTTGGATTGAAAGCTACTAGGGATAAAGGCATCAAGCTCCTTCATGCCGAAGGAGATGTTGAATTAGTGGTTTGTCAAGTGAGAAACCTATATCAAACCAAGAATGAAATATTGCATCATTACCACTAGTCTGGGACCAAATTGAAAACTTTGATGCTTTCAGCATCTTTGTAGTTCTCAGAGAATTCAATGACCGGGCTGATGCACTGGCTATTTCAACTACTCTCTTGGTCCCCCACCTAGACTTCAAAGGAGATAGGTACACCATTGAGCTGGTCTTTTGGCCAAGTATCCTGATAATGCCAGTCGTTGGCAAGAGTTTGACAATGACAATCAAATCATTACCTTCTTGGAGCAAAAAGATAGCTTTGAATGGCTACATTTTGAAGGTAGTGAACCTCAAAAGCCTGAATTGACCCCTAAATCAAGTTCAAATGCAGGTGAGGAGTTCCTATAACTTAAAAGGAATAAGATTCCCAAAGGCTTGGTTTCCCTTGAGAAGCTATTTGATAAGCATGATAGATTCATAAAATAGCAGCAAACGGATTCAAGCTCCTCTCAAGGGTTTGATCAAGTAAATCTAAGAACCAAGGGTGATCCCAAGATGGTCAACATTGGTAAAAGCTATACTCCTGAGGAGAGGTTCAATTTCACTATTTTACTCAACCAATACATGGATCTCCTAACATGTTTATATAATGAACTGAAGTCACTCAGGCCTGATGAAATTTGACATGACATTCCTCTTAAGGCTGATTCGACACTTTACAGGCAAAAATCCAAGCAGTACAATCTGAAGATATCAAGTACTTATCATGTTTGAGATACAAAAAATGCTAAATGATAGGATCATTTTCCCAATCCATCATTCCACATGGATTGCAAATATAGTGCCTTTAAGGAAGAAGAATGGTGAAATTCGCCTTTGTGTGGATTTTAAAAATTTGAATCAGACATCCTTGAAGGATAATTATCCTTTGCTAGTCATGGATCAAGTGCTTTAGACAGTGACAGGTTCAGAGATGTTATCATTGCTAGATGGCTTCTTAGGATATAATTAGGTTAAAGTTGGTGAGTTAGACCATCATAAGACTGCTTTCACCACACCTTGTGGCACATTTACATATTGAAAGATGCCTTTTGGTTTGATAAATGCTGGTGCCACCTTTCAAAGAGCAATGGACCTTGCCTTTAAGGATGAGATGGGTAAGTTCATTATAGTTTATCTTGATGACTTGACCGTCTTCTCTAAGCATCGCCCAGATCATGTTTGCCCTTTGTAACAAGTGTTGGAACGCTGCTGCCAAAATGGCATTTCCTTAAACCCCAAGAAGTCAGTTTTTGGAGTAATAGAGGGGAAACTTCTCAGACACATTGTGTCCAAAGGAGGAATAAATATTGACTCAGACAGAGTCAAGTCTATCCAAGACCTTACCTTGCCCACAAGTAAGACTGTTGTTCACTCTTTCTTTGGAAAGGTAAATTTCTTATGGAGGTTCATCCCCAAGTTAGCTGAGAAGACTAGGCACATTGTAAACATGATGAAGGGAAAAGCCACCTTCAGTTGGACTGAGGAAGGTAAGTCAACATTTGAGGATATCAAGCCTGCCATTGCCCATGCTCCAATTTTGGTTTGTCTAGACTATAACAAAGAGTTCACCATATATAGTTATGCTTCAAAACACATACTTTCAGTAATTTTGGTTCAATAAAATAAAGAAGGTATGGAATCCCCCATTTCCTTCATGAGTTTTCCTCTCAAAGCTCATGAGCTGAAGTACTCAAACATGGAGAAGCATGCTTATGTAGGGGTGAAGGTAGTGAAGCATTTTCGCTTCTACATCTTGAATTCACACATAACTACCTTGCTTCCTAGCACCGCGGTCAAATCCATATTGACTCAGTAGGAGTTTGGGATGAAAAGAGGCAATTGGGTTGCAAAGATCTAGGAGTTTGATTTGGTCATCAAGCTAACAAAGCTGGTGTGTGGAAAGGGGCTATGTCAATTAATTGTTGATAACAAGCTAGAAAGAATAGAGCATGAAGAATCAGAGGTGGAAGACACACCAACAGTCTTCTTTGTCTCCACCATGAATGAATGGTATTCAGGTATTGCTCATTTCCTTACTTATGGTGAGTGTTCTTCTCACCTATCTTATAAAGAAAGGAGAACCATCAAGCTAAAAGCTACAAATTTTGTCCTTTGAGAAAATGGCCTATACAAGAGGAGCCTTGATGGATTTTTCCTTCACTGTGTGGACAAGGAGCAACAAAGACAACTTCTGAAGTCCTTCCACAATTCAGCCTGTGGGGGACATTTTTCTATTCCTGTGATTGCCCATAAAATTTTGTGAGCTAAGTACTACTGGCCAACTCTCTTTCAGGATGCATACAAGTGGGTTAGGGAATGTGAACTATGCTAGCAATTTATAGGAAGACCCAAGTTAGCTGCCCTGCCTCTCAAGCCAGTGGTCATAAAAGAGTCATTCTAGCAATGGGGAATTGATTTTATTGGAGCTGTAAACCCATCTTCAAGTGTTGGACATGATTATGTCCTCACAGCAATAGACTACTTCACCAAATGGGTGGAAGCTATTCCAACCAAACATGTTACTTTAGAAGTAGTATGTAATTTCCTCAAAGAGAACATCATCTCAAGGTTTGGGGTCCCAACCAAGATTATCACTGATAATGTAGTTTGTTTCACTTTCCAGGAGATTACTCAATTCTATTTCTACTATGGGATTACACTCTCCCACTCTTTTGATTACTTTCCACAAGGGAATGGATAGGCTAAATCAAGCAATAAGAACCTGGTGACTATCATCAAAAAGTTGGTGGATGACAACCAAAGGACATGGCATAAAGCATTAGTTGATGCCCTATGGGTGAACAGAATTACACCAAAGAGAGCAATTGGTATGTCTCCTTTCCAACTTCTTTATGGTGTCAATGTTGAGATACCAATCACCTTGGAATTACCAGCATTGAAATTAGCTAAGGCAATTGAAGACCAAACATATGAAGGCTCCTTTGATAAGAGGATCATATGTCTTACTGAGCTGGATGAGCAGAGAACTACAGTGGTGGACCAAATTGCGGCCCATCAAGGTCTAGTGAAGAAGCTCTTCGACCAGAAAGCAAAGAACCGTGATTTCTAGATTAGAGATCAAAAGAGAACCAAAAGGGATGCATGGAAAGTTTGATTCCCTATGGAGGGGCCCTTTTACTATTCATCAGCTCAACGGTGAAAATAGTTTCCTATTGAAGTATCAAGATGGCACTCTCTTTTCTCTGCCTCACAATGGGCAGCATCTAAAGCACTTCAATTCTTGAAGTATTAGATAATTCACCTGTACATATGTATATTTGTATAGTCTTTTGTTTCTATTTTGTGTTGTTTGTTTTCATTTTTTTGGAACCTTTCTTTTTGGGTAGCATGACTCCATAGCCCAATGGCATACTTCAAGGCACTAGAGATTCTGGTTTCTACTCCCTTCAACTATTCTGAGTTTTCATTTGACGAAAGTTCCCCAACTAGAGCCAGCTGTTGTCCTCAAAAATAGCTTTCTCATTTTTGGGACAACATATGAACTATTTTGGTCTTGCAAGACCAAAATTGTCTCTTCCCTTTTCAAAAATGTGTTCTGAGCATTCAATTTCCTCATTTTCCAAACTTTCTTGGTAAAGGGACTAGTTGGTTCAACAAGTTCAATAACTTCTTCGGGTGAGTTCAATTAAAAGGGGGCAAGTTTCCAGCACTTACGCATTTTTGGGATTGGTTCAATGACTTGGTTCAATTTAAAATGTCCATCAACAAGCATCTAAGCAAGGATTAAACCGTTGAACCATTGAACCATTTTGGTTCAACAAGTTCAATGGGTTCAAAAGTTCTACATCATCAACAAGAGTTAAGTGCTTTGTCAAGGTTCAAAGTTCAATCATTTCAAGGTTCCATAGCTGTGAACACTTAACATGTTTCAAAGGCTTAAACCTTTAAACCGTTGAACCTTAAACCATAGTGTTTCGTCAGTTCAACAGGTTCAACGTTCAAATGGTTCAATGCGCTTGGTTCAAAGATATCAAAGAGACTTGGCTAAATCAAAAGAATGAACCGACTGAACCGTTGAACCTTGAACCGCTTCATAAGTTTAATGAGTTCATGGGTTCAAAGGTAGCCTTAGTCAAGGAAAGAAGTGCGCAAAAGAAAAGCTCGAGAGCGAAAAGCACCAAGTTTTGATGGTGGAAGGTTTCAATACGATGCAGTGGAAGATGCCACGTGTCCTTGGTGAGAATCAGTAGAAGTTGATAAGTGTCATCATCCACGTGATTGCCAGAAATGAGCCCCAACTATTTCTATGAGTGTTTCTAGAGTTTGGAAGAAGCTGCCATGTGTCTTCTTTTGCCAGACTCTCAAAGGTTTCTAAGAGCTCCTATGAATTAGGTGGATGCTTCCATGTGTCCTCACCTATTTTGGAAAAAGATGCCATGTGCCACTTGTTAAAAGTAATGGAAGGTGCCATGTGTCAAAGATGGAGCACTCCCAACACAGAGATGCAGAGTCAAGGAAAGATTTCATTTGAGCAAATTGTTTAAAGGAATTCCTTAGAACATTTTGTCTAAAGGAATTCCTTTTGACATTTTGTCTGAATGAAATAAATGGATGATAGTCCTCTAAAGAAATTGAAGCTTAAAGGCCACCCAGATGATCCAAAAGGGTAGGTACCCTTGCAGGGGACACTCGACACTCAGAAATGGACCCTATTCAAGACCTCGAAGGGCAAGTTCCCTTTGGGAAGGGTCGAGACTCAAAGTGCAGTAGAAGCTACCAAGTGTCACAAGTTGAGACACAGTCTCTACCAATTTCAAAGTAGCAAAACTCACCACGTGTCTCGTCTTAGTGCAGCAGAAGCTGCCAAGTGTCTGCACCCACGCTTCCAACCTCTAACAAGTTCAAAGCTTATTTCAAAGCCACATATGCCACCACATGTCTTCACCTGCACCACAATAGAAAGCAGCCATAGCAAGCAAGAAAGATACAAAGGAGTTGATAAGGAGAATGATAGGCCTGCAAATGTCAAATTTAGGATGACTGACCAGCCATTAACTTTTAAAAGATGAAAGATCTGTGGATGTCAAATTTTCTACAATGAAGTATCTGTTGATCTTTGTAGGCTTGAAATGGGGACCCAAATACATTTAAAGACCCTAAGGCTAGGGCCAAAGGAAGAAGAGACAAAGAGAGAAATCTCAGTGGGAGTTATTCCCAGTAGGTGGAGTAGTTTTCTAGGTAAGTATTTGGACTTGCAGGCATTGAAAGCGTAGCATGTTTGTCCCCTTTGGCATAAAGACAAAGTGGGCAATTGCGTGGGTAGCAAGTAATAAAATGAGTGACTCTAGCTTAGGAGAAGATGTTGGAGATGAATCAACATGCCATAGTTAGGGTAGCCACCTTGCTCTAGCATGGCTCTCCTTGACAGAACCAAAAATGCATTCAAGGCATTAATGCGCAGCATGGGTCGCTCCATGGGACAAAGTGTCAAGCCTCGCTTAGCCTTTATATAATGTAATCTCTTGTATCATTTGAGAGGAGATCTTCCCATTACCAGAAGCAAAACTTTGCCCAAATTGAAAGGTGAATACTGAGACTTTGAGCTCAAATTGTTGTTCATATTATTTTATCTGAATAAGAAAGTAAGTTGTTTATAGACTTTGTGCTGTCATATCTTGTATCATTTTAGGAGATTGTTCTTATGTCTGTCTTTTGAATGTGTTCTTGTTCATTTAATCTAACAAGTAGAATTATTGGAAGTGATAAGGAAGGTGTCCTAAAGCCAACTACTTTCAGACTTTGTATTGTCATAGTTGTCTTCAGTGTGTGTTTATTTTCTATTTCTGTGGAAAGGACCTTGGGACAACTTTGTGCCCCCATTGTTCTTCGTATCTCACTCTTGGGCAGTCAAGGTGGATACTTTGTGCTACATCTTAGATTGTTGGTTACTCTGTACTTTGTTACCAGTTACTTGTCACTACCAGAAAGATTCTTGTTGTTTGCAAGAACAAGCACTTCTGAAAGAAGAGAAGTGCCTTCTATCATTTCACTAGGATTTCTACTATCCAGGAAGGGATCTGGCTCTTGGCTGAATGTTACTTTTAAAAGAAGAGAAGTACCTTCACCAATCACCTAGGATTTCTCCTTTGATCTTTGAGCATCATCTCTGAAAGAAGAGAGATGGATGATATATCCTACCCCCGAGTGTTATTTATAGCTTATATATATAGTATATAGCTCCTGCGTATTTATAGGGAACCTCCCCTTGATGAGAGGAGAGATTTTTCCCATATTGATGTAGTAAACCTGCACACCTGGCTGACCAATCTCCCTATGTTGTGGTTGAAGAGACCTATTTTTCTCACCAGTTAGCTGACTGACAAAATATTCACCCAACAGATAACACTATATAAATCAAGAAGAATGGCCAAAGTGGACTTCAATTCCTGTAAATTAAGTAGGGGATAAAAAAACATCAACCATCTAGTCATGTTGACAAACAATAAGACTAATAAAAGAAGAAAAGGTATTGTAAAAAAATATAGCAATGAAGGATCAAGTGAAACTTAAAACATATTCCTTAGAATACAATGCAAAAGATATAGTTAAGAAAATGATAATAAATGTTAATGTAGAAATAAAAAATAAAAAACATGAAAATTCTCCTAAAATTTTGAATGCATATAATAGATCATAATTTATTTTTTATCCAATAGGTGGTCCTATCTATGGTATGGACTCAAGTTGCCACTATATCAACAATACATAATCAATGGTTCTAAATTTGTTTTGAATTTTTTGAATTTTTATGGGGTGTATAACTATGATAATCAAGGGTTCTAAAATTTGTAAAGGGTCAGTGTCTTTTTCCATATTTCTTTTTTTATTTCAAGGTTTATGCATGTGACTATTTTATTTATGCATCTCTTAGTCAACTATCAGTGAGAAGTGAAGGTTTATGCATGTAAGTATTGACTACTTCTCCTTCACATTGATCATGGAAAATAAAGATATATATTTCCATTGGCATAAGATCCATCCATTAGCATGTTTCATATTTTTTCAAGTGTCTTGAGCATTACAATACTTTCATATAAGGAATTTATGCCGACGTCTACATAGTGGAGAATATAGTATTTATATCTCTCTCAAAGCTTATGTTTCAAAGAATATCTCAAAGGAACATAAGATGAGTTATTATGGATTTTTCTCAAAATGGTCATTCAATTTGTAAAAGGCCTAAATATTTTCTAAGGCTTTTCCTTAGGGATCTTAACTTCACATGTAATAAGGAATATTGTAAGGTGCAAGACCAAGGGCACCTACAGTTGCATATTTGATAGAGATGATGAGAGGATTGAAAATAATATTGGATGCAATGAATACAACACAAAGAAGAGAAACTCATGTTGAAGAAGTGAGTGATGATGAATAAGTATGATGTTAATATTTTGAAGTGGAAGATATGGAGAAAAATTTTGAGAGCAAAATTATCAAATCATCATAAAATATTAGTAGTAAGCCTAAATCAGACACCCCTTCTGAAAATGGAAGTTTTAACCCTGAGGAACTATAAATTATATCACAAAGATAGAGAAATAATTTGAATAAGTGTCAATAGAGGAACCCAAGAAGGTAATTTTTTCTTGCACAAAATTAAAAGATCACACATATTTATGGTAGGATCAGGTGCAAACTGAGAGATAAATGAAAGGTGAGTAGAAAATAAAATATTGTGATATGTTGGTGACAAAATTGAAGGAAAAAACCTTACCTTCCAATTATCATTAGTTTTTTCAATAAATTATAAAACCTAAGATATAAATATATGAACATTTAGGAATATAGTGAGGAGTTTTATATAGTCATCATAAGAGTTAAACATGTGATTCATTGATCTAGATAAGTTAGCAAGATATGTGATTGGGTTGTGTATTTTCATTCAAGATGAAATCAATTTTCTAAACTTGACAAATATCAAAGAAGCCTATCAATGTGTATTGAAGGTTGAAAAAAATTGTAAATAAGAAAATAAAATGAACTCTGGAGGTAGATGGAGGTCCTCAAGAGGAAGAGGGAAAAGGATTGAGGGAATAGGATGATAATATCATGATGGATAAGAAATAAGATCTCAAAATTAGAATCATAATATAAGAGGAAGAGGTAATTCTTCCATACAGAGGGGATCCTTTAGAAAAGGAAGAAGAAGAGGCTTCACATATAAGTTTTTTTAATGCAATAAGCTTGTTGGACATAGATTTTTTGAGTGTTTAGAAGCACCTATGAATAACAGAAAGAAGCATAAAGTATAAAACCATAATTCTCAGGGAGATGAAGATATTTTTTGGTCTCCAATACACATAGAATAGTTAAAATAAGGAGAGGATATTATGATGAAAAGAGTGTTGTTAAAACATGTCAAGGAGGTAATCGAACTAGTGCTGATAAAGAGTCTATTTTAGACTATTTTCAAATCAAGAATTAAGTTTTGAAAATTAGTTATTGGTAGTATTAGAATTTATAATTTTTTATCTAATGAAATGGTAGAAAAACTTAGGTTGAAAATATTAGTACATCCAATGCCACACAAGGTTTCATGGTTGTTGAATTACCATCAAGGGTTAGTAAATGAGTAATGTATGGCAATTTTTTAAATTGGGTCAAATAAAGATGATGTTATTTGTGACATTATTCCCATTTATGTGTGTCATGTGATGTTTATAAGTCCATGGAAGTATGATAAAAGATGCATGTTATAGAGTGAACACTTGCACTCTTTTTAAGGAAAGAGGTTAAAATTGAGCCCATTAAAGGATAGAGGAGAAGATGTGGACAATAATTTGAAAGTAATTATGGCTTCCAATAAATAAATTTTCAAAGTGGAGATTATGGAAGAGGCATATTTAGATCTCATATCAAAGTATATGAAGGTTGTGATAACCACTAAGGTGAGTGATCATCCTATTGAAATTTATAGTTTATTGGAAGAATATGTTTATATTATCTGAAGTGATTTTTTAGAGTGACTACTACCTATGAATAGCATTAGCCATAATATGGATGTAGTTTCATGAGGAATCTTGTCAAAAAAGGTAAAATATAGACTAACTCCAATGGAGAATGAGGAGATAAAGAGGTAGGTGTAGGAGTTGGTGGAAAAGGGTTTGATTTGGAAGAATTTGAGCCCATATGCAATTTCAACTATGGTAACACCTAAGAAAGGTGGAGATTAGAGAATGTCCATGTGTTATAAACAAGTTCATTAATTACATATCCAATAATGGATGACTTAATAAAATATTTTTGTGGAGCCAAGTACTTCACTAAAAAAGAACAAATATTCCCATAATTGGATAAGATAAGGTGATGAGTGGAAGATCACATTCAAGACTAATGATGGATTTTGTGAGTGGATGATTGTACCATTTAGGTTAAAAAATGATCCAATCACATTCATGAGACTCATGAATGAATTATTTAAGCTATTCATAGGTAAGTTTATGGTTATTTATTTGCTTGATATTTTTATTTTGGTCCTTTTAAAGAATAAAATTTGAAGCATTTGATTTTGGTCCTTAACAAGTTAAAGGAAGAAATAAATGGCGAACTTAAAGAATTGTATCTTCATGCAAGAAGAAATAATGTATTTAGGATTTTTAAACTTAAGTGAAGGGCTACATATGGACCCTAAAAAAGTAAAGGTAATTTTGGAATGGCCTTCACCCAAGAATACGTTTGAGGCTAGAATTTTCATGGATTTAACAAGTTTTAACCAAAATTTTATAATAAAATTTAGTGGATATGTCCTCCCATCATGGAAAATATGAAGGAAGATAAAAATATTTTTAATTAGATATCTATAACAAAGAATAGTTTCTAGGTATTGAATAAAAATATAATAAAACAACTAGAATTGGCATTGCTTGATTTTGGAAAAGTGTTCCAAGTAGATTGTGATGCAAGAGGAAATAACTATTGGGTTAGTTCTAAGTCAAGAAGGTAAGCCTATTTCATTTTTTAGTGAAAATTTGAATGAAATAAAAAGATAATATTCAATCTGTGATCAATAACTTTATGCAATAATACAAGATCATAAGAAGTGGAGGCATTATTTGATGCCAAAAGAATTTATTTTGTACACTAATCACCAAGCCCTACACTTTGTAAACAACCAAGGAAAGCCAAATCAGAGGCATATGAAATGGGTATAATTTTTTCAAAGCTATTATTTTTTTTGAAATCATAAAAGTGGTTTTGGATGCCTTTAGTAGGTGAGCTAAGGTTGAAGTCAATGGCTTTGATTTAATGAAAGATTTGTATGAATATGATGAATATATCCAAGATACATGGACATAATGAAAAAAGTACATAAAATAGAGAGAAATCCATCTTTGGAGTACATGATTCAAGATGGGTTGCTATTTAAGGGGAATATGTTATGCATACCTTAAGGTTCTATGAGATAAAATCTACTAAAATATAAATATAGCATAGGCTTGGCTAGACATTTTGGATATGATAAAACTTTGGCACAGTCGAGTGATAAATATTATTGGCCACAAATGAGCATGGATGTGAATTAGTTCATGAAAAGGTGTATAATTTTATATAAATAAAAAATTAAAATCCATAATGCAAATGGGCAAATATAAAATACTAGATTATATCAACCATTATCTATTATAGATAAATAATGTGATGCATTAAGCATGGATTTTGTTCTTGGATTACCAAGAACTCACAGAGGTAATGTCTCCATTTTTTTTGTTGGTAGATTTTTTAAAATGACACACTTTATAGCATATAGGAAAACTATTAGTTCTACAAATATTTATAGCCTATTTTTCAAAGAAGTTGTGAGATTTCATGGATTCCCAAGTGTTTTATCAAATTTTGGAAATAGGAGATGCTAGATCCTTAATAGAAAAATTGTTGTGTAAAATTAGAATGTTATAGATATGAAATAAATGGAACAAACTGATTAAAAACTTGATAAATGTATAAATATGTTAAAAGGGGAAAGTACCAAAGAAATAAAACTTAGCTAGAAATTGAATGTGCAAGACTGTGACATCATCAAAGAGTGATTAATGTTAGTTCAACCCATTACACTCTTTTTTTTAGGTTTTTAAGCTATAAAAATGGCAATAGGGTATCAAATATAAATAATATAAACACCAAATTATATATGACACAATCTAAATTTTGATATCTCATGTTTCTCAGTAGACATGCATATAAGGCAAAATAATCAGGTTTTCATCACAGTTAGCTAAGACAAGTTTGTGGTCAATGAAATCAAGTGGATTGAATTCCTATATGACTACAATGGTCCTAACCAATGATATTTTGATAAATTAGATAGGGACAACATGTGTTGGTGTCTTTAGGGTGTTCAGGTGTCCTATGGTGATTTGATATCTAAAACTAATATGATAGGTTCATTTACACCTGTATGTCCTATTTAACCATGCAAAAGTTATCAATCTATTTTAGAAGCCCTTTTTCACCTTACTCTTCACTTAAACCCTGTCTCAATGGTATAAGAGGATGAAAGTAATCATATGGTAAAAATGGGTTACCGATTGAATTTGTGCTTGAGATCAACAACCCCTATATTGAGTGTTATCTACATGCCAATACTCTAAATAGAGATCAAACTCCATATAGTTCTCCCATGCGATGATTGAATGTGTGAAATATTAGAGTAATGATAAATATTGGTGGAATCCTGGTGTGATTAAGTGCTTCAACAATTATCTGTGACCTCTGAGGTGTATGAAGACATAACTCATGGATCATAGGGCTGTGTGGATTTTGTATTGGAAAAAATAGATGTTTTCTCCCAATGCATAGTTAGATGTTCTCTTGATTTTCTATGTGTGTGCCTCTTATGTAAAAAATAGCTTTAAAATGTACATTTAAAGTGATCATTTAGGAATTCCTTTGGATGGGGATTTATAAACATGTGAGATGACCTGTTACATGAGTTTTAATTTGACAAACTAGTTGTTATTTGGTGGGAGGATGAGGCTTCGAATAGACATTATCGATGAGTGGGATAATTTTGATGGAGTCACCTTAACTGAGGAGCAAGGATAGTTGAGTTGGAAGTGTGGATTAATTAACAGATAAGTTTGAGCTATTTGGAATGATAAATAAGGACATTTTATGATCATTAGTTTCTTAAGAAATGGTTCGAATGGTAGTCAAAAGACCATGGAATGAGACATGAGCTACGTCTATATAATCAGTGGTCACAAGTGCACTTTTTCAGCTTAAATTTTAATTTATGTTTTTGTACCAAAGAACATTATATTAAATAGAGATACAATTTTTTGGGAATTTTTGGAGGACATTGTGGTGGAAATTGAGCAAAGATTGGACTTCATTTGAGCCTATCATACTAAAATAGATAGGTAAATAATTTTTTTGAATCATAGTCTTGGTAATTTGATAAGATGCTTAGTTGAAGATAACCCCACATGATGAGATTTGGTATTGGTCCAATCTAAATTCACTTACAATAATTTAATCAATTTAAACATAAGTCATTTCAAAATTATATATAGTAATAAACTAAGAGATGTGTGTCAATTAATAAGTATAGCTAATATGAATATAAGGAGTGTTGAAGTGGAAGAATATGCATAATCTATTCATGATGTGTATATGAAAGTGAAAAGGATATTGGAGGAAAGTGTTTGAATATATACCGATCATGATGATTAGAAAAGAAGAAAACATAATTTGAAAGTTGGGGATTTGGTATTTTCACTTTGACAAAGTAGAGGTTTCCAAAAGGTAAGTATAACAAGCTCAAATGGAAGAAAATTTGGCCTTGTAAAATTATCAAAAGTTCTCAACCAATGCTTAGAAAATTGAGTTTCCATGTGGAGTGGATATCTCCTAAATATTCCATGTATCATATTTGTATCCATATGTAACACATTAAATAGTTGAGTAATAGTCGAGCATGGATTATTCAAATATTGATTTGAAAAAATAACTATCAACCAATGAAAAGGAAGAGATATAAGCCATTATAGACACACAAATTGGAAATAATATGAGGGGTAATAAGTACTATGAGTACTTGGTGAAGGGGAATAATTGAGTAGCTGATGATGCATATTAGATGGATACATATGGAGTTGGTAGACATAAAAGATTAGTCAAGGAATTTATAATGAGTTCATGAGTAGGATCTCATGGACCATTTCATTTATGTGGTATGTTTGATGCAAGAGCATCAAGGGTGAATGATAAATCTTAGATCACTTGAAATAAATAGTAAATTTTAGATAAAATTCCCTAAGGATTCATGGTGGCAAATTTTGAGTTCATCAAAGTTAACAATAGTTGTTGAAATTTCAAAAGTCACAGATTTCATTCATGTGACTATATAATTTTTAATGACCTTTTATCTTAGTTCATAGTGATCTTTCAGTGCTTTCATTGGGTGTTTTAAATATTAATAGATTACACAAGGAACACTTGTGGCATTTACACAAAGATACCAAAGCTAATGGAGATCATAGGTTTCATGTAATTTCATAGATTTCGTGGACCTTTAATATCCTTAATAAGCTTTCACAAAGTCCACAAAATTTTGAAATCATACAAAGTTCAAAACATTTCATAGTGTCATGGGATAAATGGCCTCAAGAAGACCCCATGGATTTAATGGCCTCAAGAAGACCCAATAGAGTGTATGATTTATATAAAATGATTAGAATTCATGTAGTATATGGAGTCAAAATATTTAGCAACCTTGAGAAGGCCCTAGGGAGTGTATGAGGTCATGAAGTGCATGGAGTTCATTTTTACTTCTTTGTCTAATACACACTTTGAAATTACATGAGGGTGACAAGTGTCATGATCATGGGTCATTGTGGCTATGGATCACAAAGATAAAGTGAATATGGAGACCACAATGGTATCTGTGTGACTTTCATAAGTATAATTTATAAAATATATGGGTCCATGAAAGATTACGAGATCATGGGAATAACTTTGAGTCTATCATACAAAGATAATGAGATCATAACATGTGTCTCAATCTCATTGAACCTATGGCCATAATTCACATATTTGATCACAATCATGGAAAGCAACACAACATAATTTTAAGTAGCCATAATTTTATGAAGAAAACACCAAAAGTGGCATTATGGGTCTCATTGGAAAACTCAAGTGATGAGAGATTTCAATTGGTAATGGCAATTAAACAATAGATCACATGTGTGGACTACCATTCTCAACTATAAATTATAGGATTGTGATCAATTACCATATATTTGTAAAGTTAATAGTTACAAGGAAGTGAAAAAGTTGAATATCAAATGGATAAAATGGTCACCTCTTTTTTGAAAATGGGTTCCCTATTAACAAAAATAGAGGATAGGAAGAAAGAGAGGATGTAGATTTTAAATCTTGTAAGTAGAGGGTGAAACATTATAACTCGATATGGCTATGACTGTAAATTTCTCCTCTATCAGTAATAAAGATAATTGTAATCTCTATTTTTTAAGTGTGTTTATTATTTTTATTCATGGTTGAGAAGTGAGGCAACCATTAATTTACCCCCTCATATTCTAGTTTACACCATATATCCTAGATGTAGCCACCCTCTCCCTCCTCCCCCTTCCTATCCCCCCTCCACCACCTCTATAGAGAAAAGTTAATATCTATTAGATTGTCATGTTTCCTTATCCTTTCTTATATATAGATATGGGGATCAACCCAAATATATATAGATAGTTATAGCCACCCCATAATTGACACACCCTTCTAGCCACCCTGTTAGGTTGGTGAGTCCTTACTAAATACATTCTATATGTTAGTAGAATCAAGTAAGTAATCTTTGTAAATACAAATTATTGGAAGGAAATAGGTTTCATTACTTCATATAATAAGGTATAAAGGATGCCATGATGTTCTAACATTAGAAATGAGGAAGAAGAAACCATGACAAAAGATAACCCTGATCACTTGAATATATAGGTAGAAGAGGGTGAATGAGAGCTTATAGAAACATATGAGGAAAAACTAAGTACTTATACTAGCCATTGAAAATAAGAGAAGAAAATATTGGGTAGAAGAAAATTCTATGGCAAAAATAGGGGACTATTGGGAAGAAGAGGAATTTATGAAGATAGTAGAGTTTTGTAAATAATATGGTGATTTGTTTCCCTATAGTTTCATATGATTAAAAGGAATAAAAAAGGGGAAGGAAAAATTAAAATACAAATAAAAGAGGATGATAAACTAGTATAATGGTCATGATTTATATCTATATAAAGTAGGATAGGTCATCACCATATATTTATAGGGTGGGGTGTCGATTTTAGAGAGATTCTTTTAATATAAGAGAGACTCAACCTCGATAAAATATATATATAGGAGTAGCCTACTACTAACTATGACTAGATATATCTATCCCCATAGATATATAGGTCGAGACATGGCAACTAGATTTATCTAGTCATAATCAACACTAAAAATGGGGTGGCTATGTCTATGGATATATTAATCACTTGACCAAAGGGAGAGGGATGTTATATATATGTATTTGGCTCTCGATAGGTGAATGGAGATTAGAGATAGGCCCTTTTCCCAAAAAATAATCTCTTAGAGTTTGAGGGCCCTTATATATATATGGCCCCTTGTGTCAATGAAACTATATACATACTACACTATGCTCGTGTGACCATTTATTTTTTTATCAATTGAGTGTCTAAATGCCCTTGTACCAACCATATATAGTTATTTTTAAGAATAATGGATAGGCACTCTCCATAGTATGATAAATGAGGGCATTTTACTACTTCAGTAGTATAACCAATGACTGATAATGAAATGAAGGGTTGTGGAAATAACATAAATCTCCTAGTTATTAGAACACACATCTATGGGTATGAGAGGAAAACATATCTACTCTACATCTATGCAGTGTTTTCATTAGAAAACACATCACTAAAACACACATATATGGGAATGAGAAAGGCAGGATTCAAACCTACATATAAAATTTCCATCAGATTTGCAGTCTGTCACTTAAATCCACTTGACAACACTCCCTGAATAAGTAGATTTAAATAACTAGAAATTAGGCATAATATAAATGAAACACTTGTGGGTAGACATAATTGAATTCAATAATGGCTAGTGATTTTTTTGTCATGGTTATATATAAATATTGTTCATGTTCACTGGTCAAACTAAATAAGGAGGGATGGATATGCAACTTGAAGTGCCATAAATAACTTAAAAGAGCCCACCCAGTTTCCTATTTCATTTATCCTATATGAGGTTAATGCCTTCATGATGCTTTAGAATATATATTAATTTATGTCAATCAATTTTGGCCAATGTCATAATAATGGCTTCATCCAAATCATTTGATTGAATCTCCCCATGATGTAAAAAAAATTACATATATTGTTGAAGTCATTCTAATTGAAATGGATTATTTGATTGATTCTCAGAATTGAAGCCAAGCACCCCAAACTCTTTATCTAGTTGATACAACATGGCCCCTATCTAGCTATTGATAGTAGGTGACTAACCAGACTCATGATTTAGTCGAGAAAACTACCATATTAGTGAAGCTAGTGTAGTCCATACTAGTGAGTGACTATACTAGTGAAACTAGTGTATTCCATACTTGTGAGTGACCATATTAGTGACTATAATAGTTATTATAGTCCATACCAAAGTGTGATAGGATAAGTAACTCCCACAAACCAATTACTAGTGACTAGACTCACTCGAACGATAAATGGGTCACTTGGATTAGAAGATAAATGTATTAGAAAGGCTATCATTGACACAAATTATGTAATAACTTAGACTGGAGTAAACCCAAAAATGGCATGACCAAATGATTGTTTATCTGATGATGGATCATGCACCATAGAATGAATAAATTCACTAAGAATGTTTCCAGTACCAAAATTATCTCATGTTGAAGTAATTCTCAATGCTGCAGCACCTAAATTTTGTACCCTCTAACATCTCAAGATGTTTCTTGCCAATTTTTACTTGTTAGCATCAATCCTCATAACATAATCAACCATGTTTATAGTTACATATGGCATGAACATGAGTAACAAGAACATAATGAAATCATAAGGATGAAAGTAAGTATTGCATGAATAACTAAATATTCCTATTCTTTCCTTTTCTCTATTAATTCCTCTCCCATTGCCATATATATCTGTAAGGGTCATTTATGCACTTGAATGATAGGCTCAAGATCCTATATGAAATAATGGTAACCCTTATCCATAGACAAGTCCCCTATCTATATATGGGGGATGATAAATCCACATTTATCTATTTAGGTAACTATATATAGAGTAATATAGCATGTTCCCCATATATATAGATATGGTGACAATTGCCTTATATAGATAGGGTATTGCTCAGGATCCCTATTTATGGGTCACTTGATGGGCTCGACCATCGACTTGATGTAATCAAGTGGAGATCACTTGACAATGACATGAAGTTAATAGAGGTTAATTCACCACTCCATTATGTTGGATCAGGTAGGTGGGGGTTAATAATTCTACTTTTATTCGTAATGAATATTCTTATAATTATTGCAATATTCCTCCTTAATAGAATTAAATAATTTAAATTTGACTTGATGAGATGAATAACACTTAGTTCCAGATCAATAAAATCTAGTTTCATCTTATATAAAAAAACCTTCATAAAATGTGTAAATTTATTAATGAATTAAATGCTTATCTTTTAGAAAATAAAAATCCAAATTTTGATTCGAGCCAATTCATTTTTTAATATGAATCCTATGTCACAAGAAGATTGATTCATTTTATTTTTAAAATAAAATAATAAATTGTTGCATATTTATAATTTCAATAATATTCTTTATTCATCTATTTTAATTTGAACATTCATTGTCATTATCCAAACATATGGATCTTCAAAATCAACATATGTTGATTTCTTATTAGGGTCTAGTGTGAGAAACAAATATATAATGCGAAATAATATATTGCATAAAGGAAAAGACTTTAGAATAGAAATTGAATGACAAAGATAATCTTTAGCTTATGTATTGAAAATGCTCCACAATAGAATGTTAACTCAGATAATGATAAATCTTCTAATAATTTCCTTTTTCAATTGAAATATAACACTTTTTTACTTATATGTGATATTTAAATTGAAGTTAAAAAAATATTAACATGCATGTCAATTTTCGATATCTAAAACCTAAATAAAATTAATAAGGGGACATAAATACCCAAGTTATATTGGATGACAAGATATGAAATGCATTAATATAGGGTATTTAAGACACTCATAGATAAAAAAAGGTACATATTGCCCATTTTAAATAAAATTAACTAGCATAGATAAGTACACTTTGCTAAAATGAAAATATATATTGAAAATAATTTTTGAGATATGCCAAGACTTATTAGGGAGCCAACATATGACTCAAAACTATAACTAACTAGCAAGTAAACTTTTTTTAATTTAAAACTAGTGTGGCAAAGCCCTCAAGATATCTACATAGAACTAATTATTTGGCATACAAAATATCAGTTTAAAAAACTCATCGGATCAAAACCAAAAATCAAGCAGCCCATTTCTTAGTCCAAAAACTTATGTTATATTCTTTGAAACTTGTTATCTTCCTTTGTGATTAGGTCTCTTCTCTCATTGTCACATGAATATTTTTACCCTTTATATGGTATTTTTCCAATTTGATCCTATAATTGAATTAAATGTTTTAACCATACTCATCTAATTTTTTTGATGAAATAAAGGTTATTATTAATATAAATATATCAACATACAAGACTATTCACAAAAAATAAGCGGTAGAGGACACACCATAGCACCACACTAGGCCACTCCTAAGAAACATGAGGCAACATGCCAAAAAAGCTAACAAAATAACTAGGCCCAGCCTAGAAGAAGCTCTATCACATAAAAAAAGAGACATTTAAGTAGCAATAACAAAGCGACTAGCTAAGGAAGGGACATGATTGGGAGGATCACCCTATTCAAAGCCCTTAAGATATTTTGATTCAATAATAGGGTCCTATTTAGATCCAAAGGCATCCTAGTAACCTTCTTCTTACTTAACATTATCATGTGTGGAGTGTTGGGGTGAGATAGCTAGAAATATTTAAGGGGTTGAAGTCTGCGACCTTGTGAACTACTAGGAGGAAAGCTCCACCTACGCTAGTTTTTTAGAGGTAGATAACCCCATTCTTGAGCTTAGAAAGAAGGAAGGGGCAAAGATCCCCCGCCTCCATGTTGAATTGAGGTGGGAGATTAGTGCCTCTAAGGAGAACCAATAACATGAGATCATCTACGAGAGTGGTTGTGCCAAGAACTATTTGGAGGAACTCTACTACCCCCCTAAGGAGTAGAGTTTCAAGGTAGGGAGGGTGGTACATGGGAAATGGAACACAGGGAATAGCCCTAGTGGTGGAGGAGCTACTAAAGGTAATCCAATTCCTTAGCAAACTTATTAGTTTAAGCTTGAATCTGCATAATCACATTAAATATAATCATAGATTTATTATAATTATAAAATTAATGTTAGTAGTATTATTCAAAAATAATTCTAAATTTCATTCGTTCCATATCTAAAAAAGAATTTTGATTCTGAAAGCATGTTAGACTTGGGTGAATTTTGATGGCATTTTTGGGTTGTCTTCCAACAAAGTGTGATACAAACTAAAGAGGGTTAGGTGATGTGGCTAGAATAAATCATGTATCCATGACTAGGCACAATAGGTCTTTGGTAAATACTAGAAAAGGTGTATGATGGTCTCTAGCTTCCCACTAAAATGTCATCTAGGTTGTTTTACCCCCATTTTCACAAGTTGTTTGCCTATAGGAAGCCCTTGGTGAAGAAGACACCAATTGAAATGAACTAATTTTGGCTCCACACAAGCAGAACAAAAAGTTTGGGAGTGTCTCCCCTAAGTAGTAAGGGAGGAATGTATGCTCCAATGATAATTTATCTTATCTACTATAGGCATTGGGGGAGACAACCATTTGTAACCTTTTTGAGTGGTGTGTCCACATAATACTTCCAATCTTTCCACCGAGTATGGGAGGAATTGACTATGATTTTATGTAGGAGAGTCATAGGAACAACTACCACAATTTCCTTAAAAGAATCTTTTGTCAGTAAAGTAAAGTTTTTATTTCACTTTGAGTTCATCCCAAGGGAGACAAAAATGAGTGGTTTTGTAGAACAAATCCAACACCATATGAATTCCATTAGAATCGAATTTAAGAGCATAGATCTAGGGAACTTCAACAAGGGGAACCACATACATATTGATAATAGGGGACCACCAAATAGAATGTTTATTAATAGAGAGGCCATCCCAAAAACTAGTCCCATTCCATAACAACCAAGGTTTGACTTTCTCCCAAGTCGACCATATGCTCTTGATAACAAAATATCCCATGATTTTAACTATGGTTATAAGAGTGAGGAGATTGGAAAAACCCAAACCTTTTCAAGCTACTCACTTATAAGGAGAACCTAGGTTATTATGTATGATCACCTTCTATGCTTCATTGCCTTCAATGGCTAGATAATCCATTTCCCATAAAGTGTTGAGCCTTGCCTAGAGGGATTGATAAGGCCCATCCCACCTACTTCATGAGGAAGGTAGCAGTAGTCCCAGGCCACTCAATGAAATCATTTACCAGTGGTGGGGTTAGCCCAAATAAAATATCATGGAAGCTTTTTAAGATTTTGAAAAAACTAGTTAGTATACACCCAATAAGAATAGTTGTACAAATGGGTGGTTGTGAGCACTTTAAAACAATTATGGAATTTTTCAATCAATGAAAGGGGCTCGATTATCCAATAAAGTAATTTTTTTCCACCCTATTCACCACATACTACCAAATTCTAAAGAGCAAGGATTGAAAGGTGAATGGGGTGGCTGGTAATTTAAATATTTCATTGTGTTAAAGCAACTTCTAATTGAAATGTGTCATCCAAGGGGACAGGGGGAGGAAATATTATCTATAGCATTGGGTTTTCTACCATTGAATGGAAGAACCAAAAGTGAGACAAAGTTTCTCAATACACAACATAACATTAGAAACATTATCCTCATCCTCGATGAGAGTGTAGAAGGAATCATCCATAAAGTGTCCATTGAGAATTTGAAGGGATTATGTAGTAAGCAATCAAACTCCATGAGCAAGGCCTTGAGATTGGACATTGGTAAGGAAATATCTAAACCCCTCAACAACAAGCACATAAAGAGATAAGTCCATGAGAAAACTTACATAATGGATCTGAAAAGGCTAAAAACTTTTGATTTAACTCCACTAATGGAGAGGAAAGCTGAAACATCAACAAAGAGCATGCAGATCGATTATATGAAAGTGGGACCGAAACCCAGGGCTTGAAACATAGCTAGGATAAATGGCCATTCGATATGGTCATTAACTTTTTAAAAATCAATATTAATGAGCAAGGCCTTTGGTTAGTATAGTGATCCCATTCTATGCCTTCCCATGTAGTAATGACATTATCTGGGATATTGTGGCCTTATATGAACCCAGTCTGCCCAAGATAAATAACCACAAGGAGAAGATGGTGGAGGTAAAGCACTAAATCCTTGGAAATAATTTTATGGGAGATGTTGAGCAATGTGATAGGCACCCAATTATAAATTAACTCAGGGCCATTAGCTTTTAGAATAAATTTGATGTTCCCTTTGTTGATTCTTGGACCTAAAGATTGATTATGGAAGGCCTCAAGGTAGCCCTGGAAAAGGTTAGCCCCAACAATATCCCATAACTTTTTATAAAATTCACAAGCGAACCCATCACATCTAAGTGATTTTTCATTTTCCATTCACATAACCACTTCATATAAGTACTTAATATAGATTTATCTATCACAAGCAACCCTTTGAGCAGAAGTGACTTTGATCAAGATAATTGATAAACATTGGTCCATAGCTTATTGGCACTCAAAAGAGGGGGACTGAGTTGTAAACATTGGTTGGTAGTGATTAAAAAATTCTTAGACCATATATGGAGTTTTAGTATAGTGATGGCCTCTTTAGATGGATTTGATCTGTTGGGTTGAATACTTGGCCTTGAGCATATGAAAGAACTCCTTAGAGACTCTATCCCTCACTTTGAGCCAGTATAGGTGGGAACAAAGCTAGGATCTATGGGAATTGTACATGTCTAAAATTTGTATTTTTTGTCTTAATCTATCTACCTGTAATTATAGAGTGTCATTAAATGGGTGTTGCTCAAGATCTACCATTGCATAGGCTAGCTCTAAGGAGGTGGCCAAGTAAGATCACCACCAAATATTGGATAGATAGAGACCATAGATCTAAATAAATTTGGTCATTTTATTGATTTCATTTTCTCACCATTGTATCCATCCCAACTATTGAGTTAGTCAGTGCACATTCCAAACTTGATTGATGTGGCACATGGTGGGGCCATGATCTAGTAAGGTTGTGTTTAGGAAAAGTTATGTCTTTTAAATTTTGGGTTATTTGAATTTCCAGATGATATGGAAGCAGATTGATGAGTGGTCAGAGAGAATAAAATTCAACATAAATTCTACTAGGAAGGACAAGATAATATTAAAATAGAACTAGTGCTACGTATAAATCATATCCTGATGAAGTTGTTTTAGCACACGATCAATGCCACTTCAATTATTGGTCTAGTGTACCAAAATTTAGATGTGGGATGATGACCATTATTAGGGTCATAAAACCTAAATTTATCTCTCATAAAAAGCCACACTTCTCTTTATCTAAAAGTCTAATGCATGGGAAGGGTGCCTCTCTTGTTAGTAGTTTACTACACCCTATTAAAATCACTACAAATAGCCCAATGGGCATCAGGTAGTGAGTTATAAATCCATTTCCATAGAGTCATCCTTTCATGCACATCATTGGTAGCATAAAATTTAATGATGCCAAAATAATGATTCTCGATATTAAATAGGGCCCAAATGACACAGTGTAGGGGGTCATTTCTGGAAGCCACCCTGTATGGCCTCTACTTTAGGGAAATAAAGGTCATAAGGCCTCCAAGACCTACATCATGATTACTACTCATAACTTATTGTTAGACCAAATAACTTTGTGGACATCAAAGAGGAAAAAACCCACCACTTTAATTTCCTAAAGGCAGAGAATGTCCATGTCTGCATACTTTTTTTTGAAATCCCTCACCATATACATGTTATTTAGGTATGTGAGACCCCAAACATTCCATGAAAATAAAATCATATATTATGAGTGTCAAAATCCATATCCTTGACATGGAGCCTTTGAAGGGATTCATATCTATTCTTCAAAAATTGCTCTGTGTTAGAAAAAAGAAATTCTAGACACTAGGAAAATTCAACCACATACTCTACCTCCTTGAAAGAGTCCTAATGAGCAGGACTATGAGAGTGAGGTGGAGAACCTCCAGAAGAACTAAATGAGTGTTTGCATGTGCCTAAATAAGAGAGTGGTGGAAGATAAAAACTATCAGAAGCATATTCCAAAGAAACTTGAGGACTATAAAAACACTTTTTGCCAAAGGGGTGCTATGAAAATATGGTTTGGAAAATTCCACCTCAGCATGTGTATTCTCTTTGGTGAGTTGAGTGTTTCCAAGTAACTCCCTAATAGGTTAAGCCATAAGTGTAGTGATAATAGCTAGCATTTTATTGTTCACAAAGTTATGATGAGTGGGACCCTTATTTCAGTTATTCTTTCTACCCACAATGATATGCCATCCTTCCTCCTCAGAAATTTTGGGGATATCAGATGCAAGTTTGGGAAATGAATTATTGCAAGTTAGATACAAAGGATAATCATTAATATTGTGGTTTGTGGCTTGACATCATAAGTAAGTGTTAGAAAATTTAATATATAAGACTTACTGAGAGTAATGACTATCACCCATTTGAATCTCAACAAATTCATTTAGATCCTTAGATAGGTCAATTTCAACATAGACTCACTTTTAAGGGCAAGCAGAATAAAATCTCATTAGCTCATGGAAAACTATATGGATAATGGAAGTTGTGATTTGATTAATAAAATGCCAGAAAGGTAAGGGTAACCCTAGAAACTCCACCTAGATATACTCTGAAACAATAAAGTCCCAGGTCTAGGGGGATAGTACCATCATGGAGTTACAGATGTACCACGTGGAATATTTATTTAGGATCACACCCATAAGTGTGGGGTTAGATACATGCAAGAGGGAAAATCCCTTGGTCATGTTTTGGATGCTCTTTAACTTAATTTCATGAGTGATCTATGTAGACTAAACCCAAGTCTTAAACATGCTTTTAGAAGGAATGTGACCCATAAAATAGTTGATTAAGTAAAATTGATCTAACCATTGACAAGCATTATTAAATTTAGGCATGGGTAAAACCACATCAGGTTGAGAATCATTACCTCTTGGTATACTTTGGGGATAAACTTTCTTAGTTTTTGAGAAGCAATGTCATGATTCAGAGCTCTTCCTTCATCCATCATGGCTTTAATAGTTATAAGGGGAGGTGAGGATGTCATTATATAGCTAAATTACACCCAAAGGGTGAGGTTAGTAAATGCCAATACATGTTGATATCCTATAGGTACCTTTAAGGACCAAGGTGTGAAGGAGAAAACTAGCTAGGAAAAGATAATAAGTACATGCATCAGACCCATAACCCTATCTCAACCTCCCCACTCATCTAAAAATTGAATTTTAGAATCATGACGAAATGACATAAGGAGAAATATTAATAACTACCAAGTAGAGACTATAAGTTGCCACAAAGGTGCAAGTTATGATGTAAGGGATGTAATTTGTTGTTTTTTTCTAATTTTGTTTGATTTTGGGGTTAGTGGTAAATTAAGGTTTTGTTTACTGAAAGAGTGTAAGTTTTTAGCTATATTATAAGTGAAACTCAAAACCATTGAACTTGTCTCAAATTTTGTGTATGAAGTTTTCAGGAACAATAATATGATATTTTTGATGCAAGGGATGGTGGACAAGGAGGTGATGTACTTCATACAGCATGGCAATTGGTTATACAAGGAGATGTCATCTTTGATGGGTGAGCTTGAGTAATGGGGAAGTGGTGGGGAAGGGCAAGCCCATACAAAACATAAAAGTGATGAAATATTTGAAGGTGAGTTGGCGGTGATGGTGAGAGGTAGTGATAGGGTATTCCAGGTGATGAACTGAAGAAACCAAGATAGAGATGTACAAATTTTACTAATATATCACATTTTTATCCTTTTATTATATAAAACTAAAATAAATGGCTTTAAAACTAATTATATGAAAAATGGAAAGGTTTCCTCAATGAAAGATGCCTCCTATATAATCTAAGCAACTAATGTAGGTTGCCATATACAAATAGATATGGATATAGATATTTCTAATTTTTTCCATTATCTTTCTCAATAACACTAACATCTATGATTGTATTTGTAACAATTGTACTCATTTCTCTTTATTCAGTGAATGAAGGAGAAGCAAAACTATCACCAAGGCCATAAGCACTAAAATTTTTTAGTCATGAGTTTGAATCCCCATAATATATTCATACTCTCCAAAGTATACGGTGGTTAGATGTATTAAATAAAGTAGGGGGAAGGGGGGTGTTGTGTGTGTGTGTGTGTGGGGGGGGGGGGGGGGGGGGGGGGGGGCGGGGTTTGTTGGGTAGGGGGAGAGGGAAGGAGTTTGCATTATACTAGTTCGATGTCCTAGAATTTCCATTTGTATCTTCACACTAGCATGTGCCTCTCATTATTATTTACTAATGTCTACTCAGGGAAAACACTAGCTATATTTGAAGTTATTCTTATTAGTGTAGGTGTTTTCTCACTGCATGGTTTTACCTACACGGTCTAGTTAGCTTATTTAGGTGTCACCCAGGTGTGTAATAAAGGACATTGGGGAAGATAATCCCAAATTCATTAGGATATGAGGACATGCCTATCTTCCACCTATATAATGAACCTTCCTATGTAATTTTGGCTAACCAACTAGGAATGTTATTGCGTTCAAATGTTGTTAATACAATTTATTTATTGTGAAGATAAGCTTCTTCCATTTGAGTTATTTATTTAGCTTTCACTACTCCATATAGATTCACTCTATGAGTCACATAATGTCATGAATTTTAACCAATAGATCAATAGGCATCATGAAAATCCAATAAAAAATCAATCTCAAATAACATGTCTAGAGTGGTCGTGTAGAACCAGTGAGCCAACAAGTCACAACTTGAGATCCAAGAGTCCCATAAACCACATAGAACTAATAGGAACTAGTAGAATGTAGTGCGAGAAATAGGTGGTGTGATTGAACCAACCCAAGGGGGCTTAAATTTTCCATGAAAAGTTGAGTTAAATGTTTTTCAAGCCCAAAATATAAAATTTTCAAGGTGATTTTTTTTTAAGAATATAAAACACATAATTTTCAGCCTATAGTTACTTTTTAAGCGCAATTATTTTTGAAAGTGAGAATTTTTTTAGCTCTATGTATTTATGTTATTCTCAAGCCTTATAATTAATTCTTTATAGGGGTTTTATTTATTATATTTATCATACTTGTGTTACTTCTATATATGTGTTGATTATATACGCACTTGAATGTGTTGATTGTGTACGCACTTAAATATAAAGTGCCAACCTATGCAATATCAAGAGAATTTGGTGGCTATTATACAAATTACTCACTTGGATGCAATTTTAGTTGAGTTTGACATCCTTCAAATCGAGCGTGTATGGTTACTTGTGGTCATGTCAACTACCTAAATCCAATTGAGAGATATCAAATGATGATAATTGATTCTAATCTAGTGGTTATTCTTGGAAAGACTAACTATGCTTTAGGACAGATGTGCATGGAATGCTTACTCATAGAACATGACTTTATTCCATTTTTATATAGATAGATTACTTCTCCCATTGACCCTTGTCAATACAATGCTTGGGCCAGCCCTAATTGTGTCTATGGTCACTTATTAATGCACATTTCATGTGATCTACACCACCATGTGGAGCACACAGAGTGTCCTTCCACTATTTGGATCATTCTTCAAACTCTTTTTAGAGATCTCACTAAGATTTATATCACTTCTCCTCCTCTTTCTTATTTCTCTTCAAATAATGTTGTACTCTCCCCTCTTGCTTCTATTTCTTGTGATGACACATTCCAGATGGAAAGTGCTCTTTCTTCTATCAAACCACCACTAGTGGATGAGTTTCAACCATACCTTAGTTGTCATTTTACATAACATACATCAATTCCTATATAGGATTTTATTCTTCTAGAGCAATCATAGATTTACACTTCTACGGAGTATACTAGTGTGAGTACACTTTTTGAGATCATCAATGACTCATATCTTATTGTGGATACTCAATCTACAGATTCATGTTCTTCATCTGCAATCTCTTATTCAATTTCAAAATTTGTTGAGCCATGCCCCACACTTCACATGGACATTCTTTCACTGAATGATCCATGCCCTTCTTCTGACAAGGTCACTTCAGTGGCATTACATTCATTTCTTATGCATGATCTTGTCAAACCTATAATGCATTTCAGATTTGTATCATATTCAAAGATCTTCATACTACTACATTCATCTTCCATTATGGAGTGGGAAAATTTTTAGTACACCTATTATGTTCTTCCTCTGGTTAAGGGATAGAACATTATTCGATGTAGATGGAGCTTCTTCAAGCTTAATGGAGTTTCTTCAGTCATAAAATTATATATATTAATATTATTAGTATAATATTATAATATATATAATTAATAAATAATATATATAATATAATAAAAATTAATTATAATATATGTGTGTGGGGGGGAGGTGGTAGTGTGTACGGCGGTTGAGGGGTAGGAGTTTGTATTATACCAGTTGGATGTCCTAGTATTTCCATCTATATCTTCACACTAGCATGTGCCTCTCATTGTTGTTTATCAATTTCTATTTAGGGTGAACACCAGCTATCTTTGAAGTTATGCTTATTGGTGTAGTCTTTTTCTCACTAGGTGGTTTTACTTACATAGTCAAGTTAGCTTGTTTATGTGTCACTTAGGTGTGTAATAAAGGTCATTAGGGAAGTTAATACCACATTCATGAGGATATGAGGACATGTCTATCTTTCACCTATATAATGAACTTTCATATGCAATTTTGACTACCCAACCAGGAATGTGATTGCATTTGAATGTTGTCAATATAATATTTTTGTTGTGAAGACAAGCTTATTCTATTTGAGTTGTTTATTTGGATTTCACTATTAAATATAGATTGACTCTATGGGTCATAGAAGGTTGTGCATTTGAACCAACAGGTCAGCAGACATCATGGAAATCCAAGGTGAAACCAATCTAAACCAATAGATCTGTAGTGATCATTTAAAATCAATGAACCAATAGTTCACAACTTGAGATCCAAGAGTCCCATAAACCACACAAAATTAACTAGAATTGGTAGAATGTAGTGTAAGAAAGAGGCAGTGTGGTTGAACCAACCCAAGGGGGCTTAACTTTTCCATGAAAAGTTGAGTCAAATATTTTTCAAACCCAAAATATTAATTTTTCATGCTAATATTTTCTTAAGAATATAAAACTCACATAATTTTCAGCCTATAACTCATTTTCAACTGCAATTGTTTTTTAAAGTGTAAGTTTTTTAGCTCTACGCATATATGCTATTCTCAAGCCTTATAAAATTGATTCTCTATAGTTCCAGTGAGGTTGTATTTATTCTTCTCTTTTGCATACTTGTGTTACTTTTATATATATGTTGATAGTATATGCACTTAAATGTGTTGATTGTGTATGCACTCAATATAAAGTGTCAACCTATGTAATATTGAGAGAATTTGGTGACTATTATATATATTGCTCACTTGGAAACATTTTCGACTGAGTCCAACATCCATCACGTTGAGCGTGCATGGTTACTTGTCATCATGTAAACTCACCTATCTCTAATTGAGAGATATCAGATGAGGATAATTGATCCTACTCTAGTGATTCTTCTTGGAAAGACCAATTATGCTTCATTACAGATGTACATGGAATGTTTACTCACAAAACATGACCTTATTCCATTTATATATGGATAGATTCTTGCTTACATTGACCCTTATCAATACAATAACTGGGTCAACTCATGTGATTGTGTCTATGGTCATTTATTGATGTATATTTCATGGGATCTACACCACCATGTGGAGCACACAAAGTGTCCCTCCACTATTTGGAGAATTCTGCAAACTCTTTTCAGAAATCCTATTGAAATTTATATCACTCCTCCTATTCATATTATTATTGTCTTTTTAAAGACTATTGTAGTATCCCCTTCTACTTTTATTTTTTTTATGACACATTCTAGATGAAAAATACTCTTCTTTCTATTGAACCACCACTAGTGGACAAGTTTCAGCCATACATTAGTTATCATTTTGCATAATATACATCAGTTCTTATACAGGATGTTGTTCTTCTAGAGCCATCATTGATTTTCAATGCTGAGGAGTATACTAGTATGAGTACACTTATTGATAGAATTGATGACTCATCTCTTCCTATGGATACTCAATCTAAGGATCCATGTTCTTCATTTGCAGTATCTTCTTCAATTTTAAAAATTCTTGAGCCATGCTCCACACTTCATATGGACATTGTTTCAATGAATGTTCTATGCCTTTATTCTGACAAGGTCACTTTAGTGGATTAAATTCATTTATTGTGTATGATATTTCTATACCTATACCACATTTCAAATTTGGACCATATTCAGATATCTTCATACTACTACCTTCATCTTTCATTGTGGAATGGGTAAACTTTCAGTACACATTATGTTCTTCATATGGTAAAGGGACATAACATTACTCAATACAGGTTGATCTTCTTTAGTATTTAGGAAAATTATTTAATCATCAACCTTGGTCATTTTTTGAGCTCTATTTTAGGTAGCTTCAACATCATTTGGGGAGGTGTTCTAGTCTTCTCTATTTGCTTTATACTTGGGTACCTCATTAGGGCTTTGTGTCGGGACCCAATTCTACTACCCACCTAAGTTACACTTAAGGGAGGTGTTAGTGTAGTATTTTTTCCACTATGTGGTTTTAATTACATGGTCTAGTTAGCTTTCTTAGGTGTGTAATAAAGGTCATTGGGGAAGATAATCCCACATTCATGAGGATGTGAGGACATATCTATCTTCCACCTAGATGATGCAGGATCATTATGTTTTTGTTGTTATTTTTAGAATTTTTACTATTATATAGGTTTATAAGGTCACATTTTGTCTAATTAAATATTTTTCATGCTTCACCTTGCTTTGTTTTGGTCATTCTAGCTTGTTTTTATTTTTTCTTGTCAAAAATACAAATTTGAATTTTTTAATTTGTTTTGAGTGTTTTAGAAGATTTTCTCATATTTCAAGGTTTGGGTTGGCCATGATACTTCATTAAGGGGTCAAATAAGGTCTTAAGACATGTTTTAAATAGTTCTAAGGTCATAACTCATAAATAACCTACCAAACTCAACTAAGGTTAAGACATAAGTTGAGTTGATGATGTTGGTTAGACAGTTTGAGGAGCTAGAACCAAAGGAGAAAAAGTGGAAAAAAGATAGGAGTGTGTAAATAAGACAAGAAGAGAGAGGTAAAAAAATAAAATAAATCAATAATTTCAATAATTGAAGAAAGAAAAGAGAAAACTTCTAAAAATAGGGTATTCACTGAATTGTGTAACACATTTACACTAAAAATATTGAAAGATGGCTTTCTTTGAGCTTCTCATTGAAAATTCAATCTCATATTATGTGTAAGTGAATGTCTTGTTTCTTTGAAATAATTATTTGTTCCATTTTAATAGATTTCATTCATATTACAGGGTTGAAGAGAAACTATAGGTTTTTTGCAATCCAGAAAGGCGCATCTACAGTCCAAAAAAAGTTATTTTCATTAAGTTTTGTGATTGTTCAAGGTGTCTAAATGAGTGATAGATTAGTAATTTGTTTGGAAGACCTTTTCCAATTGAAATATTTCAAAAATAGGTATTAAACTCAAAAAAAAAATTGATTTAGTGCTCTCAACCTGTACACTTGCAAAATACCCTAAACTAAGGTTTTGAAAGACAAAAATTCTTCTAGTTCACAAACAAACAAGCCAAAAATATTGAAACTTTGTGCAAATGTGTATTATGATCTATGTGAAATATTGAAAGTGGGTTTAAGGATTTTGTCCCCCTAGAAAGAGAATTATCCAAGCTTCTCAGTCTATAGGCCTATAAACCTTGTTTTTACATTTTTTTGTATTTTCAAGTTTGGATAAAGGTATAAATCAATATGATGAATTAAGACAACTTATAACGAAATAAAAATAGGCTTTTATATCATAAATAATCCTTATTTGATTAAAATTTGTAGTCAAAAGGCTTAGGCGTGATCTTCATTATTCTCTCCATCATTATATAATGAACCTTATGTACTTTTGGCTAACCAACCAAGAATGTTATTGCATTTGAGTGATTTTGCACATTGTGATGTTTTTTCCTCTTGAATGTGTTCATGATTTCACTATTCCATATAGTTTCACCTTTGTGCATTCTATCCTATCCAATTATTGATCCTCAATCGTGGTCCACTCCAACAAATCTCACCAACAAACTAGCACCACCTCATTCAAATTCACCTCCCTCTTTCATTCATCATTGGAGAGACTTTAGTTAGTTAAGATCAAGGAAAGGTCATAATTGTTAGAGAGGTAATCCATCAAGAGAGAACAAAAGTCATCCAAAAATTAAAAAAGGCCAACAATTTAGGTTTCATCATTTTCTCTCTAAGATAAACATTTGCAACTCTTGTAAATTTAGTTTTCTCTCTCTCTTTTGTTCTGATGTTTCAAATATAAAAGCTTAAGTTCTAAAATTTGAAATTGGATTGTTACAAAAAAAAGTGGTAGATATATCCCTAGATCTGCCAAAGACCATAATGTGATTCAAATTTTGTGTCAACGTAGATCACGAAGAATCCCAATAATTGGGTCGAGTTTGAATAATGTCCCTAACAGAATTTACTATTGATAAAAATTTAGACATGAGTCATTTAACTATAACAAAAATATTTATTAAGTTTGTAGATCTATTGGCTCACATTCAATTCTTGTGCACAGTCAAACTTAAATGTCAAACTACAATAAAGTGAAAACTTCACAGAAGAGCATAGTTTTATCTTTTGATTTGGATTTAAATTTATTTACGAGTAAAATGATTAAATTTGACAACTTATGCATGTTTTTTTGATTTTTCAGATGGTTGCACTTCACTTTTTTCAAGACATGGGGGATTCAAAAGCTTTTTCCTTGTTATTGCCACTCATAATAGTTTCTATTGTACCAAATAGAGATTCTTTAAATTTTTGACAATTTTCCTTTACAAAGAACAAATATTTGACCGCTTACTCTAGGAAGGTCAGGTCCGATAGAAAGGTTGAGAACATAGAGATCATATGTAGACTATCTCACTTTACCTTCAACTCTTACACACACACACAAATTTGGATATAGATGATCTCACTTTCCAAAACTTTCAGCCATACTTTAGTTTTCATTTTGCATAATCTACATCAATTCCTATACAAAAAATTTTCGAGCCATCACAGATGTTCACTTTCAAGGAGTATACTAGTGTGAGTACACTTATTGAGAGCATTGATGACTCGTTTCTTCATATAGATACTCAATCTATAGATCCATGTTCTTCATCTATAATCTCTTCTTCAATTTTGAAAGGTGTTGAGCCATGCTCCACACTTCACATGGGCATTCTTTCAGTGAATGTTATATGCCCTTCTTCTGACAAGGTCGCTTCAGTGGCATTACATTCATCTTGTGCATGATCTTGTTAGACCTATATCACATGTTAGATTTAGACCATATTTACAGATCTTCATATCGTTACCTTCATATTTCATTGTGGAATGGGTAAACTTTCAAAACACTTATTGTGTTCTTCTTTTGGTAAAGAGAAATAACATTATTCATTATGGATTGAGCTTCTTTAGTGTTCAAGGAAAGGATCTCATCGTCAACCTTGGTCATTTTGTGAGCTCTATTGTAGGTTGCTTCAGCATCATTTGGGGGAGCCTTCTAGTCTTCTCTATTTTCTTTGTACTTGGGTACCTTATCAGGCCTTTAAGTCGGGACCCAATTCTACTACCCACATAAGCTATGATTCAGGGAGGTGTTAGTGTAAATATTTTTCCCACTATGTGGTTTTACCTACATGGTCTAGTTAGATTATTCAGGTGTCACTTATGTGTGTTATAAAGGTCATTGGGGAAGATAATCCCACATTCATGAGGATGTGAGGACATATCTATCTTCCACCTATATGATGCAGGAAAATTAGGTTTTTGTTGTTCTTTTTGAAAATTTTAGTCTTGGATAGGTTAAGAAGGTCATATTTTGGCTCGTTAAAGCTTTTCCATGCTTCACCTTACTTTGTTTTGGTCATTCTAGCTTGTTTTTAAATTTTCCTATCAAAAATGGAAATTTGAATATTTGAATTTGTTTTGAGTGTTTTAGAGGCTTTTATCATCTTATAGGTGTGTTTTGGCCATGATACTTCATGGAGGGGTCAAGTGAGGTTGTAAGACATGTTTGAAATAGTTATAAGGTCATAACTCATAATTGACTTGCCAAATTCAGCTGAGGGTAAGACATAAGTTGAGTTTATGATGTTGGTTAGATAGTTTGAAGAGCTAGTACCGAAGGGGAAAAAGTGGAAAAAATATAGGAATGTGTAAAGAAGACAAGAAGAGAGAGGAAAAAAATAAAACAGATCAATAATTTCAAGAATTGAAGAAAGAAAAGATAAAAGTTTTGAAAACAAGGTATTGGTTGGATTGTGTAACACATTTACACTAAAAATAATGAAAGATGGCTTTATTTGAGTTTCAAATTGCAAATCCAATCTCATATTATGTGTAAGTGAATGTATTGTTTATTTGAAATCATTATTTATACCCTCCATAATAGATTTCATTCATATTATAGGCTTGAAGAGCAACTATAGGATTTTTGCAATCAAGATAGGTGCATCTACAGTCCATAAAAAAGTTGTTTTCATTATGTTTTGTAATTGTTCAAGGTGTCTAAATGAGTGATAGATTAGTTGATTTGTGTGGAAGATCTTTTCCAATTAAAAGATTAAAAAAATAGGTCTTAAAATCAATATTTCTCTTGATTTAGTGTTTGTCGGTGTATACACATGCAAAATACCTTAAACTAGGGTTTTGGAAGACTAAAATTCTTTTAGTTCAAAAACAAACCAGCCAAAAATCTTGAAACTTTGTGAAAAGGTGTATTATGATATATGTGAATTATTGAAAGTGGTTTTAAGGATTTTTTACTCCTAGAAAGAGAATTATCCAAGTTTCTCAGTCTACATGCCTAATTACAAGGCCTAGAAACCCTGTTTTCACATTTTCTTGTATTTTCAAGTTTGAATAAAGGTATAAATTAATATGATGAGTTAAGACAACATATAATGAATGTGAAATAGACTTTTACAGCTAAAATATTCCTTGTTTGGTTAAAATTTGTAGTCAAAAGGCTTAGGCGTGATCTTCCTTATTCTTTCCATCACTATATAATGAACCTTCCTATGTACTTTTGGCTAACCAACCAAGAATGTTATTGCATTTGAGTGCTTTTGCACATTGTGATGTTTTTTCCTTTTGAATGTGTTCATGATTTCACTACTCCATATAGTTTCACCTTCGTGCATTCGATCTTATCCAGTTATCGATCCTCAATTGTGGCCCACTCCAACAAATCTCACCAACAAACTAACACCACCTCTTCCGCATTCACCTCTCTCTTTCATTCGTCATTAGAGAGACTTTATTTAGTTAAGATCAAGGAAAGGTCATAATTCGCAGAGAGATAATCCATCAAGAGAGAACAAAAGTCATCCAAAAATTAAAAAAAGCCAACAATTTAGGTTTCATCATTTTCTCTCTAAGATAAACATTTACACCTCTTATAAATTTAGTTTTCTCCCTCATTTTTTTTATGATGTTTCAAATATAAATACTTAAGTTCTAGAATTTGAAATTGGGTTGTTACAAAAAAGGTGGGAGTTATATCCCTAGATCTGTGAAAGGCCATAGTGTGATTCATAATTCGTGTCAATGTGGATCGACAAGAATCCCAATGGTGGGTTGAGTTTGAATCACATCCTTAACAGAATATATGGTTGACAAAGATTTAGACATGAGTCATTTATCTGTAATGAAAATCTCTATTAAGTTTGTAGATCTGTTGGCTCATGTTCAATTCTCGTGGATAGTGAGACTTAAATGTCAAACTACAATAAAGCGAAAACTTCATAGAAGAGCGTAGTTTTATCTTTTGATTTGGATTTAAATTTATTTATGAGTAAAATGATTAAAGTTGATAACTTATGCATGGTTTTTTGCTTCTTCATACGGTTGCACTTCACCTTTTTCCAAACATGGGGGATTCAAAAGCTTGTTCCTTATTATTGCCACTCGTATCAATTTCTACTATATAAAACATATTTTTCAAAATTTTGATAATTTTCCTTCACAAAAGACGAATATTTGACCGCTTACTCTAAAAAAGTCGAGTTCACATAAATAAATATGGTGGGGCATTTTCTCTCCTCTTACTAAATATTAATTATCTTGATGACAATTAACAACATGTTTGTTGTCCATATAAAAAAGAGATTTTTTTTTTTTTAAATGTCTATCCATTCAGACCCATAAAAGGCAAGTCCCCACTGCTCGCACACTATTTATTGAGAGAGAGAGAGAAAGCAACATGATTTGAATTTGTTAGGCGGCTAGGCCCCACCTCAGCTTCGAATACACGCTACACCCACGTGGGTCATTACAACCACAACCTCTAGTGTGTTATTCCCCTTATCCGTCTGCTCCAGCTGTCCTCATCAATTGGGAGGATAAGAGCAAGATTTAGTTTGTTCCCAATTCCCATCGAATGGGAATAAATATCTATGTTTTATGCGACCAAACAAGACGATAAAATAATAAATAGCTGGTAGCTGGAATCTCCATGTTGAAGGGAATGTAAATTTCCAAAGGCCAAGTTACCATGCGTTGAACAAATTTATCGATAAAAGACAAGAAAAAATAAAAGTAATTCAGTGGAGTTTTTATATATTTAAAATACATAACCCTAAATAAAATGTCCAATTGCGATGTCCTTTACACGTGTAAGAGGGCAATATGCATAGGTTGTTTGGTACCTTGTCGTTTGACTATTCCAAAATATAACCAAAATAACGCACATGTAACCAAAATGTATTCTTCGACCATGCGCTTTCCACTTGTAAGTATTGCTTCCAAGACTAGCTCAATTCAACTTTGAGCCCTAATATATTTATTAATTATTTGGTAATTTTTTAATATTATTAATGAATAGTTAATAGGGTTTAGGTTAATTGGTAAAGTTTTGGTATTTATTAAGATGAAGTTTTAGGTTGAATTATTATTGGTTTATTCTTTTGTGATGGGAATAATTTGATTGAAGACTTTGCGTGCTGTTGGAGTAGTGAGATCAACATTTTTGAATGTTCATCAGCGATAAGAAGACAATATGAAATCTAGACATCAATTTTACAAAAGCAATATGAAACTTGAACCTTTTGTGGTCCAAGCTCATGCCAACACTCGATTTAACGAAACAGTGGAAGACTATTCTTAAATTGTAAAATATAATAATCCTCTTAAATTCTATATATATATATATATATATAAATTATTAATGAACAAAATTATATTGCATATTACATCCTTGCTCTTTTCCTTTGTGATTGGGTTTCTTGTTGAGGGCTTATTTTGTATTTATCTCACTTTGATGATGTAATGAAGTTAATTAAAAAATATAAAACCTCAATTCGAGTAAGGAGGTGGATGTGTGTTATGATTTTGTGAGGGTTCTTTTTTTCCCACTATTAGATAATATGGTTTTGTTTCAAAGTACATAAATAGTTGGATTGGCATTTGTTCTCTTTTTATTGGATATTAGTTGTTCACATGTAAAATAGATAATATGAAAAGGAGATTAATTTATAAATTTTAAAATAAATGTTATCTTTAAAAAAGAGAGTATATAATAATTGTTGAAATTTTAATAGTAAAATATAATAAAAAAATATTTTTTAAATAAAATGATGTTTTATGAATATTATATTGTTTTAAAAAGGTTATAATTTTATTAAAAAAAAAATCATCTCTTACTAAACATCCTAATTTGATGTTTGATTTACATTTATATCTACAAGTTAAATGATTCTATTCATCTATTTCATTTAGGGATTAAATTTAATGGATGTACAGTGTATTAAATGTAAGGTGAAATTTTAAGTAGATCATCAAAAATAATAATAAAATAATATATACTTTTTTTAATGGTTTTTCTTTAGCATTTAAAAATTTGTTGAATAAAATATTATTGATGCATGATCAAACCCAATGGATAAAATGTATAGACCCATTTTATTATAAAATATATTTTGCAACATTGTAAAAAAATTTAAGGTTCTTTCCTTTCATATGGTAAGACCTTCCCATCTATTAAGACTCAAATAAAGTCAAGTCCCCCTCCATTCTTACACTATCCATTGGGATAGGTAGAAAGTAATCTCTGATATATTCAATAATAAATTTATTGAATAAAATATTATTGATGCATGATCAAACCCAATAGATAAAGTGTATGGACCTATTTTATTTTAAAATATATATTTTTAATATTGTAAAAAAATTTAAGGTCCTTTCCTTTCATATGGTTGGACCTTCCCATCCATTAAGACCCAAATAAAGTCAAGTCCCTCTCCATTCTTACATTACTCATTGGGATAGGTAGAAAGTAATATTTGGTATATTCCATTACCAATTATTGAATCCCTTTTTATTTGGGTCTCTGTTTATTCATGAACTTTCCTCATGTACAGAGCAAATAGAAACAAATAAATATTACGATTTACACAACCAAAGATAATTAAAAAAATAAAGTTGAATGTTGAAATTTTTAAGTAAAAAAATTTTAATTTTCCATAAATTAAGTTTTTAAAAAATTAAAATTGAATGTTGGAATTTATAAATCCAAAAATTTTAAATTTATTTAAATTTATATATATGTTAATTGTAGAATTAACGAACTTATATTTAATTTAGAACAAACAGAAATTCCAATCCCCATACTTCTACTTTACCAATCTACCAATTTTATATTCCCAATTATAAATATCCAAATAAATAATAAAGTTTAACCCTACACCAAATTACCAACCCGGATTTCTAAAATCATTGGAAGAGAAATTATGAATCATCATTACTCTATATAAACAAAAACGACTCGACTCTACTGCGCAGGAGCAATTATGGAGTCAATCCCCTCTGCTCCCACAAAGTGTTTTACCGCTTTTCGTGTCCCTAAGTCTAAACAATCTAATCTCCCTCGTTATCCGAGTCGCTTGGTTGTGTGTAATGCGCAGACACAAGCAAAACCCCCTGCTGATTCTACCACTGACGATACGGCCACTTTATATGTAGAGAATGAAACAACGCCAACTTATGCTTTCAAATCCACAAAAAAGCCTGTAAAAGTGCAGTCGTTTGCAACCGGGAAATCCACGGATCTGCCCTCTTCGCGGCCTTTTGCTGCTCTTGTTTGTAATGCTGTAGATGAGGTCATCAATAACTTTATTGAGAAGCCGCTGAGGCCGTCGGTGGATCCGAGGTTCGTTTTAGCTGGCAACTTCTCCCCTGTGCGAGAGACCCCGCCGACAGAGTGTCTGTCCGTCCGAGGAACCCTCCCGGCATGTCTCGATGGAGTCTACATACGCAACGGCCCCAACCCCAGCCATCTTCCGCGCGGCGCCTACCATCTTTTCGACGGGGACGGTATGCTGCACTCCCTCCGAATTAAGCACGGGCGGGTTACCTTCTGCAGCCGCTTCGTCCGCACCTACAAATACGTGGAGGAACTCAATGCGAAGAGCTCGGTGATGCCCAACGTCTTCTCTGGCTTTAATGGCATTGCAGGCTTGGCCAGGGGGGCGCTTTTGACCGCCAGAGTCGCTCTGGGGCTCTTTAATCCTCTCAACGGCTACGGACTCGCCAATACCAGCCTCTTGTACTTCGACAACAAACTAATGGCCCTCGGCGAGTCGGATCTGCCGTATGTGGTGAGGGTGACGCACTCCGGCGATGTGGAGACCGTCGGGCGTTACGATTTCGACGGGAGATTGTTCATGGGGATGACGGCGCACCCAAAGATCGATCCCGAGACGGGAGAATTGTTTGCCTTCCGGTACGGTCCGGTGCCGCCGTTTCTGAATTACTTCCGGGTGGCGCCGAGCGGGGAGAAGGAGCCCGACGTCGGATTCCTGTCGCTGCAGCAGCTTTCGTTTATTGACGACTTCGCCATCACGAAGAAGTACGCAATTTTCCCCGACACGCAGATCGTGGTGAAACCGCTGGACATGATTATGGGCGAGGGGTCTCCCATCGGCTGCGACACTGCCAAAGTGGCGAGGGTCGGGGTCATCCCGTGCTACGCTACCAACGACTCGGCCATGAAATGGTTCGAGGTTCCGGGCTTCAATTTCTTCCATTCGCTGAACGCGTGGGACGAGGGCGACGACATCTTGCTCGTTGCCGCCAACTCGTACCACGTAGAGCACGTGTTGGAAAGGGCTCATTTGGTGCACCCGACCGTCGAGAAGGTCCGGATTAATTTAAGCACGGGGAAAGTGTCTCGAACGCCTCTGTGTTCAAAACCCCTCGAGTTTGGCGTGGTGAATCCCCGTTTTATCACGAAGAAGAATCGATACGCGTACATGTCTGTAGGCGCGCCGCTGCCAAAGATATCCGGACTTGTCAAGCTTGATTTGGATAGCGGAGAAGAATGTGTGGTTGCGTCGAGAGTGTACGGCGAAGGATGCTTTGGCAGTGAACCTTTTTTTGTGCCGCGGAGTTCCCATCTGAACGCGGAGGAGGACGACGGCTACGTGGTGGCCTACACTCACAATGAAACCACCGGAGTCTCGGAGTTCGTGGTGATGGATGCCCGGTCTCCGACGTTAGAGGTAGTGGCGTCCGTGGAGCTCCCTGTGAGAGTTCCGTACGGATTCCACGGCCTCTTCGTCAGCGACAAAGATTTATATAAATAGAGGTGGTTACTGGTACATCTAGCGCGACATGTTAAATCTGTAAATGCTTGTCCATAGTGCTCGGGATAACCATGGATATTTGTGAACGTAAACAGAGGTGGTTACTGGTACATATTGAAATAAGTGCAAATAGACCACCCATAAGTTTTTGCCACGTGATTTGAAAGTGAATGGAAACGGTGGTCCAAATTCGGCCCGGGCACCCGAAACAGTGACCACGCGGCGGTGGCACTGGCGTGTGCTATTATTGCACGCTAAATCGCTGCTTCAAATCAAAACCAATGCATATCCGTACGGTCATGAAGTCCATACATAACCATGACGATAGCTCCGTTATGATGTCATTGATCGAATTTCCTCTGTTCATGTACTATATATATACGCATATAGATTTAATTTATTATTATTATTTAAAAAAAAGTTGAAAGTTGTATTTATATATAATTTAAATAAATTAAATAATCCACCAAAAAGGCGAAAACAAAAGAATCACACTCATCAAAAACCCAAGACAGAAAAAAGTCAAAAGATACATTAATAGCTTAGACATATTAGCCAATCCAGAATGAATCATTACTTTTAAACGAACATGGCGGCGTTTAGTACATTTACTTTTATTTTTGAAATGGAGAGCTTCTCGAGAGAGTACTTCTAAAGTGCCTAGTCTTAAGGTACAATTTAAGATGGGTTGTTGGCTATTTCTATTTGATCAAAGTCAATATGAATCAAATTATGTGGTGGTTTAGTATATTTTCTTTGTTTACTTTTGTTTTTGAGGATGAGAGTTCCTCCACATATTAATTTCAAAGTACAATTTAAGATGAGCTTTTGGATATTTCCATTTTATTGAAGTTAATATTAAGATGATTTTAAAGAGTCTTTATTCAAATATTCTTATTCAATGTTAATTGGACTAATCACTTTTTACTTTTTTGGATAATATTTATTTTTAGTTTCTGAACTTAATTTTAAATGACATTTCTTTTTTTATAGTCTCCTTTGTCATTTGTAGTTGACTCTTCAAGTGGCATTGCTCCCCACAGGGTTTTAAAGATTCCTCCTATAAAAAATAGTTAAAAAAGCACTGCTTACCAATATCAAGACATTTCTCTCTTTATAATATATATCTCACTTTATTTTTAACTCTCATATATATATATATATATATGCACACATACACAAATTTGGATATGGATGATCTCACTTCCCAAAAATTATAGATATGCATACAAAAAGAATGTTTAGAATAAATATATTAAAATGTTTTTCTGTACTTTTTTTTTAAAAACATGTAGGTTTCTTAGGTTCACTTGAAATCCACCCTAAGTCCTTTAAATCATTTGTCAAATCTGATAATTGTATACATGATCAAATTTGCCATTTAAAACAGGATAAACAAATATAATTCAATGCAGTTTACATGTCTTTGCAACATTCATGTATGTAACCCTAAATAAAATTCCCGATAACATCATCCACTCTACCCTTACCTTTATAGGCTTAAGAGGGCCACGTGCATACACTTCCATGTAGCTTGTGAGTTAGTTATTCATAACCTGTGTACATAACCCAGAAAAAAAGTGTTTTCAAGCTCTCCACAAATGATGTTAGATGATGTTTTCCTTATGTGCAAGATAATCTAACCAAAGCATTCCATTGTGAAACAATTTCTTACATAACAATGTTTAATTAAAATTTTTAAGTAAGATGTTTTATTTTATAAAGTTTCATTAATATAGATATATAGCTTTGAGTGGGCTTAACTCGACAATAAATACTGGTAAAATTAGAAAAAATACTACTTAAACATGTTATCATATGTTTTTTGGTTCCATATGTAAAGCTTATCAATCTCATAAGAATGAGAGCTTTATATAGGGCTAAAATTTAACACTCATCCAACCCTATTTCAAACATTTTATCTTATTCAAAAGATCACCTATTAATTTTGATTTATATTTATATATATATATATATATATATATATATATATATATATATATATATATATATATATATATATATATATATATATATAAATAAAACGTGTATTCTATTTAAATATTAGAAGAGTTGTTCTTCTATCTTTTTACACACCCTTTTTAGGAATGAAGTTAAATGTATCATTAACTTTTGTTCAAAACTATTCAACATTGCTTATGAACTAAATTATTGTATCACTTCATTAGATGAAATGATAGTCACAAAAAAAAAAAAAAAAAAGTAAAGTAAGTTTCACAATATGTTTGGTTCTCAGGAATCAATGTATCCTTCAAGTGAAAGAAAAATGAGAGGGAAAAACAAGTGCACAATCAAATTCCTTACTCATTCTGCATCTAATGGTCATTTATAATGGTTACTCGATGTTCGAGCTTCTACCTAGAATGTTGCCTTCGATCCTCTTGACTCTCCTTCTAAGCATGATGATGATGACACCTTTTAAAAACTTTCCACCCCTGGAAGTTTGGCCTCACTACTCAACTCTGCTGACATGGTTTTGGCTAGTTTGCAAAGGGGATTCGATTACCCTCTAACCATATCTCATATTCAAGCATGTGTGGTACTCTGAACCCCCTCTTCCCTATGCCCTGACACTCATTCTCCAAGCAGGTATCTTCTTGACATTGCTTTGAATCCTGTTGTTCTCTGTGCTCCTACAACTTTACCAGTTCCTGCTAAAGTACATTCAACTGCTCTACATGGTACTCCTCATGATGGATCTATCTCCCCTTCTCCTTAGCTCGATGCATCTGCATCAATAAGAGTGACTGTCATGACTCCTATCCATGCTACAACTAGTGAGGTCTTGGGTGATGCATCAACTACCAACTTGTTGGGGGATCAAACCAACAATAGATTACACTTGTGAAAGCAATAAACGCGGAAATAAATCAGATAGATAAGTAACTAAAATGATAAATAGCACAGAACAAGATATACAAGAAAACACCTTGAAAACTTGTATTGAAACTCTTTACAATAGGAATACAATTTGAAGAAACTTCGTTCTTCCACACCTCTCTCAGATGCACACAAGATCTCTCACTAGATCTCTATTCCTCAAGAGCTCTCTCTCAAGTACAATCAAATCCAACAACCTGGATTGATGCAACTCTGTACTGTCCTTCAAACATTCACAATGTTCTACTCTTACAGTTCTACACTCTTCTACTACTCTAAGCTAAGAAGATCTTTCCTACATATAGAAATAGGAAACTTGAGCATGCTCTTACAACAAACAGTTAAGCCTCTTGAACAAGGGCTCTAAAAATAATATTGCTAATAATAGAGACGCAAGCTTGAGTCCACGACTCAAACTTATCATGCAAACACTCGCTGCTGTCCACGGAAATAGCTTTATGGACACGCAGGTAACCGACGTCGGTTCCTGCCTGTTCGCCTGTGACCGTCGTCGGCCGACCCTATTGCCGACGTCGGCGCCTCTGCAACTGCTACTGACCGACGTCGGTCGCTCCTGACCGACGCCGGCGTCTGTGTAGACCCGAACCTGTTTTAGTATGCTCTTTGGTGAAGCTTTTAGCTCCACACCCTAACAATCTCCCACTTGGAGATAAACCAGCTGCACCAACCTGTACAGCAACATCTTCTAGCTCCTCCATCTTCAACTCAATTATGAAGACCAATAGAAGTTGAATGAAGATTCAACTTCTCCTTCGTAACCGGCTTTGTTAGCATATCAGCAGGATTCTTGTCTGTATGGATCTTCTCCAGCTTCAACTCACCATCTTCCAATACCTGCCGTATGAAGTGGTACCTTAGCTGTATGTGCTTGGTTCTAGAATGAAAGGCTGAGTTCTTGGCCAAATGGATTGCACTATGACTGTCACTATACAATCTGTAACTCCCATGCTCCCTTCCAAGCTCTTCCATGAACCGTGTCATCCATATCATCTCCTTGCTAGCTTCTGTGGCTGCAATATACTCTGCTTCTATAGTTGACAAGGCTACAACCTTCTACAACTTAGATATCCAACTAACCGCTGTTCCACCTACAGTAAAAACATAACCTGTGGTGCTCCTTCTGCCATCCAAATCCCCTGCCATATCTAAATCTACATAACCATGTAGAGAAGTATCTGAACCTCCATAGCATAAGTGCCTATTGCTGGTTCCTCTCAGATATCTAAGGATCCATTGAACTGCTTTCCAATGTTCCTTACCTGGATTGGCCATATACTTACTACTCCCACTGCTTGGGCAATATCTGGTCTAGTACACACCATTGCATACATCAAACTCCCTACTGCGAAAGAATATGGAACCTTACTCATGTACTCTACCTCATCATGTGAATTGGGACATTGTTCTTTACTCAACTTAAAATGTCCAGCCATAAGTGTACTTATCGGTTTTGCATCCTGCATATTAAACCTCTCCAACACCTTGTTCACATAATCTTCTTGAGACAATATCAACCTGTGATTTTTCCTGTCTCTCCTAATGCTCATGCCAAGGATATTCTTCGCTGCTCCCAAATCCTTCATAGCAAACGTTTGAGCTAACTTCTCCTTAAGCTCAGAGATATCCTGCATGTGAGACCCTACAACCAGCATGTCATCTACATACAACAATAGAATAATATATCTACCATTATCAAATCTCTTGAAATACACACAATGGTCCGATTGACACCTACTGTAGCCGTGCTCAGTCATAAACCTGTCAAATTTCAAGTATCATTGCCTTGGAGCTTGCTTGAGGCCATACAAGCTTTTCTTTAACCTGCACACAAACTTCTCCTTACCCTTGACCTCAAATCCTTCTGGCTGTTCCATATAAATTTCCTCATCCAAATCTCCATGAAGAAACGTTGTCTTAACATCTAGCTGCTCGAGATGCAAATCCTCAAAAGCAACCAAAGACAATACAACCCTTATTGAAGTCATTTTAACAACAGGAGAAAAAATTTCACCAAAGTCAATACCTGGCTTTTGTGCAAATCCTTTTACTACTAATCTGGCCTTATATCGCATCTGTCCATCCTCACTTTCCTTCAACCTGTAGGTCCATCTGTTCTTCAGTGTTCTCTTACCAGCTGGCAACTCAACCAAATCCCATGTTTGGTTCTCTCTTAAGGACTCCATCTCCTCAACCATGCCACGCTCCCACTTACTCCTGGACTCCACCTGTAATGCTTCTTCAAAACTCTCTGGTTCTCCACCATCAGTTAGCAATAAATAATATAAGGAAGGAGAATATCTAATTGGAGGCTTACTTACCCTTTCAGACCTCCTGGTGGGTGTCTTGGACTTGTTTTCAACAATCTGTCCACCCAAATTTTCTGATAGTGACCGACCTCGGCCACCTGTAGACCTGTCACTAGCCGACATCGGTTCTGCCTAACCGACCTCGGTGCCTGGTCTGCCGACGTCGGTCTCTGTATGACCGACATCTGTTTCTGAACTGCCGACGCCGGTTCCCAACCTACCGACGTCGGTCTCTGTGTTTTCCTGTAAGTGATTATTTCTTTTTCTCGTGAGCTCATTTTGGACCATAACTTCATCCAATTCACTATTGCTCTGCCCAGATTGATCTAGCCTCCTTATCTGATCACTGTACATCACTCTTTCATTGAAAACAACATCACGACTCCTGATTACCTTGTTAGTTCCTAGATTCCAAAATCTAAAACCAAAATCATCTGAGCCATAGCCTATAAACGTGCACCTCATAGACTTAGGATCAAGCTTCTTTCCATTTTCCTTATCTAGGTGCACAAAGGCTTCACTACCAAAAACTTTGAGATATGAGAGATCTACCTTTTTACCTGTCCATGCCTCTTCTGGAATTCCACCATCCAGAGCTGTAGAGGGTCCTCTGTTAATCAGGTACACTGCGGTGTCAACTGCTTCTGCCCAAAACTCTAAGGGCAACCCTGCATGCAATCTCATACATCTTGCATGCTCCATGATAGTTTTGTTCATCCTTTCAGCAATACCATTCTGCTGAGGTGTCCTTGGAACCGTCCTTTGCCTACGGATTCCATGTGTATAACAATACAATTTGAACTTAAGACTGCAGAACTCACCGCCATTATCAGATCTCAGGCACTTTAATTTTCTGCCTATTTCATTCTCAACCATGGCTTTCCAAAACTTAAAAGTCTCAAAAACATCAGATTTCTTTTTAATACAGTAGATCCATACCTTTCTTGTGGCGTCATCTATGAATGTAACATAGTACCGTGATCTGCCAATAGAGGCTACCTGAGCCGGTCCCCACACGTCTGTGTGAACAAGCTGCAACTTCTGCCTTTTCTTAGTAGACCCAGTCTTGAGAAAACTAACCCTTTTTTGTTTTCCAAATACACAATGCTCACAAAACTCTAGATCCATACTTTTCAAATCTGAAAGCATACCTTTAGACTTAAGAATTGACATCCCCTTCTCACTCATGTGGCCAAGCCTTGAGTGCCACAATTTACAATCCACACCTGAAGTAGATAAAACTGAAGGAGATTTGTTAGTAACACAATTACACAAATAGAGAGTACCTTCTCTCTTACCTCTGGCCATAACTAGTGCACCCTTGGTCACCTTCCAAGAATCTGCTGTGAGAGTTACTGTACAACCCTCATCACCTAGCTTACCTGCAGAAATCAAATTTCTCTTCAAACTAGGAACATGCATCACATCTCTCAACACCCATGTGTTGCCATTCTGCATCTTCAGCTGCACTTTACCTTTGCCAGTAATCTTACAAGGCTCATCATCCCCTAAGTACACTATTCCAAAATCTCCATGGATATAGTCACTGAAATATTCTCTGTTAGGGGTAGCATGGAAAGATGCACCAGAATCTAATACCCAAGATTCTATGTTATTATGCAAAGAGAAAATTAAAGCATCCTGTGCAATACCTGCAATCTTGGCTTCTTCCTTTCCTTCGTGTTGGTTGTCCTCCTTAGGCTTTGACCAACAATCTCTGCTTATGTGCCCCATCTTTCCACAATTCCAGCATTGTGGCTTCCTGCCATTTCTGGATTTAGATCTGCCTTTCCCCTTAGACTTAGATCTTGATCTTCTCTTGCTCTTTTCTTTTTGCCTTCCCCTGCTCTCAAAATTTAAAGCATTCCCAGATGTCTCTTCTGTGCTTTTCCTGCGTATTTCCTCATTCAAGATAACACTAACAACATCCTCTACTTTCAAAATATTTGATGCAGATGCAGTATTAGAAACTGCCATTACTAAGCCATGCCAGCTTTCAGGCAAAGAACATAATATTAAAAGAGCTTTTATCTCATCATCAAACACTATATTTACTGAGCTTAATTGATTTACAATACCATTGAAATCATTCAGATGAGTAGAAACAGATCCACCTTCATTCATATGCAAATTAAATAACTGCTTCATAAGATATACCTTATTTGAAGCTGAGGGTTTTTCATACATATTTGCTAACGTAGTCATCAAATCTACCGTTGTTTTTGCCTGTGACAAATTAGATATCACAGTGGAGGCCAGACTCAGTCTTATAGACCCAAGAGCCTTTCTGTCAAGAACTTCCCATTCTTCATCCTCCATGTCCTTGGGCTTCTTTGCTATCCCACCTAACGGTAAGTAGAGATCTTTCTGATACAGATAGTCCTCTATCTGCATTCTCCAATGTTGGTAGTTCTTTCCATTAAAATTTTCCATTCTCAACTTACTTTCTTCTGCCATTGCTTCTCCCACTCAAACAGAAATCCCTGCAGAAACTCCTGTGAGCAACCTGTAACCTGTAACCTGTAACCAAGGCTCTGATACCACTTGTTGGGGGATCAAACCAACAATAGATTACACTTGTGAAAGCAATAAATGCGGAAATAAATTAGATAGATAAGTAATTGAAATGATAAATAGCACAGAATAAGATATACAAGAAAACACCCTGAAAACTTGTATTGAAACTCTTTACAATAGGAATACAATTTGAAGAAACTTCGTTCTTCCACACCTCTCTCAGATGCACACAAGATCTCTCACTAGATCTCTATTCCTCAAGATCTCTCTCTCAAGTACAATCAAATCCAACAACCTGGATTGATGCAACTCTGTACTATCCTTCAAACATTCACAATGTTCAACTCTTACAGTTCTACACTCTTCTACTACTCTAAGCTAAGAAGATCTTTCCTACATATAGAAATAGGAAACTTGAGCATGCTCTTACAACAAACAGTTAAGCCTCTTGAACAAGGGCTCTAAAAATAATATTGCTAATAATAGAGACGCAAGCTTGAGTCCACGACTCAAACTTATCATGCAAACACTCGCTGCTGTCCACGAAAATAGCTTTCTGGACACGCAGGTAACCGACGTCAGTTCCTGCCTGTTCGCCTGTGACCGTCGTCGGCCGACCCTATTACCGACGTCGGTGCCTCTGCAACTGCTACTGACCGACGTCGGTCGCTCCTGACCGACGCCGGCGTCTGTGTAGACCCGAACCTATTTTAGTATGCTCTTTGGTGAAGCTTTTAGCTCCACACCCTAACACAGCTCATGGCCTCAATAATGCTTGCTCGATAATTAGATTACTATCTTGGTCCTCCCCTCATGTAAAGATGTGGACCCCCCATATGTTCGACCAACTTGTTAGTGACCCCAAGATTTCATTGGGTTTCTAATTCGTTTTGTGAGTGTAATGATTTTTTCAAGACCTGAATTCCCACTAGTTTTTCCTCAGAAGCCCTTTCACTGATTGATGCCTCCTGGTTGCTTGAGCTCCACCACCCTTTATTTCTAAGTAATGTCCATGTTTAATTTTCAAATGCTACCCCTTCCCAGTTTCTCCTTGATTCCTCTATTAATGAGATGAAATCTGAGATCAGATGCAAATTGATCTTTGGCATGTGTGTGGGTAAGTTCCTCCCTGATTCAACACTCTCATGTTGGGATTTTGAGGTATGAAACTTTGTTTTTTTATCCTTCCTTCACTCTTCTCACTTATGGTTTCTTCGTTGCCAAATTTCACTACTCCTCAGACAGGGATTTTGTGCTTAATTATGGGCCTTGGTTTTATAAACACTTTTATCTTCCATTAGTGCCCTTAGTCTCCCTTTCCAACCTAGATAAGGCTCAATTTTCAGCTACCCCTTTGTGGATCAGGTTGCATAACCTCTCACCAATTTTAAAGAATGAGAAGTTTATCAAATTATTGGTGGACTAGGTTAGATCTTTTGTGTGCATTTACGACTCTTCTTGAAAGCTCAAGTTCATCAGAGCTTGTGCTTTGGTCTATCTCTCCAAGCCATTGTTCCATTTCATGAATTTGATTTCCTCGTGTGGCTCGTGGACTCAATTTATTAATTATGAAGGCTCCCCTTTCACTGTTTCAATTGTAACCTTCCTAGTCATCAGATCGCTAAATGCCCTTCTAGAATGGGTCATTTATTTATTCCCTACCCCCTTCGAGTCTAGAAGAAGAAAGATGGGATTCATGATCAAGCTTTCTTGTGGCATAATCACAACAAGTTATTTCATCCTCCCTTTTCTAGGGTGAATCCTATGAAGAACTATTCAAAAGAGGTACCCTCAATCACTCTTCAGCTAAATATTTTGTAGACACCTTTAGCTCCCCCTTTTGGACCCTTGGTTTCTAATGTTGTGGAAAACTCTTCTAAACATCTTAGTGGTGGTTCAAACATGAAATAGTATTGCATTGGAGTTGTGCCTTTATCCCTCCCCTCTCTATTGCCCCTTCTCCTTTCCCCTATTTCTACCCCACCCACTGAGACCACTGATTTCCCCCATGTTGTCCCCTCCTCACTACCTTCCCCCCTTGTGTCATCTCCCCTCCTTCTGTTGTTGTCACTCTGCATATGTGTCTGAGGAAACTCAAGGCTTATGTAGGAACCACCACTAAAAATAAGGGCATACGCTTTGAAGTAGAAAGGTTGAGGTCTGAGGTAGAAGATATGGTGAGAGAGGGGTCCTAATGGACAATGATGGACCTTCTCTCAAAGTGCGATAAAAGACTAGCCTTAGCTTACGACTAAGGATTACGACACATTACTTTGTATTCATTTGATAAAGCTTTTGATCTTGTCTAGTTTCCCTATTCTTCTACATGATAGGTTGATTGAAGAGTCTTTTAAGGACATGGTTTTCTATTTTGAGTTGGTTTCTACTGTCTTGCAGAAGCTAGCAATCTTGTTGTTTTTTCTTCTTGCTTTCCCTTGTCTATTTGTTTCCCTTGTGGAAAGGTTGTTATCATCTTTTGTGGGTCCTCACTTTGTTTTGATGTTTATGCCTTCATGTATTAGGGACTGGGACCCCTTTTGTGTCCTAACACTAGTTCATATATTCGATCAAAATCATTTTCTGGTTTATAGCTCTAGCCTTAAAAGTGTTAACCTTTAAAAAAAATTAATAATAATTATTTCAGCCAACACATTTTTCCATCTATATGAACACATCTATCAACTCAATAAATTTGGAGAGACGTGGTGTTTGAACCAAGGCTTTTAATAAATCCAACTAAAAATTTTATTTTTATGGTCTACAATACGAGACATGTACTTATGTATTGTGTATAATCTAATGATACATTTTTTATATATAATTAAATTTATAAAGGATTGTAATAAGTGTAGAGACATTGATATTTGAACAAATTTTTATGGATAGATGATCATATGAGATAATCATCAACATATAAGCCAACAATAGTAAAAGAAAATTTTATTTTTGTGATCCCCAATATCAGACATGTACTTTTATTGTATATAATGCAATGATAATTTTTTGGTATATAATTAAATTTTATAAAAGATTCCACAAACTCTAAGAGACGTTGATGTTTGAATCAAGTTTTTAAATGGATAATTGACTATATAAATTAATCATCAATATACAATCTAACAAAAGTGAAAGAAAAGTTCACTTTTGTGGTCCACAATACTAGACATGTGCCTGTATTTGGATGATGCCAAAATATTAGCATTGGAAGGTTGTTGGAAAGATAGAAAGGTCACATAAGCATTTGAAAATGAAAAGTAACATCGTAATCTTAACAGAGATGACAACTTCAAATTGAACCATTCTTAAAAACTCCTAGTTTGCAAGCTCATCCCTTTCCAAGTCTTGGTGTTACCAATTTCAATAATAATTAGAACATCATTCATATATATTGGGTTTAATTTGTTTTGCAGTAAATCAATTCAAAATTTAATTTCCTCTTAATTTAGGGTAAGTGCATGAAACTGGGGGGCCAAAAGGGGCTCTTAAGTGGATATGTTTCACCTAAAAATAAGAAACCTCAACTTGTACAGATTATTTGAGACACACTCAAAATTTAAAGATGCTATAAGAACATGAATTGTAGTATTTTGAGTCTAATTTATAAACTACTATTCTTTTTAAATGATTAAGTATAAGAAGGTCAAACATTGTAAATTCAAAGAGGTACTACTATTTTTTATAAGAATCATAGTAAATAGCCTACCATGCATCCCATCATTTTTAAAGCATCATTTACTTTAAAAAAACCTATTTGGTATAAATTTAGATAAGATCATTTAATTTATAACCTACATATTTTTCAAAATTTTATAATGAATATTTATATTTTTACCAATTTCACAAATCAATAGAGCCTAAAATATGATCAATAATGCATAGCCAAATGTGCACCACCCTAACTACCTAAAATAATATGGAAAATTAGATTTTTTAATGTGTATAGAATTAGGTCTAGTTTTTAATCTTATATTTTTTTCATTTTTGAATCAACGAGATGACAAATATATAAACAAAGATAAACATGTATAATTGTGGTATATAGTGCTATAAAAAGACATACTTAGAAATAAATTGAGATAACAACCTTACATACATATACATACATACATACATACATACATACATACATATATATATATATATATATATATATATATATATATATATATAATATATATAGAGAGAGAGAGAGAGAGAGAGAGAGAGAGAGAGATGAGAGTGTGTTCGATGTTGTAGTTACATTTTCAAGTTTTTTTTATAAAAATCAATGTTTAGCATTGCATAAGTTGCATTTTATTGTTTTCAGTCAAAGATATGCATTCAACTATGTGTTTGTAGGTCCATTCCTTAGTCTCAATAATCCAAGCCATTTTCGAGCCTTGAGGCATGTGTTTGAAATGTCAAACATAAGAACTATGTACATGAAAAAATAGTGTACACGCAAAAACTACATACGAGGGAAAACCGCATATGTGGAATAGTTTATTATTAAATTGACATGTTTTTGGCCATCTTATTGATTTTATTAACATTTATTTTTCTTTGTCAAAGTTCATGCATGGCCTTAGTTAATGTTATTTGTTAAAATTGAAGTTTTGTACATAAAAAAAAATGTAAAGTTAATTCTGACCCATCTTGATGTCATTTTCTTGGCTAAATAGACTTTTGACTAGATAATATGATTTTGGGCTCAATTAGCCCTAATGTCATCACATATTGAACCAATTAGCCAATTGGGGCAATAAATGATGTGATTTGGGTTGAATTGAGCCATGTGAACATATTCTTACTCAAAAAGATGTTAATTGGGGCTAAATTGATTAGTTTATGGTTTAGGGTCTAATAACGAAGGTAAGTGGGGCTAATTTTAGCTCATTTAACCTATTTGTGACTATAAAATATATTTTTGAGCTCAACTAGCCCTAATGTCATCATAGATTGAGCTAATTAGTCAATTGGGGCAATCAATAATGTAATTTATGCCTGATTGAGCCCTTTAAACTTAATTCTTCCTCTAAAGGATGTTAATTAGGGTCTAAATCAATTGGTTTAGGGTTTAGAGTTTATAATTTAGGGTTTATGGTTTTGGGCTTAGGGTTTAATGTATAAGGTTTAGGGTGTAGGGTCCAATTGTGAAAGCAATTGAGGATAATTTGAGCTTGTTAAACCTGTTTGTGACTACATAATGTGATTTTAGGCTTAATTAGCTCCAATGTCATCACAAATTGATCCAATTAGTAAATTAGGGCAATCAATAATGAGATCAAGGGTTAAATTGAGCCATATGAACCTAATTTTTACTAGATAAAGGATGTTAATTAGGTTTAAATTGATTTGTTTAGGGTTTAAGGTTTATGATTAAGGTTTTAGGGCTTAGGTCTTAGGGTTTAGGTTCCAATCACAAATGTAATTTGGGCTAATTTGAGCTCCCTAAAACTTTTTGTGACTATAAAATGTGATTTTAGGCTCAATTTACCCCAACATCATCACAAATTGAGCTAATTAGTCAATTGGAGAAACCAGTGATATAATTTGGGCCAAATTGAGCCCTATGAACCTATCACAAAGCCAATTGGGGATAATTTGAGCTTGTTAAACCTATTTATGACTACAAAATGTGATTTTGGGATCAATTAGCCCCAATGTCATCTAGATTGAGTCAATTAGTTAATTGGGGCAATTAGTGATATAATTTACACTAAATTGAGCCATATGAACCTAATTCTTAGTCTAAAAGATGTTTATTAGGGCTAAATTAATTAGTTTAGGATTTAGGGTTTAGGGTTTAGAGTTTAGGGCTTAGGGTTTAGGCTTTAGGGTATATGGTCCAATCACAAAGGCAATGAGGGACAATTTGAGCTCGTTGAACCTATTTGTGACTATAGATTGTGATTTTTGATTCAATTAGCCTTAATGTCATCACATATTGAGCCAATTAGTTAATTATGGAAATCTATGACGTGATTTAAGCTAAATTAACCCCTATAAACCTAATTCTTACTTTAAAAGATGTTGATTTGGGCTAAATCAATTTATTTAGGGTTTAGGGTTTATTATTTAGGGTTTAGGGCTTAGGTTTAGGGTTTAAGGTGCAATCGTGAATGCAATTGGGACTAATTTGAGATTGTTGAACCTATTTATGACTACAAAAATGTGATTGTGGGCTTAATTTACCCCAATGCCAACACAAATTGAGCCAATTAGTCAATTAGGGAAATCAGTGATGTGATCTGGGCCAAATTGAGCTTTGTGAACCTATCATGAAGGTAATTAGGGATAATTTAAGATTATTGAACCTATTTATGACTACAAAATGTGTTTTTGAGCTCAATTATCCCCAATGTCATAATAGATTGAGTCAATTAGTTAATTGGGGCAATCAATGATGTGATTTGTGCCAAATTAAGTCTTGTGAACCTAATTCTTACTCTAAAAGATGTTTATTAGGATTTTAAATCAGTTGGTTTAGGGTTTAGGGCTTAGGGTATATGGTTTAAGGTTTAGGGTATATGGTCTAATTGTAAAGGTTATTGGGGCTTATTTGAGCTTATTAAATGTATTTATGACTACAAAATGTGATTTTTGGCTTAATTAGCCCCAATGTCATCACATATTAAGCCAATTAGTTAATTGGGGTAATCAATGATGTGATTTGGCCTAAATTAATCCCTATGAACCTAATTCTTACTCTTAAGGATGTTAATCAAGGGTAAATCAATTTGTTTAGGGTATAGGGTTTATGTCAGATTTCTCCAAGACCTCTCAATAAGATCAAATGCACATACAAACACTATGGAGTGGGTGAGAGTGCAAAGAGCAATAATGCATAAATATTCCTCATTAACTCTGAATGATAAATACAAAGGGAGAGATGTACATATATAGGTCAGATAGAGAGTGAAACCCCATATTCTAGTTAATATGGGACTAATCTTCTCAAATGACCCAAATGGCCTCTAAGACCCTAAGTAAGCATAATGAATCATGTAGACAAAACCCATAGGATAAAAGTCTAAACTAACACCTCCCATTAAGCATATCTTAGGTGGGATGGAGAATTAAGTCTTGATAATGAGCCCTGATGAGGTAAAAAAGTACATAGTGATGATCCCAATATCCTATAAAAATATGATGTGTGCCTCTATAAAGAAGAGAGAGAAAGTAAGTGTAGAATGCCACATGGAAAATGCAATTAGTAGGTCCCTCTACAACAAATAATGTCTCTTCATTTTGTAAGAAAGAAACACCAAGCTATCAAACTACTGAATTCCCACTCAAGTGGAATGCATGTAGGAATAAAGATGTATAATCTCTAAAAATGCTCAAATGTCTCCCTGCTGGTGCTCAAATGTTCCAAAGTTTGATAAAGTATCACAAGACTAATAATAGAAGATGGAAAAGAAGAAGCATAAAATGAAGGGGAGAGAACAACCAAAGAAGAATATAGACAAGGAACATTCACTGAAATAATGCCCATGTGAAGAGGAGAGCAAGGCTCAACAACCATTGACACTAAAGACCGGTCTATAAATGAAGCACTCAAATCTATAAGATGAACACAGGAACATATGAGTCATCAATGCTATCAATATGTGTACTCTCACTAAAATCAATAAAGTCCTTTGAAATGCAAGTTTGTAAAGGCTCTAGAAGAGAAATTATATGCACATGAATGGATGTAGAATCTACAATGAG